>OX123188.2:12096863-12696863 GCA_944739405.2 Euclidia mi | reverse complement strand
CATCTCCATGAAATCCAGCGTATGAGAAAGGAGCTCTATTTGCTGTTGGAAACCTTTCAGTGAATCCATTACAAAGGCCTTGAAGAAGGTTTATTCGGAGGCCAAGCCGGGCATGGATGGAGTACCTTGGGATCTGGGCAACTCAGCTTCAAAATCAGCCATTCGCTTAAGAAACATTTCCTTTAAGCTGTTGATAGACTCTTGCAGTGGTTGTGTCATAGTGCAGTGAAGTAAGTGATATGTATGTAGGATAGAGACAACACTTTACTGGCAGGTACGGCTTGTTATTATTGATGAATTTTCATTAAAATTAATTAAAAATATAAACTTGAACTATTTATTTTAAATTTTATAAGTGGAGCTAAAAATTGTAGGTGTCAATGCTACAACTACCCACGAAGGTAGTTAATTATGTGTTATTTTAACGTCTATTTTATATTACAGCGAAGTTGCATCCGTTTGCTTTCTGTGGTTTTTGGTTGAAAAGTAACTTACGTCTAACCCCCCGTCTATATCCATCCTCACAAACTTTCGCGTTATTAATAGCGTAGGATATTCAATGCCGGCTTGTTGAGCAATTGTGATAATAATTTTCACTTTCGAACTGTTATCATCAGCTTAAAATATATATGAAAGGCGTAGTAAATAATCTCGTCAACATTATATAAATTTAAAAAATAAACAATTTTTATAACATACTAGATGCGCTGTGTTCGATGTAATCTTCATAAGAACCACATGGCAGTGAATTGTTGTTAAGGCACAGTGACGCCTTACTTAGTCCTTAGCTTTCTTAGTTCACAAACTTGAGAGGGAACATCGAAAAAAGATAATCGATTTTTCTGAAAAACATTGAAGTAAATTGTTACTTTATATAACAATTTACTTGTTTCACCCGCGTCCTGAGGGAACTACTTCGCGTACACGAAAAACCCAAATATCTTACGGACCCCTATTTTTTCTAAAATATAATACAACCTATGTTACTCGCAGATAATGTAACTTTCTAATGGTGAAAGAACTTTTAAAATCGGTCCAGTAGTTTTTGAGTTTATACATTACAAACAAACAAACAAAAATACATTTTTTTCCTGTTTATAATATTAGTGTAGATACTTAGAATGGGTCTCCCTTGTTTGACCGAAAGGAATTTGACAAATTTTCACTTCCCAAAAAATGTTTCGCATAATTTCATTTGCCAAATTATTACTTAGCAAAAAATCTATTCACAAAAAATTGTAACGCAAAACTAATGTTTGGGAAATGAACGTTTAAACTATAACTTGTTTACCAACTAGTACTTTTAACATTTTTTATATAGTCAAATATTTTAGTTGGAATAACAGTCTTTACGCAATATCAATATTTATCCTAATCTAAATAGTTCAATTCCGGGTAACCTACTAAAACTATCTCTTTTTTTCTATTAATGCGAGTCGTTTCTGCGTAGGTGGTCACAGCTCTAACCTAACCTAACGTAACCATTTTTTTAATAATTAACCTACTCTTACTACTTCCATAAATAGACTAATATCACCAAACGTTTATTGTCTGAAGATTGTTTGCTGTAATAAATCATTTGATTTAAGACCAAATGCCATAATGACATTATACTTAGTAATATTTTGCCAAGTAAAAATTTGACCAAATAAAAATATGCGTACTAAAATCATTCGAAACATTGCAATGGTATAAAAAATGGTTGCTAAAATTTGTTTGGGTAATGAAATTTTTCAAAATCTTTTCGGCAAAACGGCAGGATCCCACTTAGAATATATACACCCACACCATACATACACACTTCAACCTGTGCATTTTTTACCAAGAATTGTCCCAAGAATTTTGCTTTGCAATGTGTTTCTGAATTTCAAATACAACCCCTTACATGCTTCGATAAGACTTCAGATCCTAAGAATTGTTGACGGTAGATCGCCTTGTTAGGGACCTCTCCGAAGCGGAGACGTACTATTTTTATATACTGAAGGCGAGAACCTAGGGTAAGTTTCCTTACATTCAGTTGTATGTTAGTACACAAGTGTTTGCCCGTGTAACCTGGTTCAGCAATTATTGTTACAATATTTCTTTCGTAATTTCCATTTTAGAGTGCTATAGTATAAACTATGAGGATCCTTTAAAGTTTTGTCCTTGCCATACATCGATTTACTGCCCATTCGCAATTTAATTCATTGGTATACAATATGATTTCGTTTACAAAGCAGTTGAATAAAATTTTAAGTAACATTGTACCAATTATAAATTTTCTTATCCCACCAAATTAGCTATAGTATGGGGGTGAGTACAGTCTAAGTTGTGTCATATATAGTCAATCACAGGAAAATTAACACAGCTGACTAGCGAGTGATAGTTATTTAAATTAAACATTTTTTTGCATGTGGTCTTCAGTAAACGATTCTATAGATCAATTGTTTATTGGAAACAACCGGCACCGAAGGAGCAAGAAGTGGAGATAGATGTAAATAAAAATGAAAGAAAATCGGGCAAAACTAACCTAAAGGCGCGCAAGAAAAAAAGCGGCAACTCACAAAATTCGGTACAGTTCGAGAGGGGTAACATGGAAGGCGACACGGATAATAAGCATATGAACTCGCAAGATACAGAACTCAATGAAAAACGAAAGATTACTGGAGATCTTCAAAGAGCAACGACATTGCGCGTGGCCTCACATTAGGCATGGGCGTTTTCGAATTTTTACGCAAACCGACAAAAACCCGATTTCAGATTTTGAAATCAATTTCAGTAGCGGATGTTGGAGCGTAACGTACGACAAACGTAAACAATCGAAATCTTTTGTATTTTAGGCATGAGATCGACCAAGTCAAATAAAACTCTCCAAACATAAATTCATATTAACTATTTGCAATTTTCAAAATAAACATTAAATAGTTGCAATCTGAATTAGATATTATCGACTCGATATTTAGTTTAATTTTTTCTATTCAATCTGCAGTTCATAAAACCGCCAAAATCCAAAACGATTCGCTTGCTTGGCGACAATTCGCTTCATCTCTTTTGCTCTTTCAACGGATCACTAAGTTAGAAAGAAAAGGAATTGAAATTAGCTCTCTCTTATTCTAACTAACTAGTCGTTTTTTAGTGTGAAAGAGAATGAATGAATATGAAAACTATCGAAAACGTAAGCTTTAGATTTACTTTGTAGTTTGGTTGCGCTTGCACCGTTTGGTTCGGATTTGTGTAGTTTGCTTTAACGTGGTATTGTTTTGCGTTTTCTAAAATCTGTTTTTTCACATTGGAATATCGATACGATACGATTTCTGACTGCAATCGGATTTCAGATTCGTTTTGTTATATCGGTCTCATGCCTACCTCACAAACACAATGCGCATATGTTCTTGTAAAATGTTATCATCAAGCGCCTTTGTTTTATCCACCGTTTGTCTCATATACCTTAGCGTTGTAACGATTTCATTCAAGACTTTTGGAGCACGTAGTTGTTGTTCGAATGACAACCTGAAACGATAGCTCTATAATATTGTATTGATAACTAGAGGATGCTCGATGGTACGCCCGCACATTATTTTTTATTTAACTGTTTCTGCCCGATCTATTGAGAATTTTGGGCAATACCTACTTAGAGCAACCTACACTATCCATAACCAAGGAACATAAATGCCAGATTTTAGCTTCTTATGACCAATGTTTGCGACTGGGCGTTGTTTGTCAGTCAGTCAGTAACGCAAGAATTTTATATACACAGATTTTTCAGACACCTTTTGAGCATATAGATATTATAAGTTTGTAATGCATCATCAAAACTTACTACTTTCACCTATATAATACTTCAAAACGCTATCAAAGAGACCCATTCCATTCGCATCTTTTACTTGAGTCACTGTTTCAATACTCAGCTCCACCTAAGCTAACCGCGATCTGTTATAACCGAATTTAGTTAAAGGGAAATGCAATGTAAGCATATTATAATTAATATATAAGCCATTACCGCCATGCGGCTAGTTAGTTAGCACACAGTTAGCATACAGATATCATCCAGTTCGCATCATTCATCTACCGCGCCAACATCCTATATCTCGCGGTCGCGAAAGCTTGAGTTCGGTCTAGATTAAGTCAGTGTATTTTCGGGTGTAAATCAATAAACATTTTTCAGCTGTGAAAAATAGTTTTTTTTTTTAAAACTCGCTACGTACTACGCGCAAAACATTGGTGTCAGAAGTGGGATGCTGTTGGCTTTCTGGATCCGTATTCAGACCGCAGCATCTGAACAGTGCGTAGTGAAAGTGTACTAGCAGCGCAAGGTCGACGATCAGTCTCCGCTCTCATAGCGTGAGCCCGCACCACACCAGATAGAGGATAAGTCTCCGCCCCTCGGAGCGTGAGCCCCCATCGATACACGCAAGTACACCCCCTTAGCCGACTGTCAGCCTCCGCTTTATAGCGTGAGCCAGCGCTTAACCTTGCAGCCTTGACCTTGACTAGAGTGTAGCCGACCGTCAGCCTCCGCTATTAAGCGTGAGCCGGCGCCGCACCGATCGAGACCGTTCCCAAAACCTTTACTGAGCTTTGAAAACCCTCTGGGTGTAAAGCAGCTCGACGTCTTCAACTACAGGGTGATATCCGCACCCTATGATGCAGCTAACTCACCTTATTCTTTTCGTCTTCATGTGGAACACGAAATCAGCATCTTATATTTCCAAACTCTTTGTGTTGTGTTGTATTTGTGCAGTGTTTTGTGATAAAAGCAGAGCATTCTAAAAAGCGTGTGCGTCATTTCGTAACTTCTAAAAGGAAAATCTAATAATAAGCACGTATTTTAAATTGACCTTTTAACATATATTATTTTCTATATCTTATAAACTAAATCTTATAAACTAAATTTTATATCCTAATTATTATATTAGTAATCAATCTATCCTAAGGTCATATCTACTAAATCTTAAAGTTATCTAAATATTTCTTAAGTACTCACCATTTATGACGGATTCCGAATATTCAGTAAAATCTGAAAAAGATATTAAAAAGCCTACAAAAATGGCTAATGCCACAACGCTGAATTTCCTAACCAAATTTATTAAACCATATGATGGTAAAAGAGAGACTCTCCCCGCATTCCTCACAAACTGTAACAATGCCATTTCACTCGCCTCTGACGAACAGCAGACTATTTTATGTAAATTTATTATTTCCCAATTGGAAGGTAAGGCACAAGTAGCGTGTTCTTTAAAAACTTTTAGTAACTGCTCAGAACTTAAAGATTTTCTAAAACAAAACTTTAGCGAGAAGAAACATTCTACACATCTCTTGTCCGACCTTCAAAATTGCAAGCAAACCTTGCCGTCGGAAACTGTCTCACAATACTCTTTGAGAATTGAATCATGCTTAACGCGTTTGTTATCAGATGTGCATTTCTCCTGTGATAAAAAGGATGAATTAGTTGGTAGAGTCGCCGGTATCGAAGACTTGGCACTCAACACTTTCCTAATGGGTCTAAATCCGAGTTTTTCACATATAGTTCGAGGTCGTAACCCTAAAACGCTAAACGAGGCCGTCACACATGCTATCGAGGAAGAAAAATTATTTAACGCTTCCAAATTTTCCATAAAATCGCCAAAAACATGTTCGACCTGTAACAAACAAGGTCACTTGTCTTCTGAATGTTTTCGGAATAAAAACAAAAACGTGAAATCTTATAATACGAATTTTACTAATCCTAATACTTATCAAAATCGTTTTCCCATGCAAACTCAATCGTCCCAAAATCCCAATAATTTCCCACGGAAAATCTGCGCATATTGTAAAAATCCCGGTCATTTGATAACCGAGTGTCGCAAACGGCAGTACAATAATCAACGCCGTAATATACAACAACCTGATACTCAGGCACAGAGTAGTGATACGCGCAGAGGCAACGCTAATGTAAACTTTTGCCATACGAATGATATGGCCGTGAACCACTCAGACGCTAATGAAACATTAGCCTCTGCACCTTTAAACCAAATCGGATTCTGAGTGCGTGTCTATCGGAATCCACAGCATTTAAAAATGACACGCTTCTTTCTAAATCTTATTCACCTCAGTTCCAAAAGAGGAATCTGAGTCATACCAAATCTTATGATAATACTATATCTTATCCTAAATCGTATACTAAATCCTATGATAATGCTAAATCTCATACCAAATCTTATGATAATTCTAAATCTTACGCTAAATCCTATGATAATACGAAATCTTATCCTAAATCTTATGATAATGCTAAATCTTATGATAATACGAAATCTTATGCTAAATTTTACGATAATTCTAAACCTTATGCTAAATCATACGATAATGCTAAATCTTACGATAATTCTAAATCTTATGCTAAATCATACGATAATGCTAAATCTTATGCTAAATCTTATACTAAATCTTATGATAATATGAAATCGTATACTAAATCTCACGATAATTCTATATATTATGCTAAATCTTATGATAATCCTAAATCTTATGCTAAATCTTATGATAATCCTAAATCTTATGATATTATTAAATCTTATACTAAATCTTACGATTATACTAAATCTCATAATGATATCAAATCTTATACTATTTCTAAATCTTGCACGGAATCGTGTAGCAATCGTAACTTACCTTTTAAGAATAGTGATGGTAACTCGGAAAGCAAACTTACCTCTTATCCGCCAGATGACTTAGTGTGTGTGATTGTCACCGTCACGCCTGAAATGTTCTAAATCTCATCAGAATGATATGCCAATTTACGAAATGAATTCGTTTATTAAAAAGGTAACACTTCCACATGTTTTCTTATTTACTAAGCATACTACCAGGTCACTTGTTCTATTAATCGACACTGGTTCTAGCATTTCTTTAGTTAAAGAAGAAAGTCTTTATAAAAAGCCTCAACTATCCTCAGAAATAGTGCGACTTAATGGAATCAATGATAGTGGCACGTTTTGTCAAACATTAGGCACCTTCCAAATGCAGTTTTACTTATCTTTGGAAGTATATTCTTATAAATTTCACGTCGTAAAGAATGATGTTAGCCTCGACTATGATGGCATAATAGGCACAGATCTTCTAGGTCATCTTAAAGCAGTCATAGACTATGATAAGGAATGTTTAATAATTCAAAATCATACTTTAACTTTACGTTTCAAGTTGCCAATTTACAAAATCCCAGCTCGTTCTGAAGCTGTAATTGAATGTGGAGCGTCAAACAATAGTGATGAGTTACTTTTTCTTAAAGAAGCCTTAGTTCTCGACCACAAGATTTCTGAAGGCGTTTATGTCGCGAATTGCGTCGTCACCTTAAAGCCAAATCGTAGAGTTAATATTTCTATTCTAAATACTACTGAATCCGAGATCGAAATAAATAACTATTCCGTTAATCTTACACGTATGGAAAATAACTTCACAGAGTGTCTGACAACATCAGACATTGAGACTATAAATAAAGCTTCACTTCCTGTCATTGATAGACATAATCAAGTTATAAATCAAATTCGAACCTCTCACCTAAATCCAGAAGAAAAAGCAACTCTGTTAGACTGTTGTCCTCAATTTACAGACGTTTTTCATCTTGAAGGTGAACCTATCACCTGTACTAGCACTATCAATCACTCTATAAACACAGGGAATGCCGCCCCAATCCACGTAAAGTCTTACCGTTTTCCAGAGTGCCACAAAGAAGAAGTAGACAGTCAAATAACCAAAATGCTCGAACAAAATATCATACGCCCGTCTCAATCACCATGGAGCGCCCCTGTATGGGTCGTCCCAAAGAAGGCAGATGCCTCGGGGAAACGAAAATGGCGTATAGTTATCGGCTATCGTCATCTTAATGACGTCACGGTGTCCGAGATCTACCCTATACCGTTAATAACAGATATCCTTGACCAACTAGGGCATTCTAAGTACTTTACGACCTTAGATCTTGTAAGTGGGTTCCACCAAATTTCTTTAAATCCTGCTGACGCGGCAAAAACAGGATTCACAATTGTAGGCACAAATGAAACGTCTGGTCATTACAAATTTACCCGAATGCCTTTTGGCTTAAAAAATGCACCTAGCACCTTCCAACGCCTCATGAATACAGTTTTATCTGGTCTCCAAGGATTACACTGCTATATTTATTTAGACGATTGTATTTTGTACTCGCCAGATCTCCCTAGTCACATTGAAAAGCTAAAATTAGTCCTTGAAAGGTTCCGTCAACATAATCTAAAATTGCAACCAGATAAGTGCGAGTTCTTACGCCGCGAAGTTACTTATCTAGGTCACGTCATCACCGATAAAGGTGTCTCACCGAATCCAGACAAGGTAAAAGCCATCGAAAGTCTTCCAACTCCTAAAAACCCCAAGGACATAAAATCATTCCTAGGTCTAGTCGGTTATTACCGCAGATTCATAGAAAACTTCTCTAAAATTACCAAACCACTGACCTCCCTTTTAAAGAAAGATGTCGCTTTCCATTGGACGCAAGAACAAGAACTTGCATTCCAAACTCTAAAACATAAATTAGTCTCAGCACCTCTCCTTCAATATCCTGATTATTCAAAACCTTTCATACTTACCACTGACGCATCTTATTATGCCGTTGGAGCTATTCTTTCCCAGGGTGAAACCGGCAAGGATAAGCCGATAGCCTATGCGTCACGAACCCTAAACAAAGAAGAAGGAAACTATTCCACTACGGAAAAAGAACTTCTAGCTATTCTTTTTGGCGTAAAGACGTTCCGTCCCTATTTATATGGCTACCAATTCAAAATCGTTACCGATCACAGACCCTTAGTTTGGTTGTTCAACGTTAAAGATCCAGGTAGTCGTCTTATACGATGGCGCCTAAAACTAGAAGAATATAATTATGAAATAGTGTACAAACAAGGCAGATTAAATTCTAATGTCGATACCTTATCTAGGTACCCCGTAAACGCGTTAACCTCTAATTCTAATTTAAATAAATCAACTTATGAACAATATTTTAAGAAGCAATTCTTAAAAACTACATCTAATAACGATACAATCATAGAAGAGCATAGTCAATCACTTCATTTAGCCAAACAAAAATATATAGCATGTCCGATGTCTCTGGACTTCGACTACTCTATGCCGCATTGCGAGCAATTGTTATCACTCATCGAAAATGCTGACGAGTTAAAAGCCCGTGAACGTGAACTTGAAACTGTTCACATTGTAGATTCTAATAATAGAACATTTTATTTTCTTTTTACGAAAATACATCATTACGATGAAACTAGTTATAGAATTATTTATAAATTACTTTTGGAATTGCGTAACAAAATCTTATCTAACGAAAACTACGAAAAAGAATTAGGTATATCGGATTTTTCGGAGCCATTTACTAAATTAGTTTACATTAAGATCTATAATATGATATCATACATTTTTCACGGCACCCAAATCAAAATACATATATATAAAAATCAAATAATATACCCAACTCCCGCTGAGGTCCCTAATATTCTAAAAGAAAATCACGGTCCCACTATTGCTGGTCACCCAGGTGTTAAAAGAATGTATAATAGGATAAAAGCATCCTACTATTGGAAATCGATGCGTTCTGATATCGAACGATTTGTTAAAGACTGTAGATTATGTCAAATAAATAAACCCTTACGCTCTTCGAATAAAGCCCCTATGGTTATTACCTCCTCGAGTACCAAACCCTTTGAAAGATTAGCCTTAGATATTGTTGGTACTCTGCCCGAAGCTGGCCTTCAAAAGTTCAAATACATACTTAATCTCCAGGATGATCTGACAAAGTTTTCATCCGCTTACCCTATGATCACATGTTCCACTGATGAAGTTGCTCGAAACTTAATTCATTTCTTTTCTCTATTCGGATTTCCTAAAATGATTCTTACCGATCAAGGTACCTGCTTCACCTCCGATCTCTTCAAGCAACTAACTGATATCCTAAAAATCAAAAACCTATTTTCAACCCCGTATCATCCTCAAACCAATGGTGCTCTAGAAAGGAGTCACGCCACTCTCAAGGAGTATCTCAAGTCGTTCGTGAACGAAAATCACGACGATTGGCACTGTTATCTAGCAACTGCAATCTTATCCTATAATACAACTCCCCATTGCACAACAGAATTTACTCCCTTCGAGTTATTATTTGGCCATAAGCCTTCCATACCCAGTAGCTTATACGAAACAAACGATAGCACAACTTATCATGACTATATTCGCGCCTTACAGTATAGGATGCGTTTTTCTCACGAAAGAGCATTAGAAAATATAATTAAAAGTAAAGAAACCTCTAAGAAATATTATGATGCAAATGCCAGTTCTAAAACTTACAAAGTCGGTGATATGGTTTATTTAAGACATCACCATAGATTAAGAAAAGCCTTATCTCCCATTTGGAAAGGACCCTATAAAATAGTCAAAGTGCACGGTAAAAATAACGTCTCTTTAAGTATTAATAGAAAACACATTAAATACCATGTTAACGAAATTAAACCGGCGTGATTTGTCATTGTTACAGATTGGTTTCTGCTGATCCCATTGAGTATATTTCTCACAGTCCGGGCATATATTTTGACCCGATATCAATTGCGTATTTTTACAACGACTTCTGGAACGTGATTACTTATGTCGAAGTCGTCCCTATCAAACCTTATTTGGATAAAATCCAAAAATCTATTTTATATTTATCTGCTTTCTGTGAAAAAGCAAGAAATTTAGCTATAGTTACTTTAGATTGTAAGAATGCGATTGACCCTTTAGAAATATTAATTAATGCTAATTTTCTTAAATATAACTCTTTATCTCCCCTTATCTCAGAAAAGTTTGATGATCGTGCTAAAAGGTCACTCGAATTCGGTGGCGAAATATTAAAGTTCTTTTTCGGCACTCTAGACGCGGATGACGCTAGAAAATATGACGAAGCCATTTCAGCATGTCAAGAAAACGAAAATCAAATATTTTCTCTTATGAAGGACAACATACACGTTGTTCAGTCCACAATAAATAACTTAAATATTTCTATACACAAATTAAATGAAAATGAAATTAAACTAGATAAACAAATACAAAAACTTTATTATATGTTTACAGAAAATTCTAAAACAAATGCTAATCTAATTAACATTGAGAAAATTAATTCCTTGTTTAATGTCCTTGAAGGATCATTGTTGTCAATCTCTAATATTCTAGATACAATTTTAAATTCAATTTTATTTGCAAAAGCTAATATTTTACACCCATATGTTTTAACCCCTACAAAATTATACAATGAACTTTCAAGTAGTAAACAATTAAAATCAAATATCGAATTTCCTGTCTCTTTATCTTTACAAAATATACATAGTATTATAGATTTGTCGCAATTAACTGCATATTATTAAAATAACAAAATTATGTTTGTAATTCAGATTCCGTTAGTAAATCCTATGAGGTTTAATGTTTATAAAAACTTACTGTTACCTACTCCTCAAGAAGATAATTTCTTAACTTATGTATTAATTCATCCCTCTAAGCTCTTTATAGCAATAACTGATGATAGGTTAAGTTATGCATTATTAGATGATATCTCTAGTTGTAAGAATGTCAATACTAAGTACATAATATGTCCTCTACCTTCTGTTCTGTCGACAATCAGTAACCCATCGTGTGAGTCGAAATTGTTGACGGAAGTAACTGTATCTCTGCCGGATATAAGTAATAATAAGTTAATATATGGTAATATTAATATTTGGCAGAAGTTAAATGATGGAAAATATATTTTTGTCCAATCTAAGCCTAGTAAATTAACATTAAAGTGTAACCATGATATTAAGGATTATACTCTGCAAGGTACTGGTCTGTTATCCTTGAAAAATGAATGTATTGCGTATTTTCAAACTTTACAATTCTATCCTTCTCATAATTTTAAAAGAATTTTACCAAGTCAATTATCAATTAACTACGATATAACAGAAGATGACTGTTGTAAATTTAATAAGATTTTAAATAACAGTTTTCATGAATTTTCTCCTATTCCGTTATCAAACGTAGATTTGGAATCACTAAAATTAGCTTCGCATAAATTAGACAGCCTTGAAAACCAAATAAGTAATGTACAAAATCAATCTCATATTGTTAAATATGGACATTATTATTCCACATTAACTTATATCATAATTGGTACAATTATTATTTATGCACTTTATAAACTATACAAGAAATGTTTTGCTAAATGCTTTAACCCATCCTGTTGTATACAGATATACAATCATTGTTATAATGATAGTAAGAGTAGCAATGAAACTTCAATAAGCCATCCTATGGAATTAACTACCATATCTGAAAACTCAGATGAATTTGACAGAAGGTCAATTCATAGTTTGCCAGAAATTGAAATCAATAAACTAAATAAAAATGTAAAATTTAGGCAATTTGAGAAATCCAATCGAAACCTAAGCATTTATTAATTATGACAATTATTTCCATATTATATACTATATTGAATTATTATTATAAGAATCTTTATTTTAGGAGTATTCTCCACTTAGTTTGTATAATTTTAATCTCGACTTATAATGATTTTAATCATATAAAGCTTTGTTTTTATGTTACTACTTTCTTAATACTTTTATACTACTTTCTATGTCTTGATAAGTAATTGTAAAACTCAAGCTCTTGCACGCTGTTTTCATTAAACTTCGCGTTCATCTTATTTAAGATGAAGCTTCGTCTTCAAGGGGGGACGTGTTATAACCGAATTTAGTTAAAGGGAAATGCAATGTAAGCATATTATAATTAATATATAAGCCATTACCGCCATGCGGCCAGTTAGTTAGCACACAGTTAGCATACAGATATCATCCAGTTCGCATCATTCATCTACCGCGCCAACATCCTATATCTCGCGGTCGCGAAAGCTTGAGTTCGGTCTAGATTAAGTCAGTGTATTTTCGGGTGTAAATCAATAAACATTTTTCAGCTGTGAAAAATTGTTTTTTTTTTAAAACTCGCTACGTACTACGCGCAAAACAGATCGTTTCGAGTATAATGGCCTTCAAGTATTATGTAGGTACGTACGACTTGGGGGAAGCGTGTCATTAAACTGTTGCGTTGCGTATAGATACAAAGTTAAGTTTGTAAATTATTTAAAACATTCGCGATTTGTATATAGGACACCTGGTATGAGTCAAATAGTTTCATGACTCTAATAGCAATACGGCTTACGCAGCCCGGTCGAAATGCCGGGAATGCAATACGCATTTTATCTTATTATAATTTTAAATAGTTTCACGCGGTTAGGCCCCATATTCTGTAATTGATATCGTTTTACGATCACTTTCATTTATCTATAAATAATTTAAAGAATACGGCTGCTAAGGTATTTTAAATAAGACATTCAATAAATGTAGATAGCACTATGATAAAAGAAGTATCCAACAACATTAATTGTTTGAGTTGGTCTTATTGGTCTCGAATTTTCTACTGAACGTTATATGATATCAAGACGTTGAAATAATGCCTTTACACTCCACAATTGTTCGTAGAAAATTCCTACAACAGTAATTCAAAGATACATAGTTTGTAATCAATCTACGGTTTACGGATTCTATCGCGACGTATTGGTTTTAAGAATATTACGTTTAAACCGAATAATCTAGAAACTACTTGATTTCAATATCTTACATTCGCGGAAACCCAAGAAAATATTGAGTTCGTTGTAAAAATGTAGATATGATTAAAAAGGCTTACAGAAAACTTTTTAACTGCCAGCAGAACTTCAAAGATTGCTTTGAACTAGAGCAACTCGCGGAACAAAGATTTATTTAACTCAATCATATGATTTGATTTAGTCAGTCCGTTTCTGAATTTGATTTGCAAAGTTAAATCGCACCCTTCATCCTATTCCAACTCGCTAATTACATTTTAATTGTGCAGGCATAGCGTAAAAGCAAAAATGGAAGACCAATTTACCTTTTCGGTGTTATTTTTCATATTTTAGATCGTATTTTTATAACTGTTCTCCTGGGACAAGAAATTTATAATTTGAAGCGGTGACATTTAACATGAATAAAAGGAATATTTGGACCGTGTATTGGACCATACTGTAAACTACAGCACAGTGTTTTTCTTCTTTCCGTGTGAGTGTGAGGTAAACTCTGATGCCGGAGTTCTTCCGACCGCCCAAATGCCTCCACCAACATGGACAAACGATCCCAGCAACCTTTTGCTCTCGGTTGAAATAAAATTCAAAATGCTTACCTAGTCATGTATGAGCTATAGACGTCGCAAAGTGATAAGATGTTTCAATAGGAAAAATATTGGATGGGAAAAATTCTTAGCCAAGTTTGCGGTAAAGTATGCTAACCGTGATTCGTGTGACCTCGCCGCTAAGGGACATCGAGGCGGTTTAGTAAGTTAGGCTCAAATATCTTTAGGTCTTACAAGCCTCTTTCACACTTTCAAAAACTTGACTCATAGAACAGTTTGCCACATTGGCAAGAAAAAGTAGTCTTTCTTGAATGTATATTAGTTTGTCCAGTATAGCAGTTTGCTAGGGATCGAGACGCTATACTATCATGCGGTATCGTCTCATAGCAAAAGTTTGTATTTTGTACATAAACTAATGCAATATCCTACATTAATTTGGTCGCTAAATGTGAGACTTACACGCCCACACATGGTATATCAACACTCATGTCATATCCGTTGGCACGCCTCTCCGGAAATCCTATTTACAAAATTACTTGTCTGTAAAATGATGATGATAATAACGTTATTATTACTCCTATTTACAAAATTACTTGTCTGTAAAATGATGATGATGATACCGTTATTATTACTCCTATTTACAAAATTACTTGTCCTGGCTGACATATGTTTGCAAAGCTCAAAACTACAACTCCTGAGAAGCTTAAATAATGGTTGAAAGCTTAGGGCACTTGAAGTTGCAAGCAACTGCTAGTATTTTATACTAGTAAGTCACCTACATAGCTCTCCGAATAGTAAAGCTGAAGTGGCAGGGGGCAGGGCACATAGCCAGAGGAATCGATGGCCGTTGGAGTAGAAAGGTTCTGGAGTGGCGCCCACGTACCGGACTTGGAGAGGAAAGCTTCCCGCAAGATGGAATGACGATCTTGTTGGGATCGCGAGTAGCGAATGGATGCGGGTGGCTCGGGAATGGTCTTTGTGGAGAGTCTTGAGGGAGGCCTATCTCCAGCAATGAACGTCTTTCGGCTGATATGATGATGATGATGATGAAGGCACCAGTACCTAACAAATACAGAGGACTTTTATAGTACTCAAAATACTTTGTCGGTACGGTCCTATGAACAAGTAACTGAAACACCAAAATTGGTCGTGGTGAACGCTATCTGTTATAGTGGCGATTAAGAAGCAGCCTCTCCTCTGCCTATCCCTCTTTGATTTGATATATATTTATTAGACTCTTGTGTTGTAGCTTCATGTGGTTTATAGAGGAGAATGTTCTGGATGCCATTAAAAGTGAATAAATATTTTCTGGTAACCTTGTACAGAAAACTATAAAACCATTTATATCACGTCACTTTTAACTCACCAAACAGTTTATTTTAATCAGTTAAATGTGCTGTTGGCCATGTTCAGGGTTCACAATTTTATTGGGAAAGTTGCTGCGCAATCTGCCACCGACCGAACTGCAAGAATTATCACAAATTTTGACTAAGAGTTCAGTATATTATTTATTTTGCAATACTTTTTGTAACCCAGTGATGCTTTGATATTCTAACTAAAGTTAACATAACAAGATATGAACTCCGAAATATTGCACTAACCCTTTTAGCAAACGTGCCAAGGCAATGACATTCGTGTTTAAACTTTCAGTTGAAGTTTAGTCAAGAGGCGCGGTCGTGACACTCTAAGACGCAATGGTTCTCGACGCTGGAAGCTGAAGATTTACTATATATTTTTCCTTTTAAACTGGCTCTGTAGTGTTGTTATGATGTGAAAACTAAGTTGGCCATTGTATGAGATAGAAAATGCTTTTGAAATGTTCATTTTTATAATATGAGATATAGGGAGAGTACAATACGCATGCGTCGTCATTCACGCACAAAAGATCGTACTTTATTATTTTCTTCAAGAAATACTGCGATGGTCATACGTTAGGCTGATTGTTGAGATGATGTTAATGTTCAGCTCGCTACTTGCGCCGAGTTTTATGGGTTCAATTATTGTTCGGAACTAAAAAAAGTATAGGCTGCTAATTACCAATAATTTATCGTAATTAAGTTCCTTAAAGGAGGTAAACGTATTCTGGCCAATATTTTCAAGTAAATAAAATATGAAAAAGAAATACTGTTTCCTTTGATATTGCAGCACGCAATCGACGATGACCATAACTTTCATCATCACCATATGACTTTCACTTCTTAACAAATATAACTTGCCTTGCAACTGTACTGAAACATTCTAACAAAGTACAATTTCTGTCTCCGAGCCATAAAAAGGTCGCTTAAAAATGCTTAGTCATTTAGAAAATAGAGATAATTGTAAAGTACCTTCGTGGTAGAAGGTACTTTACAATTTTTCTCTTACCTTGTTTATGGCCCTGGAAAGCTTCCAAGAACATTTTAGCTCAGGTAAGTGCATTTAAAATTGATTGCACTGTATGAGTTAAAATTATGTGTCCAAACAACGGAATGTACATTTGTAAGAAAGAAGCTGTATTTTTTTTGGTGAAGATAGAATTGATTTCTTCAAGGAAATGGAAATGTTGTGTGGGTTATTTTATAACAAGAAAACTAAGCTTCTGATTATCTGAAAGTGAGAAGTTGGGTTTTGCCTCATGCATTCTTATTATTTTATCTTAGCCTCAAATGAAAATTATTTGTAGTGCTTATAGAAGCTTGCTTTGTACTGACAGATTACCTAGTTAAGACAACGTTTGGAATTGTCATTTTTTGGGCGGTCAACTTAAACGCTACTAGGTTTCTAGTAGCGATTAAAATGGACTGCTACTGTGGTTTGCAGGATGCGTTTAGCCATAGGTTATAATAATTATTGGCTGGTCATTTTAGAGCTATTAACGCGAGCTATCCACGGAACCTTCTAAAATAAGAATAAGATTTTGCCGTGTACACATTTTTATTCATATTTATGTAACGCAGCTCAATTACTTTATTATTTTCATAAAAAAGTGCAGTATTTATATTTCCCACACATTACAAAAAAGTTACTCCAGTAATTGTTCTCTACTGAAAAATAAACCAATCCCCTCACTCTCCAACAGATAAACTTCAAACCAATATAAGCAGAAAACATATTATATTCCGTTTAGGTGCGTCATTTGTTTCTCCGCTTCGCTGTCACTGTGGGGAGGCTGTCGACAGCCTTGGTGACCATGGCTTATCATGCAGCAGGAGTGCAGGTTATATATCACGACACGGCAGTCTCAATGACATACTTTGCCGGGTTCTTGTCACCGCTGGTGTTCCAGCAAAACTTGAACCTCAGGGGCTGGCACGTGACGATGGCAAAAGACCAGATGGTATGTCTTTACTCTCATGGAAGTTGGGTATCCCTTTAGTGTGGGACGCAACGTGTGTCGATACCCTCGCGCCATCTCATTTTCCTGGCACAGCGGGTTGTGCGGGCGCTGCTGCTTCTACAGCGGAGACCTTCAAACGGCGCTAATACGCAAACCTAGTAGGGGATTACGTATTTGAGCCGTTTGGGGTCGAAACGTTAGGGCCATGGGGTCCAAGTGCGAGATCTCTTTTTAGAGATCTCGCAAAGAGACTGATCGACGCCTCGTGTGACCAAAAGGCTGGGGTGTACTTAGCCTAAAAGTTTAGCATTGCCATACAACGTGGCAATGCTGCCTGCGTTCTGGGCACGCTTCCGGTCGACGACGATGTGGAGGACTTTTATAACACCCTCTAAATTATTTTCTTTTTCCGTTTTGTTTGTTTTGTATATATTTCGTAGGATAGTATTTTAAAAATTAAGTTAAGTTTAATTAAACACCTAAATAATATTATATATATTGTTATGGAATGAAAATTATTATATAAATAGAAATACTCTATAAGACGTGATGCTACGTCAATGAGTACGTGTTGTTGTCGCGATAGTGAACGCCCAACAACTTCGAGAAGAACATTTTCAATATACAGAACGACTAGAATCAACTCTGGCTTCACCCCTCTGTAATGGAAATAAGCACAAGTACGTAAACTTTTCTACAACTTTGTGCAAATTGTGTTTGAGTTTTTTTTTTTGCTTTAGGTAAGAGAAAGTCTTGATTTATTTACTGAGGCGTATGTATTTGTCTTTGGTTTTTGCATGTAGATGAACTAGTTCTACTATAAGGCCGTTTCCTTTGTTCTATCAAAGATAGACGGTAGTTGCTCTGTAAAAGCAATGGTCTTGTGAAATCTGGTAATACTAGAAAGTAGACCCCAAGTTTCGAAAGGAAATCTTGAGTAATGGTAAAATAATGATGATGATAACGTTATTATTACTCCTATTTACAAAATTACTTGTCCATATAGACATATCTTTGCAGAGCTCAAACTACTGAAACTATAAACATGAAGCACTAATGAAGGGCTTTTTAAACTGCAACCCCTGAGAAGGTTAAATGATGGTTGAAAGCTTAGGGTACTTGAAGTCGCAGGCAACTGCTAGTATTTTATACCAGTTCCAAACAAACACAGTGGACTTTTATAGTACTCAAAATACTTCGTCGCTACGGGCCTATGAACAATAAATTAAAACACCAAAATTGGTCGTGGTGAACGCTATTTGTGATAGTGGCGCTTGAAAAGCAACCGTTGCCTCTCCTCTGCCTATTCCTTCTTGATTGGATATTTATTTTTGTGCATAAGTAATTCTACTTAACTTAAAAAGAGCAGTCTCAATAAATTACGTTCAGTGGACATTTTATGGCAGAAATAAAAAAAAACGATTTAGTCATAACGAAAGTACTGTTACTTTATTGCCTACCAATCTTGTAAATACGAGAAAATGTCTAGCTTCAATAACATTGAAGTAAAAAACAAATATTCGTTGCCAAGCAAATATAATTTATAATATCAAGAAATTATTCGTCTGTTATCAACCGGTAATCTAAGTAGAACTTTTTTATTTTCGGCAACGCTTTCAGTATAAAACTTAGCTACACAAAAGCTATTACGAGTTCCTCTAACTTAAATTAAATAAGAACTTCAGTTGGTACCATGTTTTTATTTCTATTTCCCAAAAGTTACATTTTGTACGCCACTGCCCGCATCTTCAGTTTTAAACTTCAGTTTCTGTAGCTACATGTGTTTTTTAAGCAAATAACGCTTAATATTATTTTTAGCTTTCACTTTAGTATACAATGAAGTAATACAAAAAGTATATTGCTCAGTCACTTGATGGCTGTGTTACATTTACTTTTTGGGGTTATATAATATTCTTATGGATTTGTCTCGTATCATTTTTTTCCCTTCGGGGATACAGGCGTGAGTCTATACTCACGCCTGTATCCCCGAAGGCAGTGGTGTAATATTACACCCACATTTTGCCATGAACTTTTAGGTCCCACGTAATAGGAGGCGAGCCTCCCGGTTTAGATCCGGGTGTCCCCTGTAGCATGTCTGACGCGACTTTTTTTATTGCTGCCATGCTGGAAGGCGAAGAGGCCTGGTACGCAGTAGCCTCCTTTTGTGGAGCTTTTATGATATAAAAAGAGACTGCTGAGTGGGCTCGGGAGAGGACTGATCCCGCTCTAAGACAAGGGCTTCGTCGCCGAAATCCGCCAGCGGGGCCGCGGGCTGCCAGAGCATGGGGAGCTCAGGTTGCCATTTAGGATTAGGTTGGTCCGGGAAGCTGTCAATAGGGGCCGGTGATGGCTTGTAGCCTTCCCTGGGAATGGGTTTAGTTGAACACGGCACCATGGGAGAAGACTAAACAGCACCTGTACCCTGTCTGCTTCCCCTAGGGGATATTTGGTCGGTAGTCAAGGTGGTTTTTAGTTGCAACAACACATACTCCGGCTCGCATTTCGCCAAGAGCAAGGAGATCCGAAGGGATTTTCCACTTCGTGAAAAAAAAAGAAAAAGGGGGTGAGCCTATTGCCGTTACCGGGCACATCTCGCCTTAGTTAGTATTGTCTTGTATCAGTATACATATAATGTTGTTTTGTAGAAGACGTGCAGTATATAGATGAGACGTGCAGTATGATGATGATTGAGATGACATCCGTCAAATAGAAAGTAAACAGTAGCTCTGTAATAAATTATTAATTTATATGGTTTAGTTGTGTTTTATAAAGTCGTAAATTTGTGTATTTATTGGTTATCTAACAAGTATTGAGTGATATTGTTCGCGGACTATAACAATAACTCTGAAACATAAAAGTGTGTGTTATTTAAAACTCTATGTGGAACAACTTAGTGTACGTAATCGAGTGACTATCAGTACAAAAACGTATAAAAGCTAGTACAGCAGTGCATCAAATTGACATATATATGACTATTCTGTAATACAGTTCAATAAAACTAATTAGGTTTACAAAAACTTGGACTTTCGGTTCAATAGCGTTAATTTTCATTCATCATTTAAATTACCGCCCACTAAATTTTAATTCGATGGGAGCGATCCAGATCGAATTGTGAAGAGAATTTTTAGCATACTGCAACAAAAAATTACAAAGCTGTCAAAATCAACTGACAAATTGTCACTTGGAATGTTGGAACCAGTGTTGCCACAAACATTTTAGATTTTGGTAGAACGTGGCTAAAAAAGGCGAAATAATTTATACCAATTTATTTATTTTATTGAATTGAATAGAATAACGCTACGAGAAGATGGATGCCGAGCAAAACATTACCTACCGCACGCGAAAACTTTGCAGAACCAGTTCATATGAGAATTTTAGAGGGGATGCTTCGTTTATTGATGCGACTATGGCAAGTCTAACATCATTAAATGATGACCAGTCTATTGTAGATCTTAATAATAAAATACAAGCCCTTACTAGCGAATTGGAAAGTGCACACCAAGAAATTGATCACCTCAACACCGAAAATCTTCAACTAAAACCGGATTTGGAGAAAAGCTTGAGGATTAATGAATTATATAAAAGAGTAACATCGGATAGTATTTCTATAACGCCAGGACGTGGTAAGAGGCGTAAGAGCATCCAATACAAATCTTCAATAAGTATTGATCCAGTGCCGGACAAACCTATTTCTACAAGCGTGCAAAATGAGAAAGAATCAGACCCAAACATTTCTATCCAGGAATCAAACATACCCCCACATAGCAACGATGCTAATTCGACTACCATAAACGTCACAAATGTTCATCCAAGGAAAACGAAAAATGCAAGCATAAAATTATCATCATTGCTGACGACCAGGGACGTCATCTGCAGCATACGCTACAAAATCTGATTGGTGAACGGTATCAAGTTACCTGTTTCTGGAAGTGTGGCGCTACCTTGCAGGATGTTTTGTTATCGGAAGTTGCTGAAATAGGATCATTGACGAATAAAGACTATGTTATCGTTCTAGATGGGATGCATGATAGATGCCCGACTATATTTAAAATATGTGTAAGTAATTTTCTGTGCATGACTAGGAATACAAATGTAATGTTCTCTGAAATCCCATTTAACAAATGCTTAAGAGAAACTAAATTAAATCACGAACAGAGATTGATTTGTTGTAAATTCACCAATGCTAAATATTTTGACATGGATTTTAGTGTACGACGACCTTGTCGTTATATGTTTCCCCGCCACGTATGTCAATTAGTATTAAGAGAAATTTTGCGAACTAGTTATCGAATTCAACAAAACAATTTGCAGATGAAATCAACAGTGTATGAGCCTGTATTGTTGGATAAGTCGACTCAAACAGACATAGCAACATTGAATGATAGCATTGCGTTAGAATGTGAAAACGTTAAAATCATAAATACACCATATGATGGAATTGATAGTCAATCTTGCATAATCAAAGATAACTTTTTTCGTTAGTAAGTCATTGTACATAATGCATCAGAACATTGCCGGGTTAATTAATAAAGCTGATAATCTGCCTGTTTCGTTGGAAGTTCTTGCAGAAAATAAAAATAGCATAGACATTGTGTGTATATCAGAACATTTTATGATAGCCGGTCAAGAAACTAATCTCTATGTTCCTAATTATTGTTTGGCTGCGTACTACTGTAGAGCGGATAGTAAAAGAGGAGGAATGCATTCTTGTTAAGGAGGGACATATTTGGAGGGACTTGCCAGAAGTTACACAACTATCCATTTCGGGTATTTTTGAATGTTGTGCAATTGAACTAGTGATCTTTGGAATAATAATAATCTGCATATATCGAGTACCCAAACAGTCTCTCTTGAATATATTTTTTCAGAAGTTAGAACAGTTGCTAAAAAAAATAAGGAAACTAAAATATGAGAAATTAATAGTTGCTGGTGATTATAACATTGATGTCCTGAAAAATAACAATGTTACACTGGAGCTTAAATGTTTACTGCTCAATTTTAATTTATGTTTAGCCCTAGAACGACCGTGTATCGATAATTTTGCTCATAATATTAAAAAGTTATGTACTGCTATTGTTGTAGAGTTAGCCTTGTCGGATCACACAGCACAAATTCTGAAATGTCCAGTGGACACGTCATGTGTAATAAAATATTGGCGAAAGAAACAAAGGGACTATGCACCTGAAAATATAATTAAGTTCGGTGACTGTATTCAACGATTAGCATTTAATGAAATATATAATACGAATGACCCTAATGAGGCATTTTCTTACTTTCTAGACCAATTCGTTCTATTTTACAACCTTTGCTTTCCGATAAAACTTGTAACTCAGAAAACAATCAAATCACCCATGTGGATTTCAAAAGGTATAAAAAGATGTAGTAAAATCAAAAGACGCTTATTGTGGGCGTATAGAGCTAGACCGTAAGATATAAATAGAAAAAGATACATAGATTACGCAAAATTATTTAAGAAAATAATTAAGCTAACCAAACGTTCTCAAAATAATTTCAAAATAAATAATTCTACCAATAAATCTAAAACGGCATGGCAAATAATTAATGAATCAAAGAAAAGTACTCCCAAAAATGCTATACACCAACTTATAATAAACAATAAAACAGTCACAAACCCAGTTACCATCGCAAATAGCTTTAACAATTTTATTACTTTATAGACAAAATAGTACCATTTTCTAAGACTACTAAAATAAATGCTACAGCTATTAATAAGAAAAGAAATTCAATGTACATGTTACCAAGTATACCACAAGACATATTGACAATAATAAAAAATCTAAAGAACATTAATAGTGTCGGCCACGATGGCGTCACTACCAAAATAATCAAATCCGTAGGCAATCTAATATGTGGTCATATAAGTCATTTACTTAATATGTGTATTTCCTCAGGTGTATTTCCAGATTGTTTAAAAGCTACCATCATAAAACCAGTGTTCAAAAAGGGTTGTAAATACTCAATGTCAAACTACAGACCCATTGTATTAATCTCCATTTTTGCTAAAATACTTGAGAAATACATATACAAAGAAATATATAAATACTTTGAAATAAATAAAATTATTTGTGAGGAACAAAAGGGATTTAGGCAGAGTATGACAGTGAATAGGGCTTTGTATGATTTTTTGCATAGAGTCTTACTAAACGTAGATAAGAGAAATCCAGTATGTGCACTGTACTGTGATATGACACAGGCTTTCGATTACGTTGCTCATGATATTTTGAAAGATAAGCTAGAGTGTTATGGGATTAGAGGAAGTATTCTGGACTTAATATCCTCATACTTATCAGACAGAAAACAAATCACTACAATAACTCGTGTCAACCTTAAAACAAAAAAACAAGTAAATTATTCACCAAATAGGCGTACAATTACCTATGGAGTCCCTCAAGGGAGTGTTCTTGGTCCGTTGTTATTTATTATTTATATAAATGATTTACCAAAATGTATAGAACACCCTATTACACTTTTTGCTGATGATAGCACTATCACAGTACCATGCAAAATAGCAGCATCCTATGAAGATGACATTAATAGATCACTTTCGTTACTTATAACGTGGTTAAATGAAAATATTCTGAAAATTAATCTGGCTAAAACTCATGTTATGCATTTTAGTCAACGTCTTCCTTCAGCTAAAGAATTAAATATAAGATATAATGACTCTAAAATCGATGGAGTAGATGAGGCTAAATTTCTGGGCGTAATTATTGATACAAAACTTAATTGGAAAGCTCACATAGAACAACTCTGTAAAAGAATTAGTAAAGGTTCATATGCTCTTTATAAACTCGCACCAGTGGTGAATACTAGTACATTACTTATGGCTTACCATGGACTAGTTGCCTCTATATTAAGGTACGGCGTCATATTTTGGGGGAACTCAGTTGACAAAGAAATTGCATTCAATTACCAGAAACGCTGCATTCGATCTATGTTCGATCTACATGTGACAGATAGCTGCAGGCCCTATTTTGTAAAATATAATATTCTTACACTTCCCTCACTGTATATATTTGAAACAGCTCTTTTTGTAAAGGCCAATCCTCAGCTCTTTCCCCGCTTATCAGACGTAGTTGTGCGAAACCGAAGAGATAACAAAAGGTTATGCATACACAGTGCAAATACAGCGTTAATGGGAAATAGCATTTGCTGTATGGCTCCTAAAATATATAATAAGTTACCTGGTCATCTGAAAGATACGAGCCTAAATGTATTTAAGCAAAAACTACAAAAGCTATTATTAAGCAAATGTTATTATAGTGTAAAGGATTTTCTTGACGACCATGACGTGTAACCATGTTCTGTGTATCTTTTTGTATTTTTTTAGTAGATAATATTATGCTTATGTTTTATGTAATAATATAGTTTTATTTCTTTAAATTGCACGTTGTTGCTACAGCTTATTTGTATATCTGTAATTAATAGACAAGGCATGTTGAGACTATATTTACTATAGTAACACATAGACTCACGCCTGTTTCCCCGAAGGGATAGGCAGAGGCATATTAAACGCCCACTTTTCGCCAGTGTTTTGACCCCACGTAATAGGTGGCGAGCCTATTGCCCTTATTGGGACATTTTGTTTGCCAGAGCCTCGTCCGTTGATCGGCAGGTGCACCACTTGCAGGTGAGGTTGGCTTGGGACCCTAAGTTCTTGGTGGGAACCCTATGCACCCTAACCTAGTAACACCTTTTTTTGTACACATGTTTAAGACAAATAAAAATATCTTTATCTTTATATAAGTACGATTGGTTGGAAGTATGCATACAAAGTTTCTAAATAAAGACCTTTCCAATTTTTTGTTTCATTGATCTCACTCATATTCATATATCTATCTATTATCCTTATCTATACCTATGATTTTACTAAACTAGATCGATCGATCGTTCTAGTTTCATCCCAGTTGCATCCAAGAATTTTGCCTTGGAGCCCGGAGTCTGTTTACTTGTCTAACCAGATTTGATAGAATATTAGGTTTTCCACAGAGCCTGCCGTCTGAACTCCGCAGTTCAAGGAGATAGCGTTATTCCATGGCTTATACCAGTATCCGAACATTTAGGGATACTGACTACCCATAACAACTATCAAGGTCTTCGTGACTTACAGAATCGTCGCGATGGCATTACGTGTTCTTAAAGTCAAGCTTACTCCGTGGCAAGAGATGATCCACAATTTAATACGCACATACCTTCAAAAAGTCAGTGGTTTCCACTGCTCTGCATAGTATTATGTTAATATCTCCTTAAAGGTATCGCTGCTTCATGCGTGCACTAGAGTGTGTTCAATATTT
This sequence comes from Euclidia mi, assembly GCA_944739405.2. Classification (NCBI taxonomy): domain Eukaryota; kingdom Metazoa; phylum Arthropoda; class Insecta; order Lepidoptera; family Erebidae; genus Euclidia; species Euclidia mi. Next base: position 12,671,054 of record OX123188.2, on the reverse strand, counting down.
GATACAAACACTAGGACATATTTTAACAAATGTATAATAAAAAATCCCGAGTGGGCTAGTGTAGCAACAATGTAAAGAATAAAAGATTATCAACTCAAGTACAACAAAAACTTGTCTGAAATTATCAAATTGAAACCGAAGTCATCGTTTTAAATAATTCAACGTCACATATTCAATTGTTATTCAGCACAAAAGCTTCCATTGCCCTCTGCAAACAATTCCCAGTCTGTCTAGGGCAAGTTCTGAACAGTAATATTGTCCCACACATCCAGAAATTCCATTCTGCCATCGTAACATAAAAGGGCACAACTAACATTTTGTAAATCAGGAGAAAATCGAGTTTAAAATATTTCTTAGTTTTTGTAAAAAATAAATTACGGTATCATAGTTATAGAAAATGTATGAATGGAAATAGTAGCGTCTACATGAATTCTATAAGATGATTTACTTTTTTTTTAAATTTTTACTGTATTTTTTCATTGATCTACATTTTCCATTTCTAAAATCATTAATATTACGTATAAAAGGCATAATTAACCAAATGTGACTTTCCATTGTAAGATTTTGGGGAAAAAAGGTAAAATAATAAAATGAAAAGCCATATTAATTAAAACACATCTATCCACTTGTGACTTCTTCATGTAATCTAAACTAGATATGCCCTTTTCTAGTGCTATCACAAAAATAATTACTCAGTTGTGCCCTTTCAGGTTATGCTACTTTTGTTTATTGTGGTTATAAAATTATACAGAAAATATGAGCAGATAGGCGTTTTTCTCCTGATTCCAAATATGTATATAACTCAATTTCGAAAAAAAATTTAGTTGTGACCCTTTTTCCAGCATTGAAGACGGGTTTATTATATATATGAGAGTTTCTATATAAAATCGTTCACAAGTTCCCTTACACAGAGCCGAAAGAAACGGATAACCGGATAAAAGGCATGAAAGAGCGAATGAGGTTTGCTTAGAAATTGCCGACCACATTCGGTTTTTAGTCGACTAAGCTAAAGCTAAAGGTTATGGTTATGGAGCAAATAAACTTTTTACTATTATTAGACCATTCAAATGTTATAGTCAATTTATGCCATTTCTATTAATTTCACAAGAAATATAGAATTTCTAATCATAGAACAAAGTAAGAACCATTTATACTCGTAATGTTCTTTTATTGTTGTATCTTCAGATTTATTTTTGTTTAGAATAAATTGTGATGATGGCATCATACTAACTGAGTTCTAGTCTAGTTCATGATTCATTACAGAAAACGTATATTATGCTAAATATATTATTATTTATTGGAAACGACAATAGTATAGACTATTTTACTCACTAGACCTTAGCGAGTAAAATTTCAGAACCAGTTAAGTAAATAGCTGAAATGTTACTCAAAAAAAATATACAATTTGTATCAAAATAATACAGCGATTTTCGACACTTGGTAGATACTTTGATATTAAAGTTATACCCAAGTCACAGCCATCAAACATGAATATTGAAATCCGATTTATAAAACAGTTAATCTCATTCGGAGTTGGTTATATTTTAGACTGATAAAAGCCAAATATGTTTGAACTAATAGACATAAGTTTTATTGGCCTTACTGCCATCTGAATTAGTCATCTAAATCCTAATTTATTTGAAGAATATGAAATTCAGAGCTTCTGTTTAGTCACTATAATAGCGTGGCTTGACTTGCTGTTCGTAATAGAACGGCAAAGTTTATATACGTCGCCACTACTTGTGGGTGACTGCTTGTGTGGCATTTACATCTGAACGCTATTGTGCGTCAGAAGGCACGTAAAGCCGTCGATCCCGGCTCTTGCCTCAGGACAGATATCGGAGGGCCATCTCGGAGGCCTTTTCGGGCGGTCTTAAAACTCCGAGGCCAGAGGAAAAAGAAGAATGAAATAATTCGCATTAGAATGGTTTTGTAAAAAAAATGCAGCACTGGCATTATTGGTGTCCACTATAGACGACGATCAACACGATTCAATCTGTGCTGCCACTATTATATCACATGTCTCCCATCATTATACGATAGTGATACTAAATACGTACTATTTTTATAGTAGACAGAAAATCGTAAAAGTTGGGAGATATTTGCCAACACTAGTGGGTGCCTTCCAATCAATTGTAACGATGCGACACCAAACATTTTCAGACTGGAAATCGTTTATTTGCCGCTGAAACATTTTCGCTAGCTCGTTGAATGTTCGATTTAATAAATCGAGTTCTTTTTTATTTATGTGCGTAACGACTTTTAAAATGTTAGGCGAGACTAAATGTATATCCCGAATATGATCATAGGAATCAGAATGCCGATATCTTATCATCATCATCATAAACTCACTTGTTCGGGCATATTTTACTGTTTCGGTCGCCGGTTGACCCGGTTGTCACATCGAAAACAACGTGTTTCCTAGCTCTCCTAAGTTTATTCTAATTTTTTGGTTAAAAGTGATCAAGCAAAGTGTTTATTGTGTTTAGTTTGGAGATAAGTGATTATTGGATAAAGTGAACAACAAATAACGGGTTAATTTGCACTGTAATCAGTGAAAACTGTGTTAAAATAAGTGTCTGACATTTCATCCATAACTGTTTTTCCCAAGTACCCACATGTGTTTATTCGGTTGTTGTCATAACTGTCAACGTGAAATTGTCTTAGATTGTCATAAATGACTCAGTGTTGCCAGTGCCAGAAACAAAAAGTCCATCAATTTGAAAAATAAAATCAACCATGGCTCAATGCTTTAAGTGTCAAGTGCAGATACAAGATGATAAAAATAAAATAGCATGTAAAGGCTGTAACAGGGTTATATGTGTCAAGTGCTCTGGTCTAACCGCAATAGAAATGCGCGTGTTTGCCCTCCGAAACCCCAAACTGTTGTATCTGTGTGATGGATGTGAGGATGGTTTGAGGCAGATTCCCGAGCTGCGAAGGCTAGTCACTGAACTCGAGCATCAGGTTCAAGGGTTAAAGAAACAGGGCGCAAGTGCGGTCAACTTGGATGTGGTAATTAATGAAATTGAAGACCGCAACAATCGCAGTCGTAATGTTATCATATATGGATTGCCAGAATCAACATTTTCCAATACGGAAGATCGAAGAGTGCATGACAAAAACCTGATTATTGATGCGTTAGCGCCATTGCCCATAACAAAACCTGACATCGTAGCTTCTGTCCGCCTAGGTAAACCAGGAACGAATGACCAAAAAGCACGTCCCCTAAAGGTAGTTCTTGCAAATAAACACAACGCAATGAGTGTTTTGAAAAATAAAGGTAAGGTGCCTAAAACAATAAAAATTCAATCAGATATGACTCCTTATCATCACGAACAACTGAAGAAGTTGCATGAAGAACTGGCTGCCAGAACAGATATGGTGAACGAAATTTAACTATTAAATACATAAAAAAAGTTCCTAGAATTATCGTCGCCCCACCTACAAAAAACTAGGCATTGCGGCAATCTCTGAACTGCGTTTTCTATATACGAACTTGGCATCCTTAATGGCAAAACTCGATTTATTTCTACTTGAAGTTCAAGCTACCAACCTGCATTTATTTTAATTACGGAGACCCATCTTCATTCGGGCATAGCCAAAAGTTTGATAAACATGTCTGGATACACTCATTACCGCTTAGATAGGAAGGACAGAAGAGGTGGTGGCGTAGTCATATATGTTTATTTATTTAGGATAACAACAGTCATTACAAATGTTTTAACAGTAACTTATTACTAAATTCTGACCAATTACAGTTATCCACTAAATATATTAAACTTACATCCTAAAACTTAGAACTGGGGATCAATTCCGCTATTTTTGTATGAAATTGTTATTATATTTTGAATGGATTTAAAAGCGGTATTCTGATAACCTAGTGTCATTATCGTATAATTTAAAATAAACAGTTCGTCGTTGACATACGATCTCGTTACAATTTCATTCATATATCATTTAATTTAGAAGAATACGCTTCTTGTGACGTAAGTAAGACACTGACATGATATCGAGACTATATTTATTTAGCGGAATTGGGCCCCAGACTTCGTTACTCGTGAGGTAAAACATAAATCGTAAAATTGTACAGAAAATACAAATAAATTGCTTCCAGAATCTATCATTATCCAACAATAATTATGTATGTTTTTCAATGCTACCTACCATATAAAATAATGTATAGTGGTCGCATAGGTACCTACCTACATTAAATACTTAGTCGCGCGATGAACGCTCGATCGAGCAAGACCAGTTTACTGGTTACATAATGGTAAGTAGTTGTTTATGCGATTCAGAAAACAAAAGAAACATTATTCTCTGGAACGCTCAAGAATTTGACAAATATTCTAGTTCTACACTAATTTAAGTTTATCTAATAACATTTGATCGATATTTAATAATACACATATCTACTCAAAAACTTAAGCTTCTCTAGTCAGCTCAAATCTTTACATTAATATCGTTATTGTAATTGTATAAACTGGATATTGTATATAAAACAAGAAAAGGCTGCTATGTTTACAAGTAATAACAATGGATTTAGAAGTTTGCATAGGTAAGCATGAGAATGTTATGCCACATAAGTACTTAGCGTTTACATTTGTGTGAGTCCTAGCCCCGTAGGGCTATAATAATAATAACTAATACCTTGGAATCAGATCTGTTACTGCAGTTTAATTTGCTGCAACAGAACTACTAGGTTTGCATGTACGTATGTGTGCATACTATGTTTCACACAGAACATCGAAGAGAAAAAAAAGATATAAAAGTAAAAAAAAAACACGCGCTACACACGCACGCAGGCAATGATAGATACATTGCAACCATGAATGTGTAGTATTCAATAAGTATTTATTCTTCGGTAATTAAAACATTTCTTATATTGGTCATAAAAGTTTTTTTAGACGTAAGAAAGGGATCAACACTGTCAAACTTAGTATTGTATGTGCGTGCAATTCTAGTCATTACAGCGTTTTGCCCGTATGACGTAGAATGTGATGGTGCATTTAACAAATGTGTGTGTCGCGTCCGATAAGTAGGAGTTTTGAATTTTATTTTAGATAGCAAAGTAGGGCAGTCTATTCGCCCTCGAATAATGTCATAAAAAAGTCCCATATCTAACACGGATCTTCTTTCTTCTAAACTTAGCAAGTTATACATTCTACAATTTTCATAGTAATCCTTAGCAGGTTTTTTAAATTTATAGTTTAGGTGATTTATAAATTTCTTTTGAATTTGTTCTATTCTTTTGATGTGTATTGCATGATATGGTGACCAAATTTGACAGGCATATTCTAAGTTACTTCTAACGTACGCATAATAAACCAGTTTAAGACATGATAAACTTCTAAAAGGCTGACTGTACGTATCACAAATCCAAGGTTTATAAAAGATTTGCTTATTATGTTCTCAATATGGGTAGTCATGTGCATATTAGAGTCAAGCGTTACCCCTAGGTCTCGCACCAAGTGCGCTCTCTCTATTGATACACCATTAAAATTATAGTTTAAATTTATAATATTTCTTTTACGGCTAAAACCAGAAGACCTGAAATTGTTCCATCTGTTCAGATGAATAATGTTACTTTAAATAGGGTATCACATGTTAAATATCTTGGCCATATTTTGAACGAAGATTTGAAAGATGACGAGGACTTAGAGAGGGAAAGGAGAGCGTTGTCGGTCCGCTGTAATATGCTGGCCCGCAGGTTTGCTCGATGTTCACAGGAAGTTAAGATCACGCTTTTTAAAGCATTTTGTCAATCTTTTTATACTTGCAGCCTGTGGATCAGACATACGCAGAGGGCCTACAACGTTCTCCGAATCCAATACAACAATGCGTTTAGGGTGTTGATGGGGCTCCCACGGTACTGTAGCGCATCAGGGATGTTTGCAGAAGCGCATATAGATAGCTTTCAAACAATTCTAAGAAAGAGAACTGCACTTTCAAAATTCATCTGCGTAGGTATCTTATTGACGCACAGCGGAAGCTAGATATGGTAAATGTGAACACGTCGCTTATATAGTCGCGTCGCGCGTCGTTGCGTCGCGTATAAGTACTGCTTGTGCCTATATGTGTGTATGCGTGCGTGCGTGTGTGTGTGTGTGTGTGTGCGAAAACAAAAATATTATTACTACATAGCATTGCGCAGCTGATGCATGATGATAGCTGTTTGTCGGATGTCTGTGGTGCTTGTGGTTGTGCTGACGGACCTTTTCCTTCTTTACTGGGAGCGTTGGTTGCATTTCCCATCACAAAACGGGCGGGTGGGGTGACCTTTAAATGTAACAAATATACTCATTTTTGGCATGGATAGGTGTAATATAATTGGTTCATAGTAAAATGTTTCACATTTGTTTTTATTATATATAGATATTTATTTATTTTTTCACTATTCTAATGTAATTTGGTATAATTTTGTTGTTATTGTAATGTTTTTTATACACACTTACCTATGGAGTGCGGCCATCGTGCTCTGGTGTCGATTGTATATTCCCTTGGATATTTGTCATAATAACTAAACTTGTCATGATTTCTCCGCCAGTCGAAAGTGCTAGTCAACAAGATAAGACGACTTAGGTGACATTTGCTTCAAGACGATAGTGTACCACGCTAAACACAGTAATATTGTTAGAAATTAGTAACTATCGCACTATTAGTAATGTAAGCTGTTTGATATTGCACTATTATTCCGTGAGTTCACAACGCAGTGCGAGTGCGCGCCGTGCGTGCGGTGAGCGTTCTGTCGGTTCCCTCACTATTATTATACTCTTTGTTCTGTCGGTTATCTCTTTCTTGTTGTCGGTTGACGCGACGGAGACTCCGCCCATACCGCCCGCGCCGCTCGCACCCGTGTTGCTAATGTTGTTTGTTTTGTTATCACTAGATAAACTTGTTTATGATTTTGATGTTTGGTTTTGTTTGGCTTGTGTAGTGTAGGTAGCCACTGCTTTGGACCTTCATGATTCACTAGTAGGGCCCCGTAGAATATCAGTGCCAGCAAGTCTGGTATTATGCTGAACGGGGTCCTATTACTGCCATGACCTGGCCTAAGCATATTATTGTATAGCTGATAAAGATGTTTTTTTATTTTTGTTTGAACGTTTATTTTAATTTTTTATTGTGTACTTGTGTATGGTTGTGGCAGCAATAAACCATTTTTCATTTTTTTTTTTCATCCCTGATGTCTCGGTTGCGGGGGAGCGCCAACAGCATCCTTGGCATTATTTCAAACAGGATGGACAGCCCGTTCCTGTGGCACTGGACCCGTATGCATATGTACGGATCGAGTGCACCAGGAGGGGAGCGCCGATATTTAAACTAGTATTAGTATAATAAGATTTATTTTGTAACTAACATAGTTTTAAGGAATCTGTATTACTAACACTTATGGACAATAGTCTGAAAATAAAAAAGTTTATTATTATTATTTATTATATTATAAAACTTATGCACTGACATTTGGATATATTTATAGAGATCTTATTTGTTGTATAGTAATTGAACAAGTTATCAAGATCTTTTTGTAGATTTAAGCAATCAGCAATATTGTTAATTTTCAAGAATATTTTTTTATCGTCAGCGTATAAAAGGTGATTGGTATAGTTAAGACATTTATGGATATCATGTATATATGCGTTGTAGAAGAGCGGACCAAGGTGCGAACCCTGTGGGACACCTGATGGAATTTGAACATAATCAGATTTAAAACCTCCTAGCACAACTGCCTGCGAACGGTTTGTGAGATATGACTTAATCCATCGCAACAGATCACCATGGATACCTAGTAAATTCAATTTTTGTACCAGGATGACGTGATCCACGCGATCGAAAGCTTTTTCAAAATCTGTGTAGATCACGTCAACCTGTCCTCCCTTTTCCATGTTTTCCAGAACAAAGTCTGTATAAACCGCCAAATTGGATACAGTGGAACGCCCTCTGAGAAATCCGTGCTGTGATTCAGGAATACCTTTGGATATGACGTGGTATAAATTCTTAAATACAAGCTTCTCGAATGATTTTGCGAGTACATTTAAAATAGAAATTGGACGATAGTTATCAATTTTAGTTTTTGGCCCTTTCTTATGAACGGGTACTATGAGAGCTTTTTTCCATAGTGTGGGAAATGTAGATGATTCCAACGAGCGTTTATAAAGTAATGTAATTGGGAGCGATAGGCTACTAGCACAAGATTACATACATACATACATACATACATACATATCGTCACGCCTTTAGGAATATTTTAGGAATATTGGAGGAACGCCGTCACTACCTGATCCCTTCGTAGTATCTAAAGAGAGCAACAGTTTCAAAACTTGGTCTTCAGATATATAAATATGTGATAAAGCTTCATTTTGTGTGTCGTTATTCTGATCAGTGGTATATACATTATCTGATGATGTACGATCGATAAATACACTTTTGAAAAAAATATTAAATGCAGAGCATATAGAATTGGCATCATGAAATGACTGGTTATTTAATGTAAAACGCTGTGGATAACTTGAGCCGCCTCTTTTTGATTTGACACATGTCCAAAAATATTTTGGCGTGTGTTTAATATGACGTTCAGCATTTTCTGTAACACGCATAAAACAAATATTCTGTATTTTATGTTGAGTAGTGCAAACTCATCTAGGATTATGAAACCTTTTCCATCTTTTGTATGCCCTAGATTTTTCTTTTATGATATTGATAAAAGCCGGCGTGTACCATACAGGATAAGATTGATTTTTAATCGATATTGGTACATGCATCGCGAAACATTTATTCAGTTCATAGTAAAAACATTCAACAGCGTCATCAATATGCTCTGCATTTAAGGTGTCTATCCAGTTAATCTCTTTCAAATATTTATTAATCTTTTTGTAGTCATATTTGTAAAAATTATAACGCGGCACTGTATTTTCTTTAAGATTTTTCGTCTGCAGATCGAGTTTATCCAGTTTTAATGGCGGATGAAATGAGTCTTCTTTAGTTAACGCATGAGTTTGGGTAATCGCTACCGGAAGATTACAAAAACAAAGGTCTAGTATATTTCCACTTGTGTTGGAAATATAACTAAACTGGCTTAGATCTAAAAACTGTAAATCGTTAACTAACGTTTGTGCACTATCTTGTAATTCTGTTGAACCGATATGTCGTAATGTATATCCGTTACTCGTCCATTCCAAACATGGAAGATTAAAATCCCCAACTAACAGATAATATTCATTTCTGTTCAAGTTAAATAATTGATTAAAAGCTGTTAGCACGTTAAAAATATTTCGAGCCTGTGAAACGTTGTCCGGAGGTACGTAAACTAATATAATATGTAAATTAGCAGCAGCACGCAATCTGCGACAAGATAGCGAAACACATAAGGACTCGATATTAGGACATGTAATGTAATGCTCGCACTGAGGCACTTTGATCTTGTAGCATTTGCCGACATTCGTTGGCTCGCCCTCGCACGTGCGTAGCACATGCCTTGCCACGAATATAAAGGTACACACCTTACGAAAGTCTGTATACGGCTTTAAGGTTATATATACGTCGTAAAATGTTAGTGTTAAACGCCTGCGCCGAACGATGCGATGAATGTAATACAGTACTATTATTATAAATTTACTATTTGAAAAAAAAAAAAGAAACGCAAATGCATGTATTTTTCTCAACGGTTTTGAGACGCGGACTGTGTACCTTAATGGTTATTGTAAATCAATGAGTGGGAGACTTTACGTGCTCGTACCTCGGGTTTATTGCTAAAATCATATAGAACAACTAGCTCCGGTCTTTTATCTTTATACTATAATAAAATATTATCTCGCCGCCGGACGCAATGCTGTATAATTTATTCAATTTTTTTTGACAAGTCTTTAAATGTTTTAATAATACGATTTAAACAATTAAATACTGAATTTATATTCAAATAAGTTTCTTAAATAGGTTAATTAGTTTTTTAGCTGTAGTGTTTTATTTGCATTTTAAAAGTACATTTTTGTATTTATTTTGATTTATTTATAGACTCACGCCTGTATCCCCGAAGAGGTAGGCAGAGGTGTAACATTACACCGACATTTTGCCATAGATGAATTTTTAGGTCCCAAGTAATAGGTGGCGAGCCTATTGCCGTTACCGGGCACATCACCAGACTCCGTGCTGCTACTGAAAATTTGGAAAAACTCAGTAACACTTTTGCTCAACCTGGGATTCGAACCCGGGACCTCCGATCAACAGTCGCATACGCTATCCACTGGACCACGGAGGCAGCCTGAACCACGGAGATGCCTCCGTGGTTCACACGTGGTTCGGCAAGTGGTGCATATGCATACACCACAAAAAATTGTGCCTATCAAACAATTCTTTGTCACTTAGGTTGGTTTATAAGTAGCACAACCCAAATGGTCGAATCTCATCATAATAATCATTGGCACGACCCTTTTCAAGTGCTCTACCTTTCTTTTTCCAATAAATAATCGATCCATCTATGGATTTGAACATTTGAGATAATCTTCATGCAAAATATGTCAAATATGTATCTCAAATGTATATATCGTGTACACATGTGTAACATTTCTTTGAAATGACGACCTTCGTACTAGGAATAAACTGGCGACAGTTTGATAACAACGCGCAATGCACACAAAATATACTCAGAATATACGTTTATGGATGTCATGGTCTTTTTTCCCGTTCGAAGATCGAATCCACAGCACTTGACACAGTGCTAAATTGCGAAGCAACTGCTTAAACCGCTACGCCATTCGGGCATAAAGTTTTAGCCAAACAATTTCTGCAAAATATACGTACATAATGATATTCTGATCCCATAATATATAAGTATTGAATTAAAGGTTGTCGAAATACATTTAATCCTTGGATTATAACAAAAGCTGAACCAAAAGTATTCATTACTTAAATTGAAATGTTATTTTTCTCCGAATTTTCGCTCTTCATTCAGTTGAAATGTTTCGTAAAATGGACTACACTTTGCATAAAATTCAGAAAACAATGCCAATATAGGGTTTTGTTCCGGCATACTATGGTTCAAAGTTCCGTTCTAAAAGCCTGCCGTTTGCACAGAAATAATAAATGTTCTGTTAATCAAGCTAATTGAATATTAGCAGAACTTAATGATGACTTGGTTCAGAAAATATTCGTAATAAAAGGCGCAAGGAACTTTTGTCTTCTTCAATCTCAGTTCCGTAAATAAGGCCGTCTAATTATGAAAATTGTAAGACCATAAGTCCACCTCGCAAGTCCCGACTTGGTTGGCAGAATCAGTACCATTAAAACTTAAAAAATATGCAAAAAATGTTTATGACTTCATAAACCACCTTGTATTGGTGGTCAGTAACCGTGGGTTGGACAACCACGGTGAAGCTAAGCGGGATCCCAGGAGTAGACGCTCCGCGTGGGCTTGGAGTCTACGTCCGATGGTGTGGGTGCGGGGGACAGTTCTGTCTGTCCCTCGCAGTCGGGTGTGATCGCAGGAGGAGAGGCGTGTCGGTGTTACGTTGCCGCAAGCCCTATATCCCGCGACCAAATGGGTTTGCACCATTCGATACGTCGCGGTGGGGCCGTAGAGGAAGAGGAGATGCGGTGTTGTCAGGTTGCCGTCCTCCCTATCCTCTGCGGCCGAATATCATTATGTACGTATATTTTGCAGAAATTGTTTGGCTAAAACTTTATGCCCGAATGGCGTAGCGGTTTAAGCAGTTGCTTCGCAATTTAGCACTGTGTCAAGTGCTGTGGATTCGATCTTCGAACGGGAAAAAAGACCATGACATCCATAAACGTATATTCTGAGTATATTTTGTGTGCATTGCGCGTTGTTATCAAACTGTCGCCAGTTTATTCCTAGTACGAGAGTCGTCATTTCAAAGAAATGTTACACATGTGTACACGATATATACATTTGAGATACATATTTGACATATTTTGCATGAAGATTATCTCAAATGTTCAAATCCATAGATGGATCGATTATTTATTGGAAAAAGAAAGGTAGAGCACTTGAAAAGGGTCGTGCCAATGATTATTATGATGAGATTCGACCATTTGGGTTGTGCTAATTATAAACTAACCTAAGTGACAAATAATTGTTTGATAGGCACAATTTTTTGTGGTGTATGCATATGCACCACTTGCCGAACCACGTGTGAACCACGGAGGCATCTCCGTGGTTCAGGCTGCCTCCGTGGTCCAGTGGATAGCGTATGCGACTGTTGATCGGAGGTCCCGGGTTCGATTCCCAGGTTGAGCAAAAGTGTTACTGAGTTTTTCCAAATTTTCAGTAGCAGCACGGAGTCTGGTGATGTGCCCGGTAACGGCAATAGGCTCGCCACCTATTACTTGGGACCTAAAAATTCATCTATGGCAAAATGTCGGTGTAATGTTACACCTCTGCCTACCCCTTCGGGGATACAGGCGTGAGTGAATAAATAAATCAAAATAAATACAAAAATGTACTTTTAAAATACTATGCAAATAAAACACTACAGCTAAAAAACTAATTAACCTATTTAAGAAACTTATTTGAACATAAATTCAGTATTTAATTGTTTAAATCGTATTATTAAAACATTTAAAGACTTGGAAAAAAAAATGAATAAATTATACAGCATTGCGTCCGGCGGCGAGATAATATTTTATTATAGTATAAAGATAAAAGACCGGAGCTTGTTGTTCTATATGATTTTAACAATAAACCCGAGGTACGAGCACGTAAAGTCTCTCACTCATTGATTTACAATAACCATTAAGGTACAGTAGCGCTCGTAGCGAGACTTGGCTTGCCGTTCGTAACAGATCGGCAAAGTTAAGCAACGCTTGCACAGGTTACCACTTGGATGGGTGACCGTGTGTGGCATTTACATCTGAGCGCTACCGTGCTTCGGAGGGCACGTAAAGCTGTCGGTCCCGGTTCTTGTCCAAGGATAAGGATCGTTAGGCCATGTTGGAGGCCTTCGGGCGGTCTGAAAAACTCCGACACCAGAGTTGGCCACACGCTCACACGAAAAACAAACAATTAAGGTACACAGTCCGCGTCTCAAAACCGTCGAGAAAAATACATGCATTTGCGTTTAATTTTTTTTTCAAATAGTAAATTTATAATAATAGTACTGTATTACATTCATCGCATCGTTCGGCGCAGGCGTTTAACACTAACATTTTACGACGTATATATAACCTTAAAGCCGTATACAGACTTTGCGAGGCATGCGCTGTGCGCCGTGCGCAGCGCATGTAAGGTGTGTACCTTTATATTCGTGGCGAGGCATGTGCTACGCACGTGCGAGGGCGAGCCAACGAATGTCGGCAAATGCTACAAGATCAAAGTGCCTCAGTGCGAGCATTACATTAGTTGTGGACGTAGCCGCGCATGCACGTTCGAGGTGTGCACCGCGTACAATATCCACGTACGCCTCGACTACGAAAATTAAACTGCGTTTGTTCGGGCCAAACAGCGCGCAGCGCATGCTCGGGCTGCTCCAACCCACACAGCAGCAGTCAAGATGGCCTTTGCATCGCGTGCGCGTATCCGCTGCTGCTTTTATAATTATTAATTCAATAATTTAAAAAAACATACATACATACATAGACTCACACCTGTTTCCCCGAAGGGGTAGGCAGAGACATATTAAACGCCCACTTTTCGCCAGTGTTTTGATCCCACGTAATAGGTGGCGAGCCTATTGCCGCTTATCGGGATATTTTGTTTGCCAGAGCCTCGTCCGTTGATCGGCAGGTGCACCACTTGCAGGTGAGGTTGGCTTGGGACCCTAAGTTCTTGGTGGGAACCCTATGCACCTATATAAAAAAAAGGAAAGAAAAAAGTCGTCGTCGTTGGTGGGTTAAAAAGTTCTTCTGCCTGCGTTATGAATGCGGAAATAAGCTGTAATAAAATTTCTTTGTTGTCCATAATGCGCGCGAACATCACAGCGACGCGGACACAACCGTCCAAACGAAACGCACTGCTCGCAATGAGTCGGCTGCCGCACTGCGCACACGCGCGGCTCGCACGCGCGCGTCTGTGCGTAGCACATGCCTCGCAACAAACATGAAGACAGGCAAACGAGGCGTTTGCTTCGTACGCGATGGCTCGACCCGAGCATATGTTGGTATAGTTTTTCAACACGCACGCCTCAAACAGAGGCATTCGTTGAACGCCGTTCGTAACGCATGCCTCGCAAAGTCTGTATCCACCTTAAGACAAGTACGTGTGGTTGAATTTACAAAATAATATAATCATTATCATTACCTTAACTAGTTTTGCACAACGTAGATAGTTTTGAACGTCACTTTGGTTCGAAACTGTGCATCTTAGGTTTTAATATATCAATGCTCCCACTTAGATTCATTGGGGGTAGAATGAGGCCCTGTAACGCGTTCGGCCTATACACAAAAAATCATCGCGGTGTCCTCAACTAACTTTGAAATCATGTGAATCTACATCAGTGTGTCATGGCATGCGCGACCCAAACTCTAGCGGATCTAAATATTTTATATCGCTACATAATTTCATTAAATATTAATTTGGTAATGATTTTCTCTTTTATAGTCTCTCGCCTGTATCCCCGAAGGCGTAGGCAGAGGTGTAAATATTACACTCACATTTCGCCATGAATTTTTAGGTGCCACGTAATAGGGGGCGAACCTATTGCTGTTACCGGGCACATCACCAGACTCCGGGCTGCTACTGAGTATTCGGAAAAACCCAGTAACACTTTTGCCCGATCCGGGAATCGAACCCGGGACCTCCGATCAGCAGTCGCATATGCTATCTTTTGGACCACGGAGCCCACGGAGACATGATATTATGTAATAATAAATACAGGAAATATTTTACCTACAGACCCATTAAATAAATTGTTGTTGAAATGTGTTTCGGTAGCATGATACCGAATTTTCATTAATAAACAAATGGTCAATCATTACTTTGTAGTATGTCATAATATAAATGTGTAGGCATTTCAAAATAAATAATTATTGTTATACAATTATTTATCATTATTTTGTGGTATCTACGTGAAATAATTAAGAGTGTGAGCATTTGAAATCAAATAAACGACTTATACACTGCTTCAGCAGGGGTAAGCAACCTCAAGGTGACCAACCGATTTCAGTGGGTTTGCGGTAATCTATCGTAGGCAGGTTGATGAGCTGTAGACGTCTTTAGATTTCGATGATAGACTAAACGATAGCCGAGTTGAGATATCAACAGTCTGCCATGTAGAGGAAATCAGGTTCGACTTCACAACTCGTTCCGCTGACTTTTCGAGTACCGACTATCGATATTTTGAGCTTGCGTTATTTCACAAGCCCAAACGTACTGAAATATGCATAAACTAACAAAAGAGATGCCTCATATAATAAGAATACACTCTAAAAGACAAGAATGCATCGCAAATCTAATACCCGCTGACTTCCTCGTACAATCCTTATAAAAGGAAATGTCACAAAGAAATAAGTACAGTCAGCATCAAAAGTCGATGACCACATTCAGATTTTCAAAATCAATGAACATTATATCACCCATAAATCGCTCAACAGGAAGGGCGCCAGTATTGAATGAACATCATTAAAGTTCAAAACTAACTGAACACTACTTGTCAATGGTCACTGAACACCATTTTGTCAAAAATTGCTGATCGTTATAATATCCGAAAACATTTCGAATCATCAGTTTGAATTTATACCATCGACGTAATTATAGATTTTTTAGATCAATTGAATTGTAACCTTATTCGTAAAGCAGTAAGACTTAATTTCAAAAATCACGCAGATTCCGTTCAAATTCATACCGTCGACTTAGTTTATGATTTTTATAGTTACGATTGAATTAGAACCTAATCCGAGGGTACGAAATTTACACGGTGATGATAGGCTAGTCAACGGGAACAATTTTCATACATTTCCTTAATGCGCCCTCTATCGATCGCTACTATCCGATAAGGGTGCTTTTAGAAAATCTATTGAAATAGTTTCCAGTCAAATCAAGCACTTTTGATTAAATGTCAAAAACGACCTTTGTCAAGGGTTTTGTATGAAATATGATGTAGTGACGTCATAGTGTTTTGCTGTCAAGTAGAATACTTATTATCAAAAAATTGACGATAAAAAAATGTTAAATAAAATTTTTACATTAATTGATGAAATTAACTACTAATATTTTGACATGTTTCACTAGATAAAAATACTTGTATAATTTATTTCACATGCAGGAAACTTCCGTGACGATCGCGTGCAAAACTCGTGGTTTGTTTGAAAAACAAACTCTTGGTAGACCCTCTATATACATATAAGACTCATTTTCAAAATTCACACAAATTCTGTTTTAATTCAATTCTTTGTAAAACTGTTTACCCTTGAATGTAAAATAATATTTTTATTTAATTATCACTTTGTATCGAATGTAGACCATTGCGGTTGCAATTATTTATCATCTATAAAATATTGTATTAGCTTAAAATAGTATTATATAAAATTATTTACTTCATAATACTTTAATAATAATATAATTAATCACATTAGTTTATCAAATGTAACGACCTCTTTTATTTAGTTCTCGGACGTCACTGGCCGTAGGCCGAATGACTGGTGACGTGGTGTTATGTTTTTTTTACCTTAACTTTGTTTAGCGACTTTTGAAAAGTCATGGTCACCTACTTATGCACTTTTATGATAATCATTCAATTCTGGCGCTTGTCATGTTGAGCAATTTAGGTGTATTATGATGTACAGCGATATTGAAAATCTAAATGTGGTCATCATCTTTTGGTGCTGACTGTACAAACACAAGGTAGAAACGACCCCGAGTTTTATTCAACTCCACAACTCTGAAGGAATTGGTTAAATTACGAGACATAGGTACATTGTGTAACTTTTTTTGTGTAAGAGAAATGGCAATTTGGATGTCAAGTCACTGGTTGCTTCCTCAGGATTATAAGTAGAATTATAAAACATTGTTTGTAAGAGGCTCTGACCACAATCATTTTGATTACATGTAGCAATACATACATTTATTCCGCTTTTAATTAATTAATGAATAAATTAAATAAAAACACATTATTGGTAAAATATTACCAGTAACATAATATTGTGATATTTGTTTCGAAAAAAGGCAGTTCATGCATCCAATAATGAAAGCACTAGGTAAGGCAAAATACACTGGCACATGTAAATTTCAAGTAGTGCTATATACATACATTTATTCCGCATGTAAATTAATTAATGAATAAATTAAATAAAAACAAATTATTGGTAGAATATTTTCAGTAACATAATATTGTGATATTTGTTTCGAAAAAAGGCAATACATGCATACAATAATGAAAACACTAGGTAAGGCAAATTGCACTGGCACATTTAAATTTCAAGTATTGCTACATACATACATAGTAAAGAAAGAAAGAAAGAAAGAAAATATGTTTATTTGTAGTAGTCTCACGCCTATATCATATATATTATTATACGTATATTCCCCCCCGTAGGATCTCCACCTTGTTGTGGTGGGGAGGCTCAGTAACCATGGGTTTGAGGTACACCCACGGTGAAGCTAAACGGGATCCCGGGAGGGGACGCTCCACGTGGGCTTGCGTGAGGCCTGCGTAGGATGCGTCCCAAGGTGCGGATGCGGGGGACGTTCTGTCTGTGCCTCGCAGTCGGGTGCGGTCGCGGGAGGAGAGGCGTGTCGGTGTTGCGTTGCCGCGCGCCCTATCTCCTGCGACCAAATGGGGGCGCACCATCGTTGCGTTGCGGGGGGGGGGGGCCGCAGAGGAAGAGGAGATGCGGTGTTGCGTTGCCGGCCTCCCTATCTTCTGCGGCCGGTGGGTGTTTTGGCGGCGGAGCCCAACACGTTCATCCGCTGCCAAGGGCGTTTCGTTCGGGGCCCGCCTGACCATCTGGCGGGCCAATACCCGTCGGGGAGTAGCGAGGAATGCTTCGGTGAAACCCTACCCTGACAGTGAGTGAGAGTCTGACAGTCCCCTTCGTCGTTCCCCCCCAGGGCGAAGGGACTCCATGAGGATTTTGCAACCCGACACCAAAAAGGTAGAGGTATATTGCTACACCCACTTTTCACCAGATTTATTTTAGTCCCACGTAATAGGGGGCGAGTCTATTGCCGTACCGGGCACATTACCAGACTTCGAGGCCTCCGAGCTGCTACTGAAAATTTACTAACGGAAAAACCCAATAACACTTTGCTCGACCCGAGACCTCCCAATCCCACGCGCACATTTATGCTGTGGGACCAACGAGTAGTGCTACTTTTTATATATTATGTTACTGTGTTTTGTATTCATATATCAATCTTATGCAATTGATAAGCGGTATGACAGAACAATTTTAAGTCGATCCAGTTTTAAGTCACTTTTTACGGCGCAAAGCGTTTCCAATAACTGCATAGCAGTCTAAAACTCAAACCAAAACTAGTCTCGGTTTAGGAGTATTTAATATAGGGAGGCCCATCGTTGCATTTCTTTTATATTTTAACGTTTTTAAAAGTATTTTTGTATTTGTTTTCCAAGAAAATTGTAAAAAATTGACTTATTAGAAAGATATGAAGTATTGTGAAGTTCTGTAGTTCCATATTTGCTAGCCTGGCTATAGTCTTAAATGCTCAGTGCATTGTTTCATTACGGTTCTACAAAATGAAAAGTTAGTAAGTATGGATGATTGGTCAACGTGGTGAAGAAAATAACATTTTTAGGAATACAATTTCTTAAAACTAAAAGTATTAAAAATGCTAAGTCAGGTCTGCACTAATCATAATCAAAAACAAATATCAAAGATTGTTGCTATCCGAGATACGTTGAACAAATAATGGACCTGACAATGACTAAATATGCTACCACGTTGTTCCAAAAGCCCCAAATTTTTCAGTGCACTTGCATTTTCAATCATGAAACACATTCACTGTACTTGACAAACATTTAACGTACTGAGATACAGAACACCCAGACTGCAAGCAACCTTTTGTGAGCATTTATTGTGACCAATAATGTCAGCTTCGACGATGTGATCGCTTGAACTATAATATCATCAGTGCAGCTGCAAACAATCAAATTGTTGATTGAACGATAGGATCTATAGATGTTGACGTCAACATCTATAGAACACGTATAAATTATATGTTGTAAAGAGAAACGAGTAAATCTCTCCAATAGTAGCAGAAGCATATCACAGTGGCTTACTCTAATTGCTAGAATCAAGACTATCTTCGTCAACAGAACTTAGCTGCAGCCTCAGAATAGCTTCGCAGTTTCCTTAGCAATAATCCAATATCACTGTAGGAAGCCGGTCAAGCAACCTCTAGATGGTAATTACGTTTGTCACAGGACTGGATGATATTCGGCATACATTCGTTCATATCTATATAGCACTAGCTTTTGCCCGCGGCTTCGCTCGCGTTAAATTCGAGGTAACACCAATCTCGTATATTGTTCGGAATGTTCGAATACTTTAATAATTTTCGTTTTAATTCTGTTTATACTAAAAAGACATATAACTACAAGATGTATTTATGACATAACTTTTATAAATTTCTGTAAACAGTATTTTTAGAGTTCCGTAACCAAAAATGGCAAATACGAAACACTTATATTACAGATGCCCTATGTCCGTCTGTCAGTCCGTATGTCACTCACTTTATGCCACAACGATTGAGTCTACACGTCTGATCTATGAGTCTGATTTGAAAATTGGTCCGTGTGGTTTTTAGTCGGTAACTCAGCCCACGGGATGGGAGTCCGATATACCCCCTTCGACCGCTCGCCGGTCGGCGGGGCATGAGGTAACTCATTTTCCACACGATAAAAAAAAAGAAGGTACATGTATAATATTCCGTAAGAGTCCGTGTGGTGACGGATTAAGAATACGGAATGTCACCACCCCATATCATCCCATGGGTGTCGTAAGAGCCGGCAGAGGGGGCATATTATGCAGAGAACAGCACTGCAAGAGAAGGAAAACACAAATTGATACAAACCCTATACCAACCCGTTTGGCCAGCGTGGTATAGTAGGCCATTTCCTCCTTTCAAAGGAGAGGCCTAGTCCAGCAGTGGACTTTGAAACGCTGATGATGATGATGATGTATAATATTCTGTGAAACACTTTACGACGTTATAGAAAATTTAAAGATATAAAATATTGTAATAAAACTCGCTAAATATAGATACTGATACTCTGATACTTTATTTTTCTCTTACTAGTTCACAGATATAGTTACACAGTTCACAGATATAGTCTCCACCGTTACTTCACAGCAAAAAGGTGCCCTCTCGGCCAAGTGTTCTCTTTTTATAAACTAGTCTTCCCCTACCAAAATGACGGTTGGCCAGTGTTTCCATTTCTTAATCAGAAAATGAACTATTAAAATCTTTAAAAACCCTACACTCGACCGTCCTGACGACGTGTATGCCCTCATACACGCACCACGTGGTAACTAAAAAACCCTACACTTGGCTGAGAAGACTCATAATAAAAGAAAGAAAAAAATGTATGCATCTAAGTAATTTTTGTTTAAATTAAACTCGTTTGTTCTAAACATTTACAGCAGAAAAAAGGTTACAGACCATATCCTTAATCACTTAATGATTACAAATTCAAAACTAAAAAAATAAACAATCATAATAAAACTTCAACTGATCATTAAACCACAAACATTTGATTCAGCTACTAAATTTATGAAATCTGTAGTACTACCACTTGTTGAATACAAGTTTTAATTATAAGTTTTCCACACAAATAACAATTTTTCGTCAATTTTGGCGAACCAATCAATTCTCACCAATACTTAGATCTAAAGGACTAGTTTTAATCTCGAATTATAAACTATCATTCAATCTTTCCAAAATTTATGCTTATACTTGTGCGAACCAATCAATTCTCGCTACTGAACTTGCGTACTCTATCAGGTTGTGAACCAATCAATTCTCACACCTGATCAGAGACCAAAAACCTAGGCAAACCAATCAATTCTTGCCAATAATAACTAATGACGTGAACCAATCAATTCTCACGCTCGGTCTGATGACATGAACCAATCAATTCTCATGTCAGGTCTCCTTGAGTGATAACCGATGACGTGAACCAATCAATTCTCACGTTCGGTCTGAAACAATAATATTAAACATTCTGTAATAATTGTCCTGTAGCATCCTACATTTATGACTAAATACTATGCATCACTATGTTCGCTCTCATTACTAGATTCGCTAGAATCTGATTTATTTAGTTGTAACGTAGCTACATGTACCCACGGCAGCATTCGATCAGCTGCTACAGTGGTAGTACGTTTATTTGTACTATTACTGAAACCTGGAATAGACGCTATCTTATATCTATCTTGGCCTAAAACTTCAGTAACCCTGTATGGTCCTATGTAAGATGGGCGAAGTTTCTTACTCTTCCCATCATTATTAAAAGTAACTTTAGTAATTTTGATCAAATCGCCCTTGTTGTATACTTTAGCAGGGCGTCTGTTCTGATCGTAACGTAGTTTTTGCTTAGCTTGTTCAGCGTCTATTCTTTCTTTAACTTGGCTTCGGATAGTGGTCACATCTATATTTTCCCTAGTCACATCTGCTCTCATCTCATTTAAGTTAGGATTGATCTCACTGTTCATGAACGTACCGAACATGACTTCAGATGGTCTCCTAGCGGTCGTCTTTTGGACAGTGTTATTCAATCCCCATTGTATTTTCCCTAACTGGTTGTCCCAATCCTTCTCATCATGTCTCAGGTTTAGCGCTTTCAATGAATTTAAAATTGTCCGATTATATCGTTCTACCTAGCCGTTTGATTTGGGACTCGCGACAGCGTTCAAGATGTGTTTTATACCTTTATCATAGCAGTATCTTTTAAATAAGTTAGACGTAAAGCAACTGCCACGATCACTGATCAAACGGTCAGGTAATCTAAATGTATAGAATATGTCATCCAGTGCACGAATAACATTTTGTGTATTCGTGTTTCGAACTGGCTTTATAAACACAAACTTAGTAAACGAGTCTACCACTACTAAAAGGTAAGAGTATCCTCGTGTGGATCTGACGAAGGGGCCCAGGTGGTCAACATACAGGGTGTGAAACGGTGACTCTACTTTTTCGATTGGATGCAATAGACCTTCTTGTTTACTCGTGGACTTCTTAGCGTAAGCACAATCAATACAGGCGGACACATACTTTTTGATAAACCGTGACATTTTTGGAAACCAATAATTACTTTTAATCCTTTCCAAAGTCTTTTCTAATCCTAGATGACCAATTTCGTCGTGATTCATCCTGCATATTTGCCACCTCGCCCCCTTTGGGACTGCCCAGCGAATATTATCCTTATAACCGTTAAAATACCTATATAACTTATAATCTTGTACAACATAATTGCCTTTAATATATTGGAGATTCTTGGGATCTAAATCCTTTTCTAACACCATTTTAATACGTTCCAATTCGGAGTCTCCCAGCTGGAGGGTATGTAACCAGTCTTCGTCACTAATAACCATAACTTGAGCACACAGACTAGAGGAATCAGATATAATAATAATAATAATAAAGATATTAAAATGCAGTTTGGACTAGACAAATGTAAAATTTTAAATGTTAAACAGGGGAAAATACAGCCAGGAGATTATACAACACAAGAAGGGGAAATTATAACAGCCATGGAGACAAACGAAGTTTATAAATATCTAGGATACCAACAATCCAAACTAATGGATCATTCAAGTCTAAAACGAATACTGACGGAAGAATATAAAAACAGATTAACATTGATATGCAAAACACAACTAACCAGTAAAAGACTAATTAAAGCTATAAATACATATGCAATACCCATACTAACCTATTCATTTGGTGTAGTAAAATGGTCCCAGACAGATTTAAAAGGCCTTCAAATTAAAACTCGGACTATATTAACTAGAAATAATTATTTACATCCTAAATCCGCAGTCGAGCGAATGTGTCTTAAACGAGTTAAAGGTGGTAGAGGTCTCATAGACATAACTTGGTTGCTGAAAAAGCAAGTACTCAATCTAAGAACATTCTTCCATAATAAAGCCGCTACAAGTAATATTCATAGAATCATTGCCAACAACGATATTAAGTTCACGCCTCTAAATTTAGCTGAAATAACTAACACCTTGCACCCAATGAATACTCAATTACACTCAGAAAACCATCAACTAGACCAATGGAAAGGCAAAGTACTTCATGGCCGCCACCCACATGACTTGCAACAATCACACATCGACTCAGAAGCTTCGAATAGATGGCTTACTAGTGGCTACCTATTCCCTGAAACCGAAGGATTTTTAATACCTATTCAGGACCAAGTCATAAATACTAAAAACTATAGGAAATATATTATTAAAGATCACAACACCATAGATGATAAATGCCGCAAATGTCACCGACAGCCAGAAACCATACAACATATAACAGGAGCTTGTACTACACTAACACAAACTGACTACACACACCGCCACAATCAAATAGTCAATATAATTCACCAAAAACTAGCACTCAAATGCAAGTTAATCGAAGATACTCATACACCTTACTATAAATACCAACCCAGCTCCGTATTAGAAAACAAAACCCATAAGATGTACTACGATCGAGCTATTCTAACAGACAAGACTATTCATTTCAACAGACCAGACATTACAATACACGATAAAACAAAAAATACGGTGTATATAATAGATATTGCAGTACCAAATACCCATAATCTTTTAAAAACTATAACTGAAAAAATAAATAAATACACTGACCTTAAAGAAGAAATAGTAAGAATTTGGCAAGCCCGTAATGTATACATTGTACCAGTCGTAATATCTACCACCGGAGTAATACCGAAACAGCTACATTCTAGCCTAAAATTTCTTGATTTAACACCAAACACTTTCATCAATATCCAAAAAGCAGCAATTTTGAACACATGTAGGATAGTACGCAAATTCATGCAAAGCGATGAAACATAAAATCAAATTTAGCTCTTGTGACAATTACTTGGTCTAACCCGTAAATGTCATCAAAACACCAGCGATTAACTGAGTATAAAAACCATATAAAAATAATAATAATAACATTTATTTCTCGCCAAACAAGGTAAGTAAGTACACGCAAAGGTCTTAGAAACTAAGTACAAAAAACAATGGACATTTTTTATAGCATCATTGGGCTAGTTAAAATTATGGCGGGTTGATACCTGAACTAGGAGAATCCTGTGTCTCAGGCTATCAACCCTCCACCCCTGGCAAGTATAACAATAAGTATTATTTTTTACATAGTGTGTGGGTATGTATGCGCGCGCGCGTGCGTGCGTGGGTGTGGGTGTCTATGAGTGAGTGTGTGTGTGTGTGAGTGTGGGTGTAATGTGAGAGAGTGTGTGTAAGTATGTGTGTAATTGTGTGCATGTAGAGTATCTATGAATCTGCGTGTGGTCCAAGTTATAAAATAAACATACTTAATCGCTCATACTCGTAGAATATTTTCTGTGGCACAGTAATCAAGTGCTGTTAAATATTTTTTAGGAAATGATTTTAGACAATTACTGTTCATTTTATAAATTTGATTCAAGTCATTGAAGAACCGGTATATAAATGGACTCAAGAAAAATAACTGGCGTCGAGCGAACATTGTCTTGAAGGAAGGAACAGGTGTGCGGATTCGCCTTTTTCCTTGAGCTATTTTGGAGGGATCAATAAATTTATGAATACGCAAGACTGAGTTGTGGATAAATAATTGGCGTACGGTGAGCAAACGCGATTCTTCATAAATTTTTTGGGTGGAGTATTTCCTAGGCTTGCGGAACATGACTTTGATCACCGCTCGCTGTGCTCTTTCCAAGCCGAGAAGATGAGAGGAGGCAGCTCCACCCCATATCGGAATGCAGTATGTCAAAAGAGATTGACATAGGGCATAGTAAACCTTAATTAAAAGATCGCTATCTGCTGAGTCTCGTAGGTTTTTAAAAATTGGAAGTAGTTTTCGTAATCTTTTACTGAGAGCTGATATGTGCGATTTCCAGTTTAAATGACTATCTATAATAACGCCCAGATATTTGTGTGAATCCGTTTGGCCAATAAGAGTACAATTGCAGTTGTTATCTTGGTCGGGTTTACATTGCGATGAGTGCGCTTTTATACTAAAGTCGGTTATTGAATTTTTTACACTTGCAATTCTGAAACAAATGTACTTGGTTTTGGAAACATTAATAGTTAATAGGTGATTGTCAAGCCACTGCATCACCCGTCTTAATCCATTCTCAGCAAACTTTTGGACTTGTGGCCACGTATTTCCTCGAAAAATGAGAGCAGTATTGTCAGCAAAAGCTAGTACATCTCCATTGTCTTACAAAGACTGTTAATGTAAGCTAAAAATAGAGTCGGTCTGAACAGTGTATAGAATTAGTCTGAACAGGGTTGCGAGATAACGCGTCTACATGGGCCATTTTAGTGCCTGGTCGATATTCAATTGAACAATTAAATTCTTGTAGCAAAAGCCACCAGCGCGCTATCCTAGGTATCAGATCGCGCTTCATGAAAGTGGAACGATGAGCACTACAATCGGAGACTATTTTGAATTCCTTACCTAATAAATAGACCCGAAATTTTTCTAACGAACGAATAACAGCCAGCGTTTCTAATTCGTAGGAGTGATAATATTTTTCTTCCGGTGACGTTCGCCTACTACAATAAGCAAATGGCCGAAGAAAACCACTATCCTTACACCGTTGTAAGAGTATGCCTCCAACGCCATCCTTGCTAGCGTCGGTATGCAATTCCGTCTCCGCATCGCGATCATATATAGCTAAGACTGGTCTATCTATTAATTGTAATTTAAGTACCTGGAATGCATTTTCTTGTTCTTGGCCCTACATCCATGTGGAGTCCTTTTTTAATAGTTGCAACATTGGCGACGCTGATTGAGCAAAACTTTTTATAAATTTCCGAAAATAACTAGCAAGTCCAAGGAATTGCCGGCCGTGGAAAATTCATAACTGACTGAATTTTCTTTTCTCCTGGCCGAATTCCTGATGAGCTAATCTCATAACCAAGATAATCAATATTATCTTGCAAAAAACTACATTTTGACAAATTTAACGTAAGGTTTGCATCTTGTAACAGCTTCAAAATTTGTTCAAGCCTATCAAGACATTCAGCTGCATTTTTACCAAAAACAAGCACTTCATCCATGTACGCTGTAGCATGGGTGAATCGAGCTGACCCTAAGACCTTCTTAATCATCCTCTGAAAAATTGCTGGTGCGTTTGCCAAACCAAATGGCATACGATTGAATTCGTACAATCCATCTGGTGTGACAAACGCAGTCAGATGTTTGCATGGTTCCGAAATTGACACCTGATAACAGCCAGATGCCAAATCAAGACTTATGAAACACGCTTGACCAGATAACCTTGCTATCTCATCGACTATAATCGGCATCGGGTATCTTTCCTTTACTGTTATAGAGTTTAACATTCTATAGTCAATATACATTCGAAAACTACCATCTTTCTTACGAACTAATATAATAGGGCTTGCATACTCCGATACCGATTCCCTAACGATCCCTGCGTCCAACATCTCACCTAACATAGACTGCACTTTCTCACGTTCGTGATGTGACAGCCTATAAGGGCGATAGACAATAGGACGTTGATTATTCAACTCAATTGTCATTTGCGTAACATCTGTACAACCCAAATTTTTCAAATTAGAGGTGAAACAATGTTTATATTGTTTAAGTAACGTCATAAGCTTTTGTCTATCGTCCTTTGATACAGAATCACCTACGCGAACATCTTTCTCCTGAATGTCATGTTCACAGTTACTATCTTGAGTATCTGCAGACTCTGCAATTTCTGGGGACTGTATTACTATCCTCTGGACAAAATCTACCTTTTCTGCTCTACTAGCAACAAATTCATTTCGTAATTTACAGGGAATAGAAAATGGATAAACAAGAATATCTAAGTTCCCACGCTGGACTTGGTAAACACCACCATAGACAACAATCTCTTGATTAGGACCACCGACGATGTTGTTGGTCATCATTAAACAGCCACTAAATTCGGAACCCACGCGAGCCTTTATGGATGCAGGTCCATGAAGCTCGACGTCAGCAGCGATCCTTACTTCAGTGAGTTGACTGTCATTAGCATCGGGATACACTAAAGGGATTTCAGAGTGTAACTTAAGAAATTGCAAAGTCGGGGAATTTTTGAACACAAGAATATGTGGTTGTTCCGTGTATGACTGCCCTATTAATATAGATTTTTCTAACAGATTATCTTCTACGACTCTGCAAGCTACCCTCGCATCGACGCCATCTACTGCTATATCTAGCAACATATTGCCTAGCGATTGAACCACATCATTCCCAAATCCTTTCAAAACCGACGAGACGTGATCATGCACCAGATTTAGACTCGAAATTATTGACTCCTTAACCAACGTCACTTCGCTACCGAAATCAATAAATGCATCTATCGTACTACCATTTACTGTGACCAGCTTTATGAATTTTGAGTTGGGACTGGAGCTTGAAATACGCATAGTCTTAGACGGTGGTCCAAGTTTACCTACTGTATTATCGGTTTTAGGACCATGCAAGCAATTATCGACCTTATGGCCGATTTTGTTGCATTTACTGCATTTGATTAGTGGCTTCGGACAAAGTAAGTAAGGGTGACCTCGCTCTTTACAATTTAAACAGAATAACGGACCCTGAGACCGATTAGATTTATTTTGATTTGTTTTAGCATTGGATTGGTTATAATTATTTTTAACAAAACTACGATCTGAAGTTTGGCTTTCTTTGTTGCTCATTAGGAATTGAAGAAGCTGATCAGGCTGAGAACAACAAAGTGCCAATGCACTCAATTTCATAGTCCTATCAGATATACCGTGGATAATACAATTTACTGCGCGTTTACCCGTGATGTCACTCTGAGTCAACAACGCAAGTTTTTCATAATAATATACTTCAATTGGTTCGCAAAACTTACTTTTTCTCTTAAGCATATCTTCCAGGATTTGGCCATAGTTTTGCTCGCAAGGAAAAGCACTCATTAACTTTCCTTGCCATTCTTTCCAAGTATGCAAAATTGTGTTTAGACCCTCATACCAAACTTTGGCCAAACCCTGTAGTTTTTGCATTGCAAAATGTATCGTTGTTTTATCATCCCAGCCGTATACAGTAGCGCATTCATTTACCTTACGCAGCCAAATGTCAACACGCTGGTTTTTCGCTAAGGGGTCAAAATTAGGAAGAATGTTTTTATGATCAATATTCTTGGAAATTGATGCACTTGTAGACGGCTGAGTTGTAAAACATGTTTAATGGAATTCACCAAGTCTATGACATCTTTAACGGTAAAAGAAGGAGTACGTGACCTTTTATCTTGTGACGCCCCGTCGTCACGTAGAGTATCGTGGCTCTGCTCACGTGAACCTCGTCTTCGCTTGGCTCGTGTGGCTTGATACTCCTGTTGACGGGACCGGCTCCGGCTGCAGCTGTGCTGCTGGCTCCTGGTGTGGCGAGGACTCGTATTCCTCTTGTGGCTTCTATTAGATCGATTCCTCTGCGCCTCAGTTATCTTCTCACGTTCCCGGCGTAGTTCCTGCTCGAGTACACGTAGCCGCTCTCGTTCTTGCTCAACTTCAAGCTCTTTCTCACGAAAACTTTGCCTCCGTGACTTGCTGCGACTTCGAGTGCCACCACAGCGTGCACCGGAGACATCGCGTCGATGATGTGATGTACACCTTATTGGGGTGAGCAGGCGCCGTCGGCTCTCTTTGCGACCACAAGGAGAGGCATCCAACGACCGGACATAGTCGTTACCTTTTTCCATTGTGTAACTGGAATTGATCAAGTTTAAGGACATAAATGTTCGACAATACAAATTGCATACCTAACGTAAAAGTAAAACCACAGCAATAATTTGTAAAACCCAGCTGTCTATCAACAATATCAGAGAGTGCCCTGATCAAGTACTAACACACAACTAGGCTTCCGAGCAATTCACCAACATTATCAGGACTCCCTGATAATGTTGGTGAATAGCTCGGAAGCCTAGTTGTGTGTTAGTACTAGGGCATAATTTGCTAATGTTTGGTCAGGGTACTCACCCTGACCAAACATTAGCAAATTATGCCCTTTGTAACGTTTATTCCGAAATAAAATAATAAAAATAACCCTCAGTAATCAGTCATTCTATTAGGGAGTACCCTAACCAAATAAAACTGCAACTAAAGGTTACAGCAGAAGCATGTTATCACTGCCGGAGAGTGCCCCGACCAAATGGTAACAAGACCTCACTTCATTTAATTCTAACCTATATTAAAATAATAAAAATAACCTTCAGTAAACAGTCACTTTATCAGGGAGTACCCCAACCAAATAAAACTGCAACTAAAGGTTACGGCAGAAGCATGTTATCACTGCCGGGGAGTGCCCCGACCAAGTGGTAACAAAACTTTGCTTAATTCTAACCTATTTTAAAAGATTCGCAATAAGTCACAACCTCATTTCGCAGCCGAATTAACGGGGAGTGCCCCGATCGAATAAAACTACGACCTAAGGTTGTCATATATGCATGCTACCACTATCAAGGAGTACCCTGACCAAGTGGTAACAAAACATGCTTTAATTACCAACCTGAATAGTAAAGATTCACAATAATCATAACCTTATTTTGCAATCGTATTATCAGGGGGTACCCTGACCAAATAAAATCACACAACAAGGCTATAGAACACGTTAGAAACCCAGTTTTCATCGTCTTACTATCGGGGAGTACCCCGACCAAATAGGACAGCGAGCTTAGGCTACTACGTGTTAATTTTACGCGTAAAGAAATTCAAATAACCTTACCTTTTCGAATCCCTCTTCTGAAATGTAATAAAACTCGCTAAATATAGATACTGATACTCTGATACTTTATTTTTCTCTTACTAGTTCACAGATATCGTTAAACAGTTCACAGATACAGTCTCCACCGTTACTTCACAACAAAAAGGTGCCCTCTCGGCCAAGTGTTCTCTTTTTATAAACTAGTCTTCCCCTACCAAAATGACGGTTGGCCAGTGTTTCCATTTCTTAATCATAAAATGAACTATTAAAATCTTTAAAAACCCTACAATATTAAGGCGGCTCTCCATACATGGAACGATGTGGACAATTGGTCTTTAAATATTACTTTGAGGTTCTTTATGCTTCCTAAGTAGAAATAAGGGTGTGTGTCTCTCAAAATTTTAAAGTCAAAGTTTTAAAACTTTTTTGTCACGTTACCACTTTGGAAGCGTAACCTTTAAAGTAAAATTGTGACAAATCTAAAATAATATATGCTGTAGATCGTTATAAAACTTCCAACGAAAATTGGTTTGAACGATATGTTGTCAGCAGGTATTGAAATAAAGCACATCTTAAAATCGCAAATATAGCTTCATTGTCGTTTATATAAATACTATGGAAAACAAAGTTATTTTTGCTGGCGGTAAAGTGGCAGTGGTATATATATAGTTAGTCGAAGATAATGGGTATGTTAATTGAATAACTCTACTACGGAACCCTTTAAGAGCGAGTCTGAATCGCTCTTGATTTAATTATGGATATTTTTAAGTACGTTACCCATGGAAGAAACAGAATTTCCTAAATGCACACCTGCTACTTTGAGTGTTAGCCCGGCCTTGAACTTTGTTAATTGTTATAGCAAAAGCAGCTTTCAGGTGAAATTGGACTCTTTTAAACTGGAACGGCAAATCAGTGGGCATAATGGGTTTGCGGGGAATTAAGAAATTTTCACCTTTTGCCGTCCCAGTCATTATAAAGCTTTTATAATGATTTGTCCTAGGTATTTTACTTGTAGCCGTTTGACATTACATAGTTTTGATGCATTAAGATGCCGCATTAACAGGACAGGAACACCAATGTTCAGTCTCAGTTGTGTGAAGGCACTCCTGATAATTCTAAAGAGTTCAGAAACTCTATGGGATACGAAATAACTTGGTCAGTATCCATGACATTATCTATCGAGAGGTACTACTCAACAACATTATCTTGTAAAAACAGTCAAATGTCAAAGCCATGGTCCAGTATATCTATAAACACACTTTCGCATTTACACCTAATATTAGTAGGGATTAGCCAAGGCAGTTACAATAATTATATTAGTATATAAGCGAAAGATGTAATGACAGTGCACAATATGACAATGTATGATGAGACAGTACTGACAAATATATACGATAGCACATGTGCAACACTCAATTATTACAGCGCATGCATTCTTACTATCAATAGGTAGATTTATACCCTACAATCTTCGACCCTCCATACAATCCCTCACAGTTTAATTTTTGCAACTAATGCTCCTATGTGGTTTTTCTGGTTCTAAGCTACATCTCTACCAATTTTCAGCCAAATTGGTTCAGCCGTTCTTAAGTTATAAATTCAGCAAAATCCGATTAGACTAATAAACGAACCTTAGGTTGAAAATGGGATAACGAACGCTAGCGGGACGCCACAATATTTAGTAAAAACTTATAAAACTACCTACTTACTAATTGTCCTTTTTCTTCTGAGCCTCGGTCCATAAATGTAACGCTTCCGCCGCACTTTAAATTTGTAGCTTATTTTGTATAACTGCCACCCCTTTGACTGTTCCGCGGAGATTCGTAAAAACACGAATGACAAAATGTTGAAAAACATATCAACCAAATGAAACTATAACCTGCTTCCTAATTAACAAAAGCACTTTAACAAAATAAATATCTCTAACAATAATTCGTAAAAATCTAAAGACGCTCAAATCACTAGAAAAAACATTTACACAGAAAAATCAAACAGAAGAACGCGAATAAAAGTTTAAATGAAGAATGCAATAAGCCAGCATTGCTTTTATAAAGGATTGTTTGTTATTATTTTAAAAACAAAATATCGTGTAAAGAGGTAACGACCTCCATAAACAATATTTTGTTTTTGCTTTGATACGTTTACATAATTATGCTAATGTTATTATAAACTGAGTTATAATCATAAAAAAATAATCTGAATGTCTAAGTGCCCAATAAAAATAAGATTATTAAAAAAAACGTCTACAGAAAGCGTCGTACACATTTGTCTTGGTCGTACACTAGAGAATGAGCGATTTGAAATTTGGAATATTGCCGTGTTTCTTTTTTAAACAAGCTAAGGTATCACGTAGGTATAACTATAAGGTCGTATTTCGTACATCTGTGTACAACCAAAGGAGGCAGCGCTACCGATACATAATAATATGCAAAGCTAATGAAATTAATCGACCGCCGTCGTTATCTCCGTGATTACTATTTATGGGTATTTTACCGCGCAAATGTACGCGTGTTTATCTCAAAAAACTCTAATTAAAAGTCCGCTATAGCATATAAATCTAACTTTTAACTGGAAGCCATTATATACTTAACTAGCGTACGCCCGCGGCTTCGCCCGCGTTATATCCTATTCCTTTCCTACTAATATTATAAATGTGTTTTTTTTTTTTTTTGATGGATGGATGGATGGATGTTTGTTACTCTTTCACGCAAAAACTACTGAACGAATTTGGATTAAACTGTACAGTAATATAGTTTATACATCAGAATAAGACATAGGCTACAATTTATAAAGATTTTGTATAATGTTGCCATAATA
This sequence comes from Euclidia mi, assembly GCA_944739405.2. NCBI lineage: Eukaryota > Metazoa > Arthropoda > Insecta > Lepidoptera > Erebidae > Euclidia > Euclidia mi. The sequence continues at coordinate 12,638,377 of OX123188.2, read as the reverse complement.
ATTATAAGGAAAAGTATCAACTAAGTCGGCAAAATCCGCAGCTCTGAAAGCTATCTTCGCATGCGTTGCCTAAACGGTTAAAGTTACTTGAAGATAATGTTCAGTGATATTGTTTATCTTAAAAAGTTCTAAACAAAAGTTTGCGGCAGCATTTATTTATTTGTATAATATTTGTTTGTTTGGGTCATATTTAGTCATTGAAATTTTACCCCCTTCCTGATGACAGATTGATCTGATATTTGGTATACACTCTTATTGTCATCAAGATTAAAACATAATATTTAAATGATTGTAAATTCAAGATGGCCGCCGATACAAAATGGCGGATCACATATTACTTCACAACAACCTCAATATGGGTATCAAATGAAAGGGCTTGATTGGTAGAATATAGCTCACTATGAAAAATACAAGATGGCCGCCGCCCCAAAATGGCGGATTACTTATTTTCTACAAATACCTCAATATGGGTATCAAATGAAAGGCCTTGATTTGTAGAATAGAGCTCACTATGAAAAATCCAAGATGGCTGTCGCCGCAAAATGGCGGATTACATATTTTCCACAAATACCTACATATGGGTATTGATCGAATGACAAGACTTGATTGGTAGAAAAGGGCTCACTATGAAAATAGAATGAGAAGTATCAACTACCAACAAAGTAAAAACTTGCAAATAAAATTAGATAACAAAAAAAATGTTTTGGGCGTAGCGTATCCAGAGTAAACATTATGAAAAAATAGAAATTTCACTTACCCAACGATTTTATATTTGTTTGATCAATTCCCCAGACTGATGAAAATATTGGTGCGATCTGGTAGCTAGGACTTACCGAATTACTTTTTAGCTTTTAGTACATAACCTAACTACATCATTTTTATTGTAATAAAACAGTATAACATAAAAAAATAACGGCAATAGGCTCGCCCCCTATTACGTGGGACCTAAAAATTCATGGCGAAATGTGGGTGTTATATTTGCACCTCTGCCTACCCCTTCGGGGTCGCCTGAATACAGGCGTGAGACTATAAATAAAAAAATAAAAAATATATTTATGGTTTTTACAATGCTCATTCTAGAGTAGTTATCAAATTGTTTTCAAAATTTAATGTAGATGAACGTTGTCTTTTACAGTAAGTAGTTTGGACAAATAGTTTAAAAGTTATCACGATATATTTGACCTAAGCGCAGCGTCATTAATGCTTTCAGTTCTTAATTTTGCTGCTGTTAAATTCAGTAGGTATATTAGTTCTTCATAACTTCAATAATATACCTACATACTAATCTTTACCTGAAGTAAAGTAATTATGAAAAAAAAGTTATTTTTAAGTATTATCTGTTATTATGTATGCTACACGGCTAATCTGCAGAGCCGTTTGTGATGAAATTTGACATGGATAGTCTGAAACCCGGGGAAAGTACAAAGGGTACTTTTTAGTAAAATTTCATGCTGGTGAAGTAGTGGATGAAAGCTTGTTTTAATATAGAGTAGCCTATGTCCTTCTCCAGGTGTAGGTCTATCGATACCAACTTCAGCGGTTTAGAACTCTGGATTTTTGGCGACTTTGTTGACTCCGTAATATTATGGCTAAATTACACAAAATCTTTATAAATTGTAGCCTATGTGTTATTCTGATGTTTAAGCTGTATTACTGTAAAGTTTCATCCAAATCCGTTCAGTAGTCTTTACGTGAAAGAGTAACAAACATCCATCCATCCATCCATCTATACATACATCTTCACAAAATTTCACATTTATAATATTAGTAGGATTGGAGAGCAGACACTGCATCCTCACGTAGGCGACGTTTTATTAAAAATGCTGACAAAGACAGCACAGTTCTAGACATCGCATGGACGTTGGAGTATTTTTAAAAGAATCAACGAGGGCCCGAATACGTGTCCTGATATAGTAACTGTCTGGTTTTAGCAAACATTGTAATACTTTGCTCAACTGAGCCATGACTATTTAGCTTGGTAGGTACTGTATATTTTGCTGCAAGCTTTCAAACTTATACCAAGAAATGAATGAGGTAGACGGCAAGAACATGCCTCATAAACATTTAGCAGTTAAGTATCTGAATGTTTACTTTATCCTGATAAAAGAACAGATCTTAATAAAATTAACATAGAGGTAGCAAGGAAAATAAGCATATTCCTCTTTTCGTAATGTTAAAAATCTCAAAACCTGGCGCTGTAATACGTTTAGCCGCATAATTAATAACATGTATCCACAACACGTTTTGAATAGAAAAGCGAATTTCCAGCTATAAAACATAATGTAGTAGTTATAAAAGTTTTCTTAAGCCTTCCACAGGATTGTGCCAGCAAGCGGAATTCTAAATTTTACTTAACGTTTTTGTCCTAAATTCGATGAGGCGGTTTAGGAACATGAACATTACACACGCTTCCTTTTTTTCTTGAGTTCAACAATTTTGTTAAAAGAAAGGCGTGTGTGGGTTTATAAGGATAACGTTATATTTAAGGTGACTAGATACAGTAACCACGACGAGCTTTTCGGGTTTTTGTGTTAAAAATGCCTTTTTCTAAATGTGCAGAGAGGTTAGTTGTCTTTTTCTGTTGCTGGACTCAACAAACAAAGTACCTATTAAATGATTTAATATTGCATACACTCAAAAATTGCAGCACTCATTTGAATGTATTATTTGTTATTTTCTTACTACTAAAATTTCAAATCAAGATAAATCAGGAATAACCGTCGAATATCTGCCAAATCGAAATTGGTAGCTTTATTAATGATCATTGTTACTTCAGTCATTTGGCAAACCAATCTGTGACGGCTCATCAGCTATTTAAAAGAACTGATCTATCTAATCATCATCACCTTTATCATATACACACATATAAAATGAACTAAAAGCTAGAAACAAAACGACAGATGGTTTTTTTATGACGCATTCACCAAGTAAAGATTTTCAATCCTAAGCCGAAGGGGTTAAAAGATTGTTTGTCAAGCTACATTAAAAGCTAACTCTGCGAAAGTGCGGGCAATTTTTAAAAGACAGATTGCACCGCTAGCAGAGTCTTTAAGCCTTCGTTGATGTGCTGCTAAAGCGAAGCAAATTACGTAGCAAAAATGCAGAATAGAACCTACCTCCTGTACACTGTAAACAAAAGTGAATTGCCCACCCTTATTGTCTGGCTACATTGAATATTGCGTTCCAACTCAATATTATTGTACACTCAGACTATATTAAACTCTTTTGTTGGCATCTCATAACGGCCCAAAGTGTACATAGCGTGGGTAGTTTGGATTTTTATTAATTTTACCATGTTGTCTCATTTTACTGTTAGGCAGAACAATGTTTCGTTATTACCTATTTCTTTGAGGTTCTAAAACGTTTTAAAGTACTCACTATGTAGCCTGAGGACAACGAATAATTACTGAATTTCGGCGGATGATAAGGAAATTACACAATTTGGCGAAGCAGGATGTTTTGGTTGAAGGCTTTAAGACAATTATTTACGTGACGTAAATTTAAGCCCTAGGACAACAAGTCATCTAATCTTCAACAAGAAAAAGCCTATAGCAACCAAACAGCTGATTAACATAAGTCCAGGTTCTTAAATGAATCATGCCCATCCTTATAAGATTTTGTTCTTGGTCGGTTGCATGACCAGGTTAGCAGTCAGAAGCATTTACCACTCGATGCTCGATGATCAACAGGGCAGAAAATAAAATAATTATTTATCGACACTGATATTAAAAAGCTGGAGAATAAGTTTCTTCATGGGTTTCGTTAAAAACTAATCTCATGAATTAGGTACTTGTTTGATTTGAACAATTATTTTTGCGTTGTATAGCCCATTTATCGAAAAGGCTAAAAAATATATTTACAACACTACGCTATGAGCTACGGGTGTGGAGCAGCAGTCCTAAATGATTTACTACTACATACATTTTTATTAATATTATAGTCAAACCAAATTATGTGCATATTCGGTAGCCACATACATACATACACAACGTCACGCCTTTTATCCCCGAAGGGGTAGGCAGAGGTGTATTTCCACACCCACTTTTCGCCAGATATACTTTAGTCCCACGTAATAAGGGGCGAGCTTATTGCTGTACCGGGCACATTTCCAGACTCCGTGCTGCTACTGGGAATTTCGTGACAAAAAAACCCAATAACACTGCCCGACCCAGGAATCGAACCCGGGACCTCCCGATCCCACGCGCACATTTATGCCGCGAGACCAACGAGGCAGTCATATAGGGTTTGATGTCGAGTTTTCCGTCTCTACGCAAAGATGGTATTTGCATCGTGTTATCCCTTAGTCGCCTCTTACGACACCCACGGGAAGATAGGGGGTGGTGACACTTGTATTCTATGCCGTCAACCACACGGCATTCATCGGTAGCCATTCGTCCATTAAACTCTCCGCCCAATCATAATCCACTCAGTATTGCGTTTCTATACATATTAAGTTGATTTTGTTCAACATTTTGACTACGAGACGGTATTAAGCGAAACATCATAACATTTTAAGAGTATCGGCAAGGTATAACAATTTTTCAAACGAATAGCTGTCATATAAAGGCGCTGATACACTTGAGCATTCACCTATAATGAGCAATCTTGCGAATGTTACAAAACAAATGAGTGTGTTTTAGCGAGCATTCTCACGAACATTCGGGCGAGCCTTAGAATATAGATAATACATAGAATTCGCACTACAATGGCGGTTAAACCCAATATATTTACTTCACTTTGACTTACGATTTTAATCTAGGGAAGAACCTTCGTAGTTAGTCACTAATTTTTACTTGACTAGTGATAGGCTCACTCAGAATAAATATCGATGATGTTTACAATAGATCCTTAGATTTGGTTTACTCAGAATTAATTTCAAAAGAATGTTGATAAACTCTCGATATCGATAAATAAATTTGAACGTAGGAACAGACACTTGTGTGATTTATTAAACCTGTTCAAATTAAAATCTGCATTTTCTTATTTAGAAACGTCATTTGTTCATGTAAGTATCTTACTCTTACTCTAGAAATAATTCATAAGTGAAACTGAAGTAAATATATTGGGTAAAACTGCTGTTGTAGTGTGATGTCTACATTTTTTCTATATTCTACGGACTATTTGAATTTAGAGTGTTCGCTAGAATGATCGTGAAAATGTTCGTTTCGACAAAACCGAAAACGGCGAATGCTCGCTGTTCTGTTATAAGTGAATGCTCAGGTGTATCAGCGCCATAAGATAAGAACGTCGTACATGGCAGATAAGTGATTGAATTAGACAACACACTTAAAAGCATCAGAAAATCGAGTGATAAACGCTTGTCATTTTAACTTTTTATCTTATAAAATTTTCTCTACTTTATTATGAACCTTGGGCGAAATATAGATTGAAGGTCTTATCCCTGTAAGATTTATTATACGCAGAATAATATTTTTTGTACTGATACTCTTCTTCTTAAATTCCTTGGAACGAAAATAAAATTGTAATTATTAGTTATACGGCTTCTGTGAACTTGCCTTTTGTGAACCTAGAACTTGGTCTCATGTTATATTTAGTTTTTATTTCGTAATATCCATGTGGTGACGGATGAAGAATACAAAATGTATCTACCCTACTTCATATCATGCGTGTCGAAACAGACGTCTCGGGAAAATACACGTAGGAAAAAGTATCTTTGCCAAGAGACGGCACACTCAACATAACTACCTAACCTAACCTAACCTTGTACCAACTCGTCCGGCTAACCAGATATTGTAGGATTTCTATAGATGCATATCCTTCTTTTTAGTCGCAGCGTGTACTGTGAAGAAATTAGAAAAGGCTTCAGTCCAGCAGTAGAAGTCTAGAGAATAAAACCCCTTGTTCTATCAAGATAAATAGTAACTTCTTGACTGCCTCCATAGTCCAGTGGACAGCCTATGCGTCTGTTGATCAGGTGGTCCCGAGTTCGATTCTCAGGTCAGGCAATAATGTTACAGAGTTTTCCCGAATTCTTAGTAGCAGCACGGAGTCTGGCAATGTGCCCGGTAATGGCAATAGGCTCGCCCCCTATTACGTGAGCTCTAAAATTCTTAAGGCGAAATGTTGGTGTGATAAGAACACTTCTGTCTACCCTTCAGGGATACAGGCGTGACGCTATAAAAAAATTGTAACTCGATGCGTCGACGATGAGCCAATTTTAAAATAATTGATAAGCGGTGGCAGCGTCTCTCATTACAATTATAAGGGAACACTTCCAAAAAACAACACTACAACTATTACTGTAAATGTTATATTCATTGAGAGTCCTCTATTTCGAAATACTTGTTTCTTGATTTTTTTATTTTTTTACTGGCAAACTAAATAATTATTATATTCATTTTTAGTTTTAATATCATAGCAAAAGAAAACTACAGTCCCTAACTATCCTAAAAACTAGTAGCCAAAAATATTACAAAATAATTGGAATTATTCACAGAATATTAACTCTTGAGTAAGTGAAACACGACAAACAACAAATCTAATATTGCTATATACTATTATATAGCTCCTAGATACAGTAGGTTATTGACTTCAGTTGCGAAGGGCACAGATTAAAGCAATTTTCTCCGCCCATAATAATTTATTCTACCGTTTACATAGACGTGTATCTGAAGAGTATACATCGTGACCAAATTTAGCCAAACCGTTGAATTATATAAATTATACACCGCTATTTTTTAATTAGTACAAAATCTTTAAGAACAGATTAGCGAAGATATTATTATCACATATGTGACGTAATAATTGCATAATATCAATAAAGAGCAAAGTTATTATCATTTTGTTTATTGTAGAAAATCTCACTTAAATCATAGTCATATTTTACAATCCATTCACTAATTCATTGATAATATTTCATCCTGCTCATTCGCATTCTCTCCGTCGCACTTATGATGTAGGTAGCCATAGAAAATAAAATGAAGAAAAATAATAAATGTAGGTAGTTATTTTTTAATTTTGTTAATTCCACCCCCTCCTTCATACTTCATTCGGGCTTAGGACCGGTAAAATTTATCGTTTAACAAGTAATTAAATACGGAGGTATGTAATTAGAAAGCAAACAAATATCAAAATAAAAGAAGGTGTTCTGGACTAAAAGAAAAGAGTAATTTTGGCGTATTTATGAAGTTAGAATCATCTGCTATTTACAAATATTATTTTATCATCATCATGTCAGCCTAGAGACGTCCACTGCTGGACATAGGCCTTCCTCAAGGTGTGTGGAGAACACAGACCGATTTTGAGCCGCCCGCATCAAATTATTATTACGTATTATTTACTAAACTTACAAATATTTCCATTGTCCTTCGAAATGTCCACCACCGTTGTCAAAAGCATCCAATATGCACTGTTTTAATTGTTTGACACTGACCGGATCACTTTTGTACACTCACAATAGGAAGTGTACATAGCTGCACTCGCGATTTTTCCACTCAAAAAGTACGCACGAAGCATAGCTACATACTCCCGTGATATGAACTGATATGATAGGCCATCGCGTCGGGCAAACGTAGACAAACAATTAACTTTTACAATTTAGTACTGTTTGTCGCATCGTCGGGGCGTGGCGAAGGCGCAGAGGGGCGGGGGGGAGGCGAATTTATCAATGGTTCATTTTACTATGATACTCGTAGTACTCGGGTCACGTATTTTTGTGGACAGTTTTGAGACAGTTTTGGGACTTAGTGTTTTTATTTTTTAACTACATAAATATGATCAGTTAAAGATACTTAGTGCTGTGTTAAATTTTTTGTACGTATTAAAAAATAGCGGTGTATATATTATTATATTTAACTAGCTGATCCAGCGAACTCCGTATCGCCGTTTTAAGAGTCTTTTTTAAAGTTTTTTAGAGTTTAAAGTTTTTTATTTAATTCCATTTTTTCCAAGCCCCTTTTCCAAAGTTACCATTGACTTAGCGCTTAATCTCTTATCATTTCAGAGTCTATAAATGATGAACAAACAAACATAGATATTTATATAATATTGAATTCCCATTCCTTAAAATATCGGAGACGATACCCATATCGACTGTAGAAAAAATCCCGCCCGTCATCTTTGATTTCCTATCCACGATCTTTGATCACGAAATAGATGCAGTATTTGGATTCACCATCCCTTAAATCATCAGAGACGATACCCATATTGATTTTTAAATTTTTTCCCATCCTCCATCTTTGATTTCCCATCCGCCATCTTGAATCACGAAATAGATGTTGTATTTGAATTCCCCATCCCTTTAAACATCGGAAATGATACCCATATTGATTTTATAAAAATCGCGTCCGTTATCTTTGATTTCCTATCCGCCATCTTATCGCCGCGCGCTCACTTGTCTGCCGCCTAAGCGCTCAGTGGGTCCTGATGGGATTCCACCCTACATCTTGAGGGATTGCCGCATAGTATTAGCGGGACCTTTGCTGCACATATTCAATATTTGCTTATCGGTAGCACACTTTCCGACTCGTTGGAAACTGACTCGGGTGGTACCTATACCAAAAAGTCGAGGTGGCACGGATGTCACTGACTTTAGACCTATTGCGGTGCTGAGCGCACCAGCCAAAGTATTCGAGATGGCTGTTCACAGTAGCCTTTATGCACAGATTGGGGCTCATTTGTCTGATGCGCAGCACGGCTTCCGTCCTGGACGCGGTACAGCGGGAAACTTACTTCACCTGATGACGCAGTTGGTACCAGCTGTTGACGCTGGGCTTCAGGTTGACGTAGCCTACCTGGACTTCAAGAAGGCGTTTGACACGGTCGACCACGACATACTCTTGTCGAGGCTGGCTGGTATGGGCTGCACATTTCATACTGTAAAGTTCTTCGCCAGTTATCTTCGAGATAGGCGTCAGTATGTCGACTGTGGCGGACACTTCTCGGAGCCCTACTACACAAGATCGGGAGTCAGTCAGGGCAGTAATCTAGGACCCTTATTATTTATTATCATGGTAAATGATTTACCGACGATGGTCAGGTCAACATGTCTACTGTTTGCTGATGACCTTAAGTTGTCAGCGGTGATTAAAAACAGTGCTGATAGTGACATGCTGCAGCGCGACTTGGATAGAGTCGCTGAATGGAGTCACTGCAATAAGCTTTACTTCAATGTTTCAAAGTGCTCAGTGCTTTCATTCACCCGCACACGAAACCAACAACACCACCAGTACAGTATGAACGGGGAGCTGCTGCAGCGTGTCACGGAGGTAAAGGATTTAGGCATCCATTTCACCAGCGACTTACAGTTTCGTAAACACGTGGTACATATTTGTAAGAAGGCGTACCGGAATCTGGGGTTTATGCTGCGTCGGGCGAATGAGTTCACGAACATCGGTGCATTAAGGGCTTTGTACGAGGCTCTTGTGAAGAGTCATCTGGAATACAATGCGGCCATCTGGAGTCCGAGCGAAATTAAATATAAAAAGATGCTCGAGCGGATACAGAACAAATATATCAGATTTATGTATTTAAAATTATATGGGATATATCCGGGATACCCGTTACTGTACCCCACCTTATTCTGTCTTGGTATGGTGGGGTATTTCAGATTGGAAGTCAGGCGTGAAGTGGCATTGGCAACTTATCTTCTGAAAGTTTTGAGAGGTACAATACAAAACTCTGGTATACTCTCAGAGATAGGTTTTTGTATTCCGGACGAGTACGTGACGCGGCGGCGCAGGCCGCGGCTGCTGGTGGTGCCGCGTGCGCGCACCAACCTGCTGGGGCGCGCACCGCTCACTCGCGCGTTGCTCACTCTCAACACGGTGGCTGATGAGATTGACATATTTAACTGTACACTGAGCGAGTTCACAAGGGCCACTTACTGTGTAGTATGTAAGGAAGTATAGTTAAGGAAATATATTTTTTAAGTTAGGTTCTTTGTCGAATTAGGTTAAGTTATATCTGTAATGGCAAAGTTATGTGATAAATAAAAATAAATAAATAAATCTTTGATCACGAAATAGATGTTTTATTTGGATTCTCCATCCCTTAAATGGCTTAAATCATCAGAGATGACACCCATATAGATTTTTAAAATTTTTCCCATCCGCCATCTTTGATTTCCCATCCGCCATCTTTGATCACGAAATAGATGTTATATTTCGATTCCCCACCCCTTACAATATCAACGGCGATACCCTTATTAATTTTTAAAATTTTCTTATCCGCCATCTTGGATCACTAAATAAATTTCATATTATTAATCAGCGTCCCGGAAATCTCTAAAACGATACCCATATAGATTGTATCCTATTCGTTTAGCCTGTTTTTGCTTTTGACCAAATCCCTCCCCCTTCTCGTTTCACCATTTAATTGTTTTTGTCTGGCCCCTTAAAGTTGTGGCGTAATTTTATATAGCCTATAGCCTTTCGGAATATAATTGGCCTATCATAGGCAATAACAATTTTTTAAATCTGACTCCGGCCACAAAGGGTCGAAGCGTTATGTTATATAGCCTATAGCCTGCCGGAATAACTGGGCTATCGTATACAAAAATAATTTCTCAGATCCGACCGGTAATTCCTGAGATTAGCGCGTTCAAACAAACAAACAAACAAACTCTTCCGCTTAGTTATATTAGTATAGATGTCGTTTTAACTGTTTGAGAAATATAACTGCAAAATGTATTTACGCATATAAACTTAGTAATAAGACTTAGTAGTAGGTACTCAAAATGTTATCCGGTATCTGTGACGTTTCGATAGAGTCAAATAGAGTGGCCAATATGACGACTGTGATTTGTCTGTCAGGACCATTAGAATTTCACAAAATACTCGACAATCCGAATTTCGCGGATATATGTTGTCGACTCAAAATCTTCATTTTTTAATGTTTTATTATTCAGGTAAGGTTTCGATGTACTCCTTGACGAAATTATTAATATAAGATTTGACACTGCGATACTTACAAATTAAAAATTAAGTAAAAAAATATTTTCCAGTAGACTAAATTGTAAATCTAAACCATTTTCAAGTCCCCTTGAACACACGCAAAAAAATTCATCAAGATCGGTCCAGTCGTTTAGGAGGAGTTCAGTGGCATACACACGCACACAAGAAATATTTATATTAAGATAGTCATGTTGATTAGAAGGTTGTCTAGACAATTCATTGAAATTTAAACAATATCCAGAATTAGTTTACAGACAATAGATAGCATTTAAGAGCTTACTTAAATTACCATTCAGAGACCAAATATAGAAATTTTGCTTTAATTTATGAATAGGCAAAACTCATATCATAGCAGTCAGAACAATAAATTGTATCACAATTATTATATATAACAAAAAATATTTGGAAAAGTGTGTTGTAGAATATAATCACTATCATAATTGTCATCATCATCGTCCAAGCAAAATCCCAGTTGCGTCGAAGACTTTCGCCATAGAACCAGAAGTCCTCTTCCTAGTCTAACCAAGGGTAGAAGTAGTAGCCTATAAATCTACTGTCGTGTGAGCCCCGCAACACTAAGGGATACCGAAAATCCATGACTAAGACCAGTGTGAGTATATTCAAAGGTACTGAAATGAAATGAGATGAAATAATTCTTTATTTCGTATAAGATTTGCAAGTACTTACGAAACGACATTAAAAAAAAAAATTTATACAATTATTTTTGTGTCTCAAATTAGAACAGCTCAGTCCCAAGCGTTTTGGTCGGCTGACTCTGACACCCCACAACCACTGCTTAATGTGCTATCCGGGGCACGGCGCATACGATAAACCATTTAAACCATTTATTTTTGATACACACACAATATAATATATATATATATATACAATGAAATAAACGTCTTATAATTAAGAGTTATGTGCGTGCAGCAAAGGGTACCAGCTCAGTACTTGCTGTGCTAGTGCACAGCACTGATTTTCAGCTGGCCCCTGACATTTGTGTGAACATTTTAATAGTATGCGCACTCGACCTTATAATCATAAAAAACGAACATATTATATAATTAATATAAAACAAATATTAAAAGAATAAGACACGTATAAAAATAAAAAACATAAAATAAATACATGTGGCATTACACAAAAAAAAAACTCACTTAAACATTTAACAATATAAATTTTAATTTTTTTCTTTAGCGACATGACACACAACCCATTCTGCTATATCGACTTTTGAATGTTTAATAATTCTCTCACTAAATGTTTTTTAAAAGTTATTTGGGACATACTTTTACGCAGAGGCGGAGGCAAGTCGTTCCATATCTTTGTAGCAGAATATTTAAATCCTCCTTTATATTGGGCAGTTCTGTGAGCTGGTATTACTAATTTGTTTCCGTCTCTTCTACAAGTATTTCTTTCCTGCACATCCTTAACCCATTCAAGCTTCTTAAATAAATATCTAGGCTTTTTATTAACAACAATTTTATGCACCAGGCATGAGAGATGTATTTTCCTTCGTGCTTCCATTTTTAAGGTCTCGGTTTTGTTTAAATACGGTGTAATATGAGCTCGCCTAGGTACATGATGACAGAATCGAACACACGCATTTTGTACTCTTTGTATAGATTTTTTGTTTTTTTCGTACAGTCGTGGACCATAAACCGTGTCACTATAGTTGAACTAAGCTAATACAACGGATTAAACAAAAGTCTTCCTAATTGGACCCGATAAATATTTCCTAATATTATACAGTGTTTTTAATCGATAGAACGCATTTCTTATTTTAGTATGAACGTGTTCTGTGAAACGCAGTTCCTTGTCTATTATTAAACCTAAATTAACCGCACTGTCCACTCTTTGCAGGACCTGGCCATGGATTTTAATGTGGAGCGACTGCGATTCGACTTTATTACACTGCACTTTACTACCTAACAACATATTGTTACGAGCTGGGGTTCGTGATAAATTATATGCACTATGCCAGAAAAACTGCACTTTATTCACTAACACAATAACACTAGATACACACACTTAATTTTCCAACACTAATAAAACACACTATTCACACCACTAGTACAACACTAAACACTTCCGAATTACTTCCTTCGCTTGATCTTGATCGCTTTCCGTATTCAATTGAACTGTACCCAGTCCGTTCGCTCCCGCTCTATTTATACTGGCCGGATAACATCACTAGGCTTTTCGAGACGACTCACGATATTTCTGGAAACGTGTAAGGTGTTTCTAGAATTGCGTAAATGTTCTATTTACACCTACGCCATCTATTAGAGGATAGATGAAACAGCCTTAAACAACCGATACATCTAATCTCATGTAGTTCTCCCATTCACTGATAGATGGCGTTATTTTCAATTCGTAACACGGCCTCCCTCTTAAACGTGTTCGTCTCGAACATCGTTAGACCCATAGTAACGAGCCAACCGGTCCACATGAACTATCTTCGGTGCACCTCGCGACCCCTTCTGGATTCGATAGGTGACGTCGTTCATCCTGGTAATTATGCGATATGGCCCGTCCCATCTGGCTTGTAACTTAGGCGATTTTCCTTTGCTTCGTACTGGGTTATGAAGCCACACCAATGATCCCTCATCGAAGCCTTTGTTGTTTGCCTTCCGGTCGTAGCGAGTCTTCATCTTCTCAGACATCTGTTGTCCAGATTCCCTGATGTGTTCGTATACGTCGTTCATCCTGTTGCGTAGCTCGGTTGCGTAATCCGTTATATTGCGTGGAGATTCTGGTCGAATACCGGTGATAAGGTCTGCAGGTAATCGGAGCTCTCTACCGAAATTGGCAAAAGCTGGTGTTACTCCTGTAGTTTCGTGGACCGCACTGCGATATGACAGGAGAAATGGTTGGATGTGCTTGTCCCAATCTCTTTGTTTGCTCTCCACGACCTTCGCCAGGTACCTTTCCAGTGATTAAAAGAACGAAGATTAAACCGTTCAACCATGCCATCTGATTGCGGATGATAAGCCGTGGTCCTGGTTTTATGTGCACCCATTACGCGACAAGTCTCCTTGAACACCTCAGATTCGAAGTTCCGGCCTTGATCGCTGTGGATTTCCAAGGGCACCCCGAACCGACAAAAGACTTCATGCACCAGCTTATCAGCCACTGTGGTAGCTTCTTGATTTGGGATTGCAAACACTTCAGGCCACTTCGTGAAGTAATCCATCACAACCAAGAAGTATTTGTTTCCGTCCTGGCTCTCAGGAAACGGCCCAGCGACATCCAACGCTATGCGCTCCCATGGAGCTCCCACATTGTACACCTTCAATGCACCTCTGCTTCGAGTATGTGGCCCCTTGACAGCCGCACAACTTGTGCATTTGCGGCACCAATCCTCGACGTCATCTCGACAGTGGAGCCAATAAAACCGCTCCCGGATCTTAGTAAGGGTCTTCTTAACTCCCATGTGACCTCCCGAAGCACCATTGTGATAGAGCTGCAAGACTTCCGGCACCTTAGTTTTAGGCACTACCATTTGCAAATGGCACTGGTTACCGCGAGCGTTTTCCCATTTGCGGCACAGAACTCCATCCTGGACGACCAAGCTTTCCCACTGTGCCCAATAACTCTTGGTGATAGGGCTCATTGCTGCGATATCACTCCATTTGGGCCTAGGAGCGTCTGATTTCTTCCATTCGAGAATCGGCTGTATGTCCTTGTCGTCTTGTTGAGCACTCTGCAAAGCTTCTTTCCATTCGTCGCTCAGATCTGTCTTCAACATCCTCACTAATGCTGCCTGCTTTGCTTCCTGTCGGGTACAGTGCTTGCACTGGTCGGGACACGGCCTACGCGATAGGGCATCTGCGTTACCATGGGACTTACCGCTGCGATGTTGTATTACAAAATCAAACTCTTGCAGTAGTTCAATCCATCTGGCTACTTGTCCTTCTGGGTCCTTAAATTGAAGTAGCCATTTCAGCGCAGCGTGGTCGGTTCGCAGGTGGAATTTACGCCCCAACAAATATTTGTTGAAATGCTGCAATGTCTTTACTACAGCCAAGAGTTCCCGCCTGGTGACGCAGTAGTTTCTTTCGGGTTTGGATAAGGCCTTGCTGAAGTACGCTATAACAACTTCTTGATCACCCTTCCTCTGTGACAGCACGCCGCCGATTCCAGTGTTACTGGCATCTGTGTCAACTATGAATTCATGCTCATTGTCAGGGTAGCCTAGGATAGGTGCAGTGCACAGATGTTCCTTGAGTTTCTGGAATGCAACGTCACAGCTCTCATTCCAACAGAACTGTACTCTGTCTTCGGTGAGCTTATGAAGAGGTCGAGCAATGTCAGCAAAGTTCTTCACAAACCGTCGGTAGTAGGAGCATAATCCTAGGAATGCTCTGACCTGCGTTTTGTTCTCTGGAACTGGCCATTCCTTCACGGCCATGATCTTATCCGGGTCAGTTTGAATACCGTACTCCGAGACCACATGTCCTAGAAAGTTCACTTGCCGGCTGAATAACGCGCATTTCTTCGGACTCAGCTTCAAATTAGCTCCTCGTATCTTTGACAGCACTTGCTCCAAGTTTTGAAGGTGATCCTGGAAGGTGCGCCCCACGATGATGATGTCATCCAGGTAGACCAGGCAGGCGTCTCCAATCAGTCCCATAAGCACTCGCTCCATCAGTCTCTCAAAAGTAGCCGGCGCGTTACACAATCCAAAGGGCATGACGTTAAATTGCCACAATCCTTTGCCTGTGGAGAATGCCGTCTTCTCTTTGTCTCGAGGATCTATTTCCACCTGCCAGTAGCCACTTTTTAGGTCTAAGGTAGAAAACCACTTCATCTCTGTCAGCGTATCCAGTGTGTCATCGATCCTTGGCAGCGGGTAGCTGTCCTTCTTCGTGATGTCATTCAATCGGCGGTAGTCTACACAGAAGCGCATGCTGCCATCCTTCTTCTTAACTAGGACAACCGGAGAGCACCACGGGCTGGACGAAGGCTCGATTACGCCTTCGTTCACCATACTGTCGATCATAGCTTCCACTTCACGTTCCCGTGCTACTGGCACACGTCTTGGTCGCTGGCGAATCGGTGCTTCACTTCCCGTGTTTATTTTGTGCTGGACTAGTGCTGTCTTCCCTATGTCGGCATCACTGGTCGAGAAAATATCCGCGAACCGGTTCAACATCTTCAGAGCCTCGGTCTTCTCTTCCTCCAACAGGGTACTTTCGCAGTCCTCTAAAAGAGTAGTCACGTCGAATCGTGCACCCTGAACCTTGGCGCTGGTAGGTTGCTCTTGGCATCTACGCATCCAAGCCGCTCCTTCATAGGTGCCCAATTCCGTCCCTTTCTTGAGCGACACTTCCTTGTCACTTGCATTCAGTGCGCGTACTGATGAAACTTTAGTACCCCTTACCAAGGTTCGTGCAATCTTCCAGGAGGCCTCTTTCTCTAGACCTTCGATTAGTACGCAGCGGTTCCCTCGACCAGAATTCCCTGGTAAACAAACTGGTACAACAGTTTCCGACCGCGGGTGAAGAATGACATTCTTCAGGCAGTACACTTTTCCTGAAGTTGCACCTTCCATGAAGACTTCTTCCGAGCCACACTTCAACACTCCCTGGTTAACATCGATCTCGCAGCGATACTTCCTCATGAAGTCTAGGCCCAGGATGCAGTCGTCCACTATATCGGCTACGATGACTTTGTGACGGTAAACTTTGTTGCCTAGCTTCAGATCCACCTCCATTTCACCTCGGACGGTTATGTGCTGACCGGTAGCTGTTCTCAGATTCACACATTCATTGTTCCTGAAGCAGCCCCGAAGAACCCGTCTTGCCAGATGGAAACCGACGACTGTCCGAGAAGCACCCGTGTCCAATGTCAACTTGCATGGTGTTCTGTTAATTTCGCCTTCGATGATCAGGCTGTTCCCGTCGCATGATTGCGAGATCGAGATACTTGGGGCTCTTCCATTACCAGCCAGCACCCGCCCCGCAGTCCTGGCTTCTACTCGTTTCCCTGCTCTCGCTGCCTGGCAGGCACATCAGGCGACCCCTTTGGTGGAGACAGGGTGTCACCAGGCTGCCTACGCTTTGGGCAGCTCAAGCGGATATGGCCTCTTTCTCCGCAGTTGTAGCACCGAGGTGATGACACAACTTCCCTGATGCGGTGACCTCGGTCGTCGCGTCGCACTGCTTCCACCTCCAGAGCGTGGGCTAAGGCATCCTTGAGGTCCTTGAAGTGCCCAAGCCTCACTGCTGCTCTTACCTCCAGGTCCCGGATCCCATCCGTAAACGCCTGTACGAGGTTCCCATCAATAAGCGCAGGAGACGACTGGTATGCCTTCCTGACCAGCTTTTCCACCTCTAGAGCCCACTGCTGCAGAGTTTCTCCGGTGCGTTGCGTCCTGTCCTTCAGCTGAGCACGATACACATGTTCGAGGTGCGCGTCTCCGTACCTCGCCTCCAGCGCCTCAAGAAGCTTCTCGTAGGTGACGTCTTGTCCGAGTGCCTCCAACACTGTCAAGGCCCGGTCGCGAAGGCCCAAGGTTAGGGCGGTTAAGGCCTGTTCTTTGGTCCACCCATTCGATCGCATCACAGCCTCAAACTGGATCTTGTATGCAGACCATGATGACGAGCCATCAAATGGTGGAACCTTAAACCCACGAGGTGAGGGCACTACAGTCGCAGATGTCACTTCGTTGGATCCGAGCCCACGCAATCTCCTCTCCACTTCAGCGACACAGGTGTCGTGATGGTCGTGTACACGCTTCTCTATAGAGGCGACGCGAGTCTCAAGCTGGTCGTGTACGAGCTTCTCCACGTCGCTGATACGAGCCTCGTGTTGCTGGAGCTCCTCCTTTACCACCTTCAGGTCCTTCCCTACAGCGGCGCTGAGGTCTTTCATCACCACCAGCTGTTCCTCCAAACGGCGGGCCTGCTCCTCCTTGTCGCGCTGCAGCTGTTCCTCTAGGCGGCGCGCGTGCTCCTCTTGACGGCGAGCCTGCTCCTCTTGACGGCGAGCCTGCTCCTCCTTGTCGCGCTGTAGCTGTTCCTCCATGCGGCGCGCGTGCTCTTCTTGACGGCGAGCCTGCTCCTCCTGACGGCGGGCCTGCTCCTCCTTGTCGCGCTGTCGCTGTTCTTCCATGCGGCGCGCGTGCTCCTCCTGACGGCGGGCCTGCTCCTCCTGACGGCGGGCCTGCTCCTGCATGAACGCCATCAGAGCCGCGATGTCGGGCACCGCCATGGAGTGTGCGCTGGCAGGCTCCACTGCAGCCGCGGAGTCGCCTGATCCACCAGACGATGGAGAAGGAACCTCTCCGAAGCGCCTCTGGTCCAGGTCTTGCTGGCGCTGGTTCCTGGTACGCACTCCGTCAGTTTCTTCCTTCGGCATAACTGGCATCATTTATCCCTTTCTTCTGACACCAATTTGTTACGAGCTGGGGTTCGTGATAAATTATATGCACTATGCCAGAAAAACTGCACTTTATTCACTAACACAATAACACTAGATACACACACTTAATTTTCCAACACTAATAAAACACACTATTCACACCACTAGTACAACACTAAACACTTCCGAATTACTTCCTTCGCTTGATCTTGATCGCTTTCCGTATTCAATTGAACTGTACCCGGTCCGTTCGCTCCCGCTCTATTTATACTGGCCGGATAACATCACTAGGCTTTTCGAGACGACTCACGATATTTCTGGAAACGTGTAAGGTGTTTCTAGAATTGCGTAAATGTTCTATTTACACCTACGCCATCTATTAGAGGATAGATGAAACAGCCTTAAACAACCGATACATCTAATCTCATGTAGTTCTCCCATTCACTGATAGATGGCGTTATTTTCAATTCGTAACAATATATTTGGTTTTACTTGCATGTAATACCAATGAGTTTTTATTTGCCCAATCCGAAATAGTATTTAAATCTTCATTTATTGTTTCTATTGCTGTTTTTGCGTGCTCGGGTTTGAAGTGGTAGTAAATCTGTGTATCGTCCGCATACAAGAAGTGTATTTTACAGTTCTTTATTTGTTTTGGGAGATCTGAGGTAAAAATAATGAAAAGAATTGGACTTAAAATTGAGCCTTGTGGTGTACCTCTATTTATATGATTAATTTCAGATTGTAATAATTCTCCCTGTTCAGTTTCTATTTCAACATATTGATATCGGTTAGTAAGGAAGGGGTGGAACCAACCAAGATTATCATTAGAGACTCCATAGTACGAAAGCTTTGCTAGGAGTAGTTCTGTATTCAAACAATCAAAGGCCCTCGAAAAGTCTAAAATAAAATTAGCGCACTGCACATTCCTGTATCCGATGCTGCTATAATATCATCGCTGACATTTGCAAGGGCAGTTGCAGTACCAAAGCCACTTCGAAAACCTGACTGTGTTTCAGGAAGGATATCGGCAGCCTCCAGGAACTTCGTTAACTGGGTACATATAAGTCTCTCTACAATCTTAGAGAAAACAGGCAAGATACTAATCGGTCTTAGCTCTTTTAGCTCTTCTACTTTTGAACCTTTCGGAATCGGTTTTACTTTAGCCAATTTCCAAGTTTCTGGGATTTTTTTAGTTTTAAGACAATTATTAACGATTTCTGTTATAACTGGAAGAGTACAAGGTAAAGTTAATTTTATCATATCTATAAAAAGCAAGTCATGTCCACTTGCTTTAGTTTTTATACTATATATTATTTTTTCAACCTCTTTTGGTGTCGTTATATTAATATCGAACACGTCGTCTGAAAACCGGTTTTGTTCAAAGTATTGTACAGTTTGACTATCAACAAAATTCCTACCTCGTACATCTAGAAAATAATTATTTATTTTGTTTGGATCGCTAAGGTAGTGAGGTACTGTGGATGGACTGTTAGAATTATTACTAAGTGGACAGGTGCGTTTTAGTGTTCCCACATCTGTTTAGACTTATCTTTATTATTATTTATAAAAAAGTTAAAATATGCTTTTTTTCTCGCTCTATGGCTCCCGTAACATAATTTCTAAGACCTCTGTAATAATCTAGATGGTTAGCAGTTTTTGATGATTGCGCTCTAGTAAGGGCTTTGTCGCGAAGAGCCATCATTAGTTTAATATTTTGAGTTATCCAAGGCGTAGATTTAGTTCTTAATTTAATGCGTTTTATTGGTGCGTGCTTATTAAAAAGGTTAATAATCATCTCGTTTAATTTTGTTACTTGATCATCAATGTCGAGCAACCCTAGTATGTTACTCCATGAAATTTTATTGAGGTCAGTACTAAACTGTTCGTGGTCAATTTTGTCTAATAAACGTTTACAAGTATATTTAGGAACTTCTTTCGGTTTTTCAATGTTGAACTCTGATATCACCATGGCGTGATCGCTAAGAGCCAGATTGTGATGGATATTTACGCTTTTGCACAATTCAGGGGAGTCAGTTATGACCAGGTCTAAGAGAGATGAAGTACGGCCATCAACCCGAGTTGGATCCTGCACGACAACCTCCAGGTTGTGTTGAGAAAGAAATGCAAGCACTTCGCGAGCGGGCTTGCTTGTTTGAAGGAGATCAACATTAAAATTCGTCAGAATAAACAAGTGTTTACAGTACGAAAACGTACTCACCGATTCACTTAAGCCTTCGATTGCAATATCAACTGAAATAGACTCCGGCCTGTATGCTGTACCAACCATTATGCGCCCTTTACCTGGTAGTGTTAGCGCCAACTATAATTGCTCAAGCGGCGAGTCAGGATGAGTCTTGATTCGTACTCGTAGTCCATTTTTCACGTAGAATCCAACTCCACCACCACGTGCACCAGTATTTCGAGCTTTATGCTTAAACGTATAACCGGGCACCACTGGCGCAATTTTCTCCTGACCTGCCTTAATCGAAGTCTCGTTTATTGCTAACACGTCCGGTTTATATCTGTCTAAACTGGCTAGGAGTTCGTCCTGTCCAGTATTTAATGATCGTGCGTTAAGTAGTCCCAAAACTAAATTATATTTTTTAATTCGAACCATTTATTTAATTTAAAGTATATCCAACAGTATTGAAATAAGCAGTCACGTGTGTCAAACATAAGTCCAATAATACAGCCTCGATATATGGGTATGTATGTCATATACACGATATGATGAACAAGTTCAATTATTTTATGTATAATTCTAAAATAACTAAAAAAAAATCATATTACATTTTCCAGATTCAACAGAACTAACGAAATAAAATAAAATATAGACAATTATGAGATCTTTTAAAAGATAAGAGAAGGTTTTGCACAATTCTAGAATATAATCTCTATTCAAGGTGGTTTTATGTTACCGAGCCAACGATATCATCAACAAAAACCTTCAATAGGTCAGCCTCAGAGCGTATAAGATAACCTTTTGACCCATTTTCTTTTTTTACATAAATTTTACCATCACGTGTCCATACAAAACGCCATTTGTTGCGTTTCGCAATCTCGCGAGTCCTTTGAAACAGCTGCCGATTTAGTTTTGTAAGTCTTTCATTTATATAAAACTTGCATGGTGGTCCAGACATACCCATATCGGCGGTGGAAGCTCCTCGCCTGACCCTAGCTGCCTTCAGCAAAGCGTCACGGCTTGAACGACGCGTCATTCGCACAGCAATGTTTCGCGGGCGCGGGGCTGGTCCACCCTCAACTAATGCGCTTGGTGCGCCAACGCGACTCACGTCAACGATATCGCGTTCCTCCAGCTGTATGCCAAGTTTAGTGGCCACAGTTAGCACTATATGTGTAATACCTTCCCCTACAGTTTCTGGTATGCCGGCTCTTTCTATATCGTTTGACAAAAGGTCCTGTTCTCGAACGTGCAATTCCTGTTTGAGCTGATCTATTTGCAGTTCCAGAGTTTCCATATCCGACCTATCCTTAGCATTTAGCTGTGCCTCCAATTGATCCATTCTAGTTTCCAGCGCATCCATCCGTTCATTACTTTTATTTATTGCAGCCGTTAACTCTGCCACAGAAGTCCTGAAGTTACTCATTTCGATGCGGGCGGCTCGCAATTCTTTCCAAAATGAACTTATTTCTTGTCTTGTGAGGACATCCAACGGGTCTGCCTCAAATAGGTCCGCTTTAAGTTGTATTTCTGATGTAGGTGTTTCTGGTACCATTGATTTGCCGGGTTTGCGGCGGTGTGTTACATTATTTGACATATCCAATCCCGAAGGTGTAATTAACTCATCATGTACTTGCTCGCTAAGAGTTAGACAACGTACGGGGGTGTTTGTGTTGTCAAACTTTGGTTGCTTATTGTGACACGCCGGGCAACGCCAAGTTAATTTATCTTTTTCCATAAGACGGTAACGCTCAACCGATATATTCGCACATAGTAAATCATACTTGGATTCACACAAACTACAGCTAAGATGTTCCTCCTGCGATATCCCATTTTTACATCCAGTGCATTTCATAATCGGTTTATTTACACACTCCGACATACCGATTGGTTCGTCGTTGGCAGTTATTGATTCAAAATAAAATTCTAATAAATGTAAAACCCGGTCGCAAAACACAGCTAATAATCGGCCGTTAGAATTCACTTGTAAAGGTTCGCGGTAAGAACGTCGTAAGCGCCGTGCAATATGCGTCGCTTACGCGTAAAGGTCAAGCACCAAGTCACTTCACTGCAATGTCCGAAACTTTTTTAGATTGTTTTATAATATTTCTTCTTAAAACCTTTAATTCACAATTATATAAATGATGAATACGTATAAATGTTCTTTGGTTATTAGTTGAACTGTTTCATTTTAATTTACACTAGTTCATAACTATTATCACCATAAAAAGACTTTTTAGTTGGGAGAACTTATAAATACGTGTTGAAGCTTCGAGTGCGCGTATACCCTCCCTATATATAATTAAGAATCTAATTATAAAAAATATAACTCCGTTGTATGTTACTTTTATAGACTCATTTATTGCCTATATTTATCAGCTTGCTTTAATTGAAGAACCAGATAACCTAGTGCAGAACCCATGGCACAAATTATTATCGTATCACCAGTTTAGGCTGTGGCTAAATGTTGATTGAACATTATTAACTTGAGAAAATTATCTTTTATGATGAATACTGCCAGCATTTATAATTTAACAACTACATCTACTAGAAAAGCAGAAAAGAAAAAAGTCTAAAAGAAAAGTAGACGGAAGTATATTTCATTTAAAATGAAGAGAATTTTACTGTAAACGATTCTCCTTGAATGTTTTTGCTATTATTATAATTAAGCAGACTTTCTAGAAAGCGTTTGCAGAACAGTCTCAGCGTCTAAAATGGTTCATTATATTTTTCACTTCATTTTGGTATTGAAAAATCTTTGTCACTCAGGACTCTTTATAATGAAAACACCACGTTTTGTTTAATTAACAACGTTTATTTTACTTAAAAAGAAAATTTTAACTACGTGTCACTCATAGACATAAGGGTTTTTTTTGGGGGAAAAGCAGTTATTTCTTTTTGCAGACTGACTATGAACAGATAAAAAAGCGCAGTTAAAAAGATTGTTACGGACGGGGTAACGGGATTGGAAGGAAACACCGAGTAGCACTGATGACACTTTATTTGACTTCACACACGACGCGCCGTTTAATTTTGACGCGGACAGCACCAACTTTGTTGCACTGCACTTTTCACTGCACTTCACTGCACTTTACTGCAATATTCTTTCACTTCACTTAATTTTACTACTTCTTCTTTCTTCCTTTTACTTCTTCCTTTTTTTCTTCACTTTACCACTTTTCAACTTAAACTGGCGCTCAGCGTGTCTACACCGCCTTATATACCCCTAGGAATGTTCTAGATTCACTAATTTCGATTGACATTTCATAATTCAATTGTTTTTTCTATCTCCTGTCTCTTTTTAACCTTTCTATTCCTTCCTGAACTTTCTAGAATTTTCACATTTTAAATATTTGCCAAATATTCATAAACATTTTCCAAATTTCATAAAAACCATAATCCACATTACTGTTTTGACTGGGATTTGAACCCACGCCCTCAGAGCGTGAACGGAATGTGTTATCACGGCCATCGCCTTGTTGTCAATGACTGATGAATTTGGCGAACACTTGACAGAGTGTATACGTCATCGAACTAAAAACTCATTTCCAAATAATAAAATAGTCTTCAAACCTCTTTGCTAATTATTGCAAGCCGGCCGAAACACGGCCGGCTTGTTTGCTGTGTAGACGTCAGTAGTTCTTGACAACCGCTGTGATGACAATTTTGACATGATACCGGCCGTCACACTACCCCCCTCTAAGACATGCGCGTCCCGCGCCTACTTAGACTGACGATACACCGCTCCCTTTTCGACATGGATCAAGTCATTAAGCTTCGTAGATAGAGGAGCTGAAGCCTGTGATCTATGTACAAATCTGCTTTCTTTGAGGCACAAAACTTTCCCCATGCTACCACCTTTCATTGGAATTTCCACATCTCCACACTTAAGTATACCACCTTTAATGGCTAATCTGCACTGATGATCTCTAAAGAAATCTAGCCCAACAATACAATCGTCTACGATGTCTGCAATCACCGCTCGTTGCCAGTAAAGGCTGTCACCGATTTTTATAGCTACCATCTGTTCGCCTATAACTGGGATGTACTGACCGGTAGCCGTCGTCAGTCGAGGTGAAGTTGACGGTGTTAGAATCTTTCCATTCTTTCTTGTCAAACGAGTTCCTATAACCGTTCGTGTCGCACCGGTGTCTAGGGTCAGCGAACATATAACGCCATTGACTGCTCCATCGATAGTTAAACCATTTCCATCCGTGCGTTGTCGAATACGAACTTTCGGAGCTTTCCGTCTTCTGATCAGCGCTTGCATCGAAGTCCTGGATGTAATCGCTTCCTGATCATCTTTCAACACTTGAACACTAGCGTCAATCTAAAGCCTTTCTGCTACATGTTTCGGACAGCTACGCCTTAAATGTCCGGGCTCTCTACAGTTATAACACTTTAGGACAAAAGATCTGCGACCAGTTCTCTCTAGTTCCGCTGCAATAACCCTGTCTCGATCACTCGTAATTTCTTGTCGAAAAGCCTCCACTTCTAGAACATGTGCTAATGCGTCTTTAACATTGTTGTGGTGTTTCAGGTGCACGGCAGCTCTGACTTCATCGTCATAAATTCCGTCGATGAACGCCTGGAGTCGCATGCTTTGAACTTGTTCCGCGGGTGTCGACTGATAAGCTTTTCGCACCATCTTCGTCACTTCCATCGCCCACTGCTGCAAGGATTCGTTCGGATATTGACGGCGGTTGCATAACTTGGCTCGGAACACATATTTTAAGTGCTCGTCTCCAAACCTGGATTCCAGAGCCTCAAACAGCTGTGCTTAAGTAGCGTCCTTTCCCACGGCCTCAAGCACCGATAATGCTTCTCCACGCAACGCCAGGATGAGTGCAAACTTGGCCTGGTCGACATCCCAACCGTTGCTAATAGAAGCGGCTTCGAACTGTATTCTGTAGGCCTCCCAGGAAGTGTTACCATCGAATAACGGTACTTTTAAATAACCACCAGAACTTGATGAGTTGATAGAAACCGAAGGGCTGTTGGATTTCCTCTTCTTTAACTCCTCCTCTATCGTAGCTATACGGGTGTGTATCTCTTCTGATACTGATGCCATGCGGGACTGCACCTCTTCCAACACTGACGCCTTGCAGGAATGTATCTCTTCCTCTATAGTAGCCACGCGAGATTGCACTTCACTGATACACATCTCCATCTCGGCGATCTTACGGGCGTTCTCCGATATATAATAGCGAATCTCATCCTGGCTCTCCATTATCTCGCTGAGTTGCTGCGAGATTTGCTGTAATGACCGCTCGAGTCGAGATTCGAGATGCTGCGAGTTTTGCTGGAGTTCAGATTTCAGCAGCTGCGAGTTTTGCTGGAGTTCGGCTTTGAGCTACTGCGAGTTTTGCTGGAGTTTGGATTTGAGCTGCTGCGAGTTTTGCTGGAGTTCGGATTTGAGCTGCTGCGAGTTTTCCTGGAGCGACTGTTGGAATAGTGCAGCGAAGTCTGCGAGAGATAGTGGGTTAGCTGCGCTTGCGGACGTAAATACCCCTCCTTCGGAGCCACCTTCTTGCGAAGGAGCTTCCCTGCCTACGACTTCTGGGTTAGAGTCGCATTGTTCTTGAGCGGCAGCCCTCGCACGTGTCGTAGGCCCTTCCCTCGGCATGACTGGCATCTTTAAACCTTCCAATCCCACGTCTGACATCAATTGTTACGGACGGGGTAACGGGATTGGAAGGAAACACCGAGTAGCACTGATGACACTTTATTCGACTTCACACACGACGCGCCGTTTAATTTTGACGCGGACAGCACCAACACTTTGTTGCACTGCACTTTTCACTGCACTTCACTGCACTTTACTGCAATATTCTTTCACTTCACTTAATTTTACTACTTCTTCTTTCTTCCTTTTACTTCTTCCATTTTTTCTTCACTTTACCACTTTTCAACTTAAACTGGCGCTCAGCGTGTCTACACCGCCTTATATACCCCTAGGAATGTTTTAGATTCACTAATTTCGATTGACATTTCATAATTCAATTGTTTTTTTTATCTCCTGTCTCTTTTTAACCTTTCTATTTCTTCCTGAACTTTCTAGAATTTTCAAATTTTTATTTGAAATATTTAAATATTTTTTTTTTAATATTTGCCAAATATTCATAAACATTTTCCAAATTTCATAAAAACCAAAATCCACATAACTGTTATGACTGGGATTTGAACCCACGCCCTCAGAGCGTGAACGGAATGTGTTATCACGGCCATCGCCTTGTTGTCAATGACTGGTGAATTTGGCGAACACTTGACAGAGTGTATACGTCATCGAACTAAAAACTCATTTCCAAATAATAAAATAGTCTTCAAACCTCTTTGCTAATTATTGTGCTTCGGCCGGCTTGTTTGCTGTGTAGACGTCAGTAGTTCTTGGCAACCGCTGTGATGACAATTTTGACATGACACCGGTAGTCACAATATGCTTCTAATTTAAAAGTTCATAAATTTTCAGCAATTTATGCGTTAATCGTGCCATTAGGAAGTGAATGTATGCAAAATACCCAAAACAAAAAAAAGCCGTTGGAGCAAAACTCTTTTACATTTGAATTTATATAGGTACAAAAACTCAATTCAGTTCAAACCTATGACGTGGTTATCAAAATGCCTTAATATATTTTATATAGTATACTAGAAAAAAAACTAAAAGTGACTTATTTTTCATATAGGTACCTATAGTCTTAAAACTCGATGTCATTTTATCTAAAAACTATTTGGAAAGCTCAACTTCCAACAGTTACCATTTATCACCAAATACAATAAATTGTTTGCTGAACCAATGTCCAATATTTTAACAGATAAATCTATTTACTGACTGATTTATTTTTAATAAAACTAATATATAGCTTTCGTGCACATTCTAGACAGATTATTCTATAATATAATATTCTACCACATTCACACAACACCATCTAGTCCCAAACTAAACAGAGCTTGTACTATATGTACTAGAGACTGGATAAACATACATTTATACTTTTTTTTTGTAATTACATACATATTATACATAAGAACACCCAGATTAAGACAAACATCTATGTTCACACACACAAATGTTTGACTTGGGCGGGAATCGAACCCGCGACACACACTCCCGCTGCACCAACCGGTCGTCTTTAGCAGGGCGCGTGAAATTTCTATCAAAATGTTTACTCTGGATACGCTACGCCCAACGATTTTAAATTTGTCTTATAAATACCCCAGATTGATGAGAAGATTGGTGCGATCTGGTAGCTAGGACTTGCCGAATTATTTTTTAGCTTTTAGTGCATAACCTTACTACATACTTTTTTATCGTAATAAAACCGTTTAACATAAAAATGTTTCGTATTTTATTTTATTTTCAAGGTTTTGGTTTTGTTGTTAGTTCATAGTGAGCCCTATTCTACCAATCAAGCCCTTTCATTCGATAGCTATATTGAGGTTCTTGGGAAAAATATGTAATCCGCCATTTTGTGGTGGCGACCATCTTGGTTTTTTCATAGTGAGCTCTATTCTACCAATCAAGCCCTTTCGTTTGATACCCATATTGAGGCTGTTGTGAAGAAATATGTGATCCGCCATTTTGTATTGGCGGCCATCTTGGATTTTTTATAGTGAACTCTATTTTACCAATTAAGGCAGGTAATATGTGATCCGCAATTTTGTATCGGCGGCCATCTTGGATTTACAATCATAAAGAATATATTATGTTGTATTGTCATCAAAACTAAGAGTGTGTACCAAATATCAGATCAATCTGTCTTCAGGAAGGGGGTAAAATTCCTGTTACAAAATTTGACCCAAACAAACAAACAAATAAACAGGTCAAGCTAAATAAAACCGTTTAATAATAATAAAAATAAACCCGCTCACCGCTTGTGCCTTAAGACTAACGCCTAAACTGATAAGGGTTAACAATGCGACACTTGGCCTACTTGGAATAGTTGGGCGCAATATAATTAATAAACTAGAATACAAAATTAAATTTCAGCTTAAAAGATAAGAAAGTTAAAGGTATTTTATTTCGATAAAGTCAGGGTGAACAAAGAAAATAAATGGTGAGTGAAATGAGATGCGTGAACCTTATCATAGCGAAATAAGATAGAATTTGAAGATTTGTTTGTCTATTTATGAAGGCACAAATATCTGAAACTAGTCGTTGGTTTATTTTTTCTTTTAAATCGACGCATTTGCATAATTATGCTTTCGAAAGACATGTGAAGTCTGTAAACTCGTAGCGTTCGATCAGCGTGGTGGTACACTTCTTCAGGCCCGTGCCCAGCCGAGGGCCGCTTTATATACATACATACATACATAGACTCACGCTTGTTTCCCAGAGGGGTAAGCAGAGACTACGGAACGCCATTTGCAACGATCCTGACATACCTCTCTTGCTTCATCCACTCCCATCAAGTTTCTCATGCATGCTCTTCTGTTTAGGGTACTTCTGACCTGTCCTTTTTTTAGGATGTCTCCAATCTGGTCAGAGAACGTCCGCCTAGGTCTTCCCCTTCGTCCTGTCCCATTCACACTTGCCTTATATATCTTCTTTGTCAGTCTTTCGTCATCCATCCTCTCCATGTGCCCAAACCATCTTAACATGCCTTTCTCGATGCTTGTCACTCCATCTTCTTTTACCCCACACCACTCTCGTATCACACAATTCTTTACTCTGTCGGTCAAAGACACACCACACATACTTCTCAGTGCTCTCATTTCTACAGCATTTATTCTACTTTCAAGTCTCTTCTGCCATACCCAACTTTCACAACCATACATAAGGACAGGCACTAACACCCCTCTATGCACAGCCAAACGCGCCGTTTGGGACACGTTTTGACTGTTCATAAATGCCTTCAGAGCTCAATTCACACTATTACCTGAATTAACTCTTCTTTCAATAACTTTTTCATTCTTACCATCTCTTGTAAACAACGTACCTAAGTAAACAAACTCATTCACTTGTTCCACTCGCTGTCCATTGATCAAAACATTACAAGCCGTAACGCATTCCTCCTTTTCAAAAACTATAACTTTCGTTTTACTTACATTCACTTTCATCCCTTTCCTCTCTAACGCACCATGCATATTGTCTCCTGCAACTCCTCCGCTGAAGATGCAAGTATTACCTGATCATCAGCATAAAGAAGGCATTTGACGAGTAACCCATTCATCCTTAATCCGCAGTCACTATGTTTTAAATCTTGCAAACAATTGTCCATGAAGAGGTAAAACAGCCACGGCGACGCTACACATCCCTGTCTAATACCTTTCTCGATGGTAAACCAGTCAGTTTATGCCCCGTTTATCCTCACACAAGCTCTAGAATCCTCATAAAAGGATTTCAGAGCTCGAATGAGGCTGCTGTCCACCCCATTCATTGACAGCACCGACCACATTTCATTCCTCACCACTTTATCGTAAGCCTTTTCCAAATCCACGAATGCGCAATAGACCTTTTGACCTTTGGCCAAAAACTTTTCGGCTATGCTTCGCAAGGAAAAACCTGATCCGTATCTGAATCCCGCTTGTACATCCCATATTATCTTGTCGGTTACTTTCATAACTCTTTCAATCAGTACCTTTGCATACAATTTGCCAACAATGCTGAGAAGGCTAATGCCTCTATAGTTTTTGCAGTCTTGTTGCAAGCCTTTTCCTTTATAAAGAGGCACAACTACAGCTGTGGCCCAGTCAATAGGTACTCGGCCGGTCCTCCAGCACAAGTTACATAACCGCTGCAACTGACCAACTATGATGCCCTGTCCAGCCATCAGCATTTCGACTGTAACCCTATCATATCCTGCAGCCTTACCTACTTTCATACTTCCCAGTGCCTTCACGATCTCATCCACGAAAATAACGCTTTCATCATTGCTATCGTTACCATTCATTTCATCGATCGGTGTCTCTATCGCCGTTCTTTCAAATTACCCTTAAAAATACTCTTTCCATCTCTTCAGCACGCACGATTCACCATTCATTATCCTTCCATTCTTGTCTCTGATCTATGTGTATTCTGAGGATTGAGTTTTTCCTCGAACTACACGAACGGATTTCCAGAAAAACTTAATGTTTCTCCGGAAATCGTCAGATAATCTGCTATCAAACTCATCTTTCTTTTCCTCTTTTTTCCTTTTAATCATTTCTTTCACTATTCTTTTTGACCTAACAAACGCCTTTCTTGCTTTGTCTATGTCCTCGCTCGTTGCTTTTCTCATTCTTTCAATTGCTCTGACAGCCAACCAACCTAACCAAGCTTTCTTCTTCTCTGACACTGCTGATTGTACATCCTTGTCCCACTATGTATTCTTAACCTTTCGTATTTTCCTTTTCTTGATCACACCACATACTTCAGACGCTACACATACTACCTCTTCTTTAAAGGACTGCCACAATTCATCCATATCATTGATGCTATCAAATCTCTCAAATCTTGCTATCAATCTTCGTTTATACTCATCTTTCACATCTTTCTCTTGTAGATTTTCTACTTTTATTCTTTCCAAGACTCTATTTTCGTTATGCTCTTGGTGTCGCCATCCTTTAAAGAGCCCACTTATCCGGCTCAACACCAAGAAGTGGTCTGTGTGGATGCCGATACCTCGATACACCCTTGTATCTAACACATTCTTTCTCAATCTTTCATCTACTATTACAAAATCAATCATACTTCTTCTAACATTTTTCGCCTGACGCGTATACATATGTATCCTTTTGTGATCAAACATGGTGTTTGTCACACAAAGGCACTTCAAACAAACCTCAAGCAGTGCTTTTCCATTTTCATTCACACTCTCATCACCAAATGCACCTAACACCTTTTCAAATCCTTCTCGTTTTACTCCCACCCATCCATTGAAATCCCCTAACAAGATCAATCTTTCGTTATCCTTACATTTCCTCAAAATCTCTCTTAAACTCTCCTAAAACTCCTGCCTTTCGTCTTGCTCTTGCTGTGACATACCCGTAACTATATTGAACGGGGCGTACACCCCAATAATAAAGACACGAGTAAGTCCTACTTTCAATCTCATCCATAGTAGCCTAGCATTTACCCATTCAAACTCTTTTACACACTCATTCATTCGCGCAGATAGTATTACACCAACTCCCTTGCAGGCTCCGGTGGTACTATTTACCCCAGACCAATACGCCGTTTATGCGCCATGCTGGGTGGTTTCACACCCTTTCCTTTTTGTTTCATTCATACAAAGAACATCAATGTTTCTATCATCCATCATCTGACATACTTCATCCAATTTGCCGTCCATCCCTCCTCCAACGTTCAACATTGCAAACCGGCTTTCTGTAGGCTGCTTTTCGCCCTCGCGGGGAACGAGACGTGACGGGTTGCGAACCGCGTCGCCGCCGAATGGAGAAGAAGTAGCTTTTGTTCCCATAGCGTTCCCACGAGATGTAGGGATCTAGACTGTCCACCCCCGCAGAGCCCTTTACGGGGGTAAGACGGAATATCAGCTGTGCCCTGTGACCGCCAACACAGGCACCCTCCGTTTACGACCAGCTGGCCCTCTGGCCACGAATCCCTTGGCACGGGTCGGTTCACAGCTTAGATCGGGGTTTTGTGTCAGGTATGCTCCCTAGAAATTGGTTTAATTTCGGAGTTTTCCTTCTCCTAGATAGTTTGGCAACCAAGGCTAACGAGGCCCATCTCCCCGAACGTTTGGTTTAATTTCGGAGTTTTCCTTCTCCTAGACAGGTTGCCAACCAAAGCTAACGAGGCCCATCTCCCGGAAATTAATGCTTTATATACAGGGCCGAAAATAATGAATAGGCGTCTATTCAAATTGATGGCAAATACTTCAGCGCCGTGTATTCACAGGCACGCACCACTGCAGATATCTCTACACTGCACACTAGCTCTTTTTAAACGATGTGTCTATGTTTGGTGGAGCACCTTTGTTACTAAACGAATTTAGCGCACATGATGCGTTTTTGTTTTGTTTGAAAGCTGACTTTATCAACACGTTTCTTGGCTACTGTTTGTGACGATTTATGTTCTAAGGATTACTTTCTAATTTTCATTTTATATATCCACAAGCAAGTGTACATAAATTCAATCGGAGAAAAAATTAAACTAGCACTCGATTCTATAAGTCGAAGTGAAAGAGCAGTATATTAGCTTAACAGTTGCCGGTTTCATAACGAACTCCAGCTAAGGCGAATAATTAGTGTAATTGAGCGAACAGAAACTTCCTTGCACCTGATGTTATAAATTATTAGCACAATTGAATTTAATTTGATTAAAATACTGGTCAAATACACTTATGAATTAAAAATAGTTTTAAGTTAGAAAGATAGATATACAGGGTGGCGCTTGCATAGCGGCACTTTTTGAACAAAGGCATAGTTTACAACATTCTTAAGCCTTGTACCAAAAATCAATTAAATCGGTGCAGTAGTTTAGCCACAATATCGATTTTAAGTTCCGCAATTTTTGCACACGCTTTGAGTTCCATACAGCTGATACAAAACGGTCAACGACCCTACATTGCGCGCCGCGACTCGCTCGATACTACTTACAACGCGACGCCTCGACGTCATCCGAAGCTCGGCTCAGCGCAGACAGAACGAAGCGCAGCGGAGAGGATTTTATCAACGCACTTGAAAATAAACTTTAATGTTTTTACAATAAAGTTCATAAATGCTTGGACCTGATAAAAAATATTCGCGCGTCCTCGAAGATACGTGGAGATCCCCGCGCAAAGTCGAGTCGGCGCCCGCGTCGTACGCGTATTTTCAGGGTTTACCGAACTTTCGGGACAAAATATTTACTGTAGAGTGGTAACCCAGAACGTTTTACTCACGCAGGCTCGCGAGGTCGCGCCCAATCTTGAGCATACGCAATCCGTAAAGAAAATGCCCGAGACCGCGCGGGGATTATTCCTCTCTGTCTGCGTTGACCCTTCGACGACTTAGGACGATGACGTCTTCGTGCAACGTCGCTTCGCCTCGAAGGTACCTACCTAAGACTCGTCGTTGTAGGTTTTTGCGCCCAAGTTAATGCGTAACATTTTTAAAAGAAGAAAACTTTTGAAACTTCCTAATTATATTTTCAATAAAGTTAAATAATAATAAAATGGATCGGTTCTGCAAGCACGAAAAAATCTGATTAGGTATGCACAGTAAATGCACTACGTGTGACAAGGACAAACATAGTCGAGCCAAATAGAGTTGCCCAATTATGAACAAAATATTGTCAATAGTATCGATAAAAAATATGCACCGTAAAAGTTTGTTGTTTATTGTATCGACATTGATTGTATTTAACGTTAATGTAATCGTCTTATCAATGATAGTATCGATAAAAAATACCTACGCACCGTAAAAGTTTGTTGTTTATTGTATCGACATTGTTTGTATTTAACGTCAATGTAATCGTCTTATCAATGATAGTATCGATAAAAAATCCTACGCACCGTAAAAGTTTGTTGTTTATAGTATCGACCTTGTTTGTATTGTTACGCCATCTATCGGTGAATGGGGTACTAGAAGAGATTGAATGTATCGGTGGTTTAAAGGTTATTCAGCTACTCTGTTCTAGATGGCGTTGCTGTATCGAGTAATCGAATGTTCGAGATTATTTCGACAGTTTTGTAGAAGCATCTAGAATGCGCTAGTGATGTTATCCGGCCAGTATAAATAGAGCACGAGCGAACGGAACGGACACAGTTACAATTGAATATCGAAGCGATTAACAAGAAGCGAAGGAAATAAGTCGGAAGTGTTAAGTGTTGTTCTAGTGGTGTGAATAGTGTGTTTTATTAGTGAAGTGAAAATTAAGTATGTGTATCTAGTGTTATTGTGTTAGTGAATAAAGTGCAGTTTTTCTGGCATAGTGTATATAATTTATCTCGAACCCCAGCTCGTAACAAATTGGTGTCAGAAGAAAGGAATAAATTATGCCGGTTATGCCGAAGGAAGAAACTGAAGGTGTGCGTACCAGGAACCAGCGCCAGCAAGTCCTGGACCAGAGACGCTTCGGAGACGTTCCTTCTCCATCGCCTGGTGGACCTGGCGACTCCGCGGCTGCAGTGGAGCCTGCAAGCGCCACCCACTCCGTGACGGTGCCCGACATCGCGGCTCTGATGGCGTTCATGCAGGAGCAGGCCCGCCGTCAGGAGGAGCAGGCCCGCCGTCAGGAGGAGCAGGCTCGCCGTCAGGAGGAGCAAGCTCGCCGTCAAGAGGAGCGCGCGCGCCGCCTGGAGGAACAACTACAGCGCGACAAGGAGGAGCAGGCTCGCCGTCAAGAGGAGCAGGACCGCCGTCAACAGGAGCAGGCTCGCCGTTAAGAGGAGCACGCGCGCCGCCTGGAGGAACAGCTGTAGCGCGACAAGGAAGAGCACGCCCGCCGTCTGGAGGAACAGCTGGTGCTCATGAAGGACCTCAGCGCCGAAGTGGGGAAGGACTTGAAGGCGGTCAAGGAGGAACTCCAGCAGCACGAGGCCCGTATCAGCGACATTGAGAAGCGCGTACATGACCACCACGAGACCTGTGTTGCTGAAGTGGAGAAGAAATTGCGTGGGCTGGAAGTGACATCAGCAGCTGTAGCGCCCTCGCCCCGTGGGTTTAAGGTTCCACCATTTGATGGCTCGTCATCATGGTCTGCATACAAGATCCAGTTTGAGGCTGTGATGCGATCGAATGGGTGGACCAAAGAACAGGCCTTAACCGCCCTAACCTTGGGCCTTCGTGATAGGGCCTTGACAGTGTTGGAGGCACTCGGGCAAGACGTCACCTACGAAAAGCTCCTGGAGGCGCTGGAGGCAAGATACGGTGACGCGCAGCTTGAACATGTGTATCGTGCTCAGCTGAAGGACAGGACACAGTGCACCGGAAAAACTCTGCAGCAGTGGGCTCTGGAGGTGGAAAAGCTGGTCAGGAAGGCATGCCAGTCGTCGCCTGCGCTTATTGACGGGAACCTCGTACAGGCGTTTACGGATGGGATCCGGGA
The DNA here is from genome assembly GCA_944739405.2 of Euclidia mi. NCBI lineage: Eukaryota > Metazoa > Arthropoda > Insecta > Lepidoptera > Erebidae > Euclidia > Euclidia mi. Next base: position 12,602,940 of record OX123188.2, on the reverse strand, counting down.
CCTGGAGGTAAGAGCAGCAGTGAGGCTTGGGCACTTCAAGGACCTCAAGGACGCCTTAGCCCACGCTCTGGAGGTGGAAGCAGTGCGACGCGACGACCGAGGTCACCGCATCAGGGAAGTTGTGTCGTCACCTCGGTGCTACAACTGCGGAGAAAGAGGCGTAGACACCCTGTCTCCACCAATGGGGTCGTCTGATGTGCCTTCCAGGCAGCGAGAGCAGGGAAACGAGTAGAAGCCAGGACTACGGAGCGGGTGCTGGCTGGTAATGGAAGAGCCCCAAGTATCTCGATCTCGCAATCATGTGACGGGAACAGCCTGATCATCGAAGGCAAAATTAACAGAACACCATGCAAGCTGACATTAGACACGGGTGCTTCTCGGACAGTCGTCGGTTTCCATCTAGCAAGACGGGTTCTTCGGGGCTGCTTCAGGAACAATGAATGTGTGAATCTGAGAACAGCTACCGGTCAGCACATAACCGTCCGAGGTGAAATGGAGGTGGATCTGAAGCTAGGCAACAAAGTTTACCGTCACAAAGTCATCGTGGCCGATATAGTGGACGACTGCATCCTGGGCCTAGACTTCATGCGGGAGTATCGTTGCGAGATCGATGTTAACCAGGGAGTGTTGAAATGTGGCTCGGAAGAAGTCTTCATGGAAGGCGCAACTTCAGGAAAAGTGTACTGCCTGAAGAATGTCACGCTTCAACCGCGGTCGGAAACGGTTGTACCGGTTTGTTTACCCGGGAGTTCTGGTCGAGGGAACCGCTGCGTACTTATCGAAGGCCTAGAGAAAAAGGCATCGTGGAAGATTGCACGAACCTTGGTAAGGGGTACCAAAGTTTCATCAGTACGCGCACTAAATGCAAGTGACAAGGAAGTGTTGCTCAAGAAAGGGACGGAATTGGGCACCTATGAAGGAGCGGCTTGGATGCGTAGATGTCAGGAGCAACTTACCAGCGCCAAGGTTCAGGCTGCACGATTCGACGTGTCTTCACTTTTGGAGGACTGCCAAAGTACCCTGTCAGAAGAAGAGAAGACCAAGGCTAAGAAGATGTTGAACCGGTTCGCCGATATTTTCTCGACCAGTGATGCCGACATAGGGAAGACAGCACTAGTCCAGCACAAAATAAACACGGGAAGTGAAGCACCAATTCGCCAGCGACCAAGACGTGTGCCAGTGGCACGGGAACGTGAAGTGGAAGCTATGATCGACGGTATGGTGAAGGAAGGCGTAATCGAGCCTTCGTCCAGCCCGTGGTGTTCTCCGGTGGTGCTAGTTAAGAAAAAAAATGGCAACATGCGCTACTGTGTAGACAACCGCCGATTAAATGACATCACGAAGAAGGACAGCTACCCACTGCCAAGGATCGATGACACACTGGATACGCTGACAGAGATGAAGTGGTTTTCTACGTTAGATCTAAAAAGTGGCTACTGGCAGGTGGAAATAGATCTTCGAGACAAGGAGAAGAGGGCATTCTCCACAGGGAAAGGATTATGGCAATTTAACGTCATGCCCTTTGGATTGTGCAACGCTCTGGCTACTTTTGAGAGACTGATGGAGCGAGTGCTCATGGGACTGATTGGAGACGCCTGCCTGGTCTACTTGGATGACATAATCATCGTGGGGCGCACCTTCCAGGATCACCTTCGAAACTTGGAGCAAGTGCTGTCAAAGATACGAGGAGCTAATTTGAAGCTGAGTCCGAAGAAATGCGCGTTATTCAGACGGCAAGTGAACTTTCTAGGACATGTGGTCTCGGAGAACGGTATTCAAACCGACCCAGATAAGATCATTGCCGTGAAGGAATGGCCAGTTCCAGAGAACAAAACGCAGGTCAGAGCATTCCTCGGATTATGCTCCTACTATAGACGGTTTGTGAAGAACTTTGCTGACATTGCTCGACCTCTTCATAAGCTCACCGAAGACAGAGTACAGTTCTGTTGGAATGAGAGCTGTGACGTTGCATTCCAGAAGCTCAAGGAACATCTGTGTACTGCACCTATTCTAGGCTACCCTGACAATGAGCATGAATTCGTAGTTGACACAGATGCCAGTAACACCGGAATTGGCGACGTGCTGTCACAAAAGAAGGGTGATCAAGAAGTTGTTATGGCATACTTCAGCAAGACTTTATCCAAACCCGAAAGAAACTTCTGCGTCACCAGGTGGGAACTCTTGGCTGTAGTAAAGACGTTGCAGCATTTCAACAAATACTTGTTGGGCCGTAAATTCCACCTGCAAACCGAACACGCTGCGCTAAAATGGCTACTTCAATATAAGGACCCAGAAGGACAAGTAGCCAGATGGATTGAACTACTGCAAGAGTTTGATTTTGTAATACAACATCGCAGCGGCAAGTCCCATGGTAACGCAGATGCCCTATCGCGTAGGCCGTGTCCCGACCAGTGCAAGCACTGTAACCGACAGGAAGCAAAGCAGGCAGCGCTAGTGAGGATGTTAAAGACGGATCTAAGCGACGAATGGAGAGAAGCTTTGCAGAGTGCTCAGCAAGATGACAAGGATGTACAGCCGATTCTTGGATGGAAGAAATCAGGAGCTCCTAGGCCCAAATGGAGTGATATCGCAGCAATGAGCCCTATCACCAAGAGTTATTGGGCACAGTGGGAAAGCTTGGTCGTCCAGGATGGAGTTCTGTGCCGCAAATGGGAAAACGCTCGCGGTAACCAGTGCCATTTGCAAATGGTAGTGCCCAAAACTAAGGTGCCGGAAGTCTTGCAGCTCTATCACAATGGTGCTTCGGGAGGTCACATGGGAGTTAAGAAGACCCTTACTAAGATCCGGGAGCGGTTTTATTGGCTCCACTGTCGGGATGACGTCGAGGATTGGTGCCGCAAATGCACAAGTTGTGCGGCTGTCAAGGGGCCACATACTCGAAGCAGAGGTGCATTAAAGGTGTACAATGTGGGAGCCCCATGGGAGCGCATAGCCTTGGATGTCGCTTCAACAACAAATACTTCTTGGTTGTGATGGATTACTTCACGAAGTGGCCTGAAGTGTTTGCAATCCCAAATCAAGAAGCTACCACAGTGGCCGACAAGCTGGTGCATGAAGTCTTTTGTCGATTCGGGGTACCCTTGGAAATCCACAGCGATCAAGGCCGGAACTTCGAATTCAAATATTAATTTAATCATTTTATCAATGATAAAGTCATTGATAAAATGATTATTCGTTCGAAAATTTTAAAGGGTGGTACAAATAAAGACGACGTTTTTTAATAGGTAAACAATAATAAACATGTAAAGATATTCAGTTATTTAATCATTTTAAATAAGTTAATAATTATTGACTATCTTAGCTCTTTCCGTATGGTATTTTTTAAATGGTCTAATGGGTTCAACAATCTACTTAAGAATTATAATAACTATGTACTAAAACTACTGAACAAATTGAAGTATGTGCATAGTATTTCATAAACTTGTTTAACTGTGCCGTATTAGCAACACAATTAAGCAATAGCATTATTGTTAATACAAGTAAGAATGCATAGTTTGTTGTATAAAAACATTTTGTGTTATTTTGTTGTTAATGTATTAACGTGTCAAAAATATCGACATTCATAGTACCTATTGCGCATCTCTATTTCCTATCCTAGACATGTCGGCGCACGCGGCGCATCGGTGATAGGTGATCAAAAGTTTGTTTAGTGCCGCAAAAACTATTGGATTAATAAGTCGATCAGATCGCGCGTGCGCTTATCTTAACTATGCGACAGTTGTTCTTGGTATTGAATTGTGTGATTGTATTTAGTTGTGTTATTTAATTGTATTGTAGTTTAGTGAACTTTATCATTCGTCATTTTTGCATTATTTGTGTTAATAATGACAAACTTTATGTCGTCCGAATATGCGGATATGATTGTGTAACGTGGGTTCTTGTTGTGAAAAAGACACCAGTGCTTTCCTAATTACTGAACTTTCATTAGAGTGATTTGTAGAATTACTGAAATAGGTAATTCGTGATAACAATGGCGGCCATTTTGAGAATTTGAAAATTTTGTGATACCTTTTACGTGGGTTTGTGTTGAGTGGGTTTTTGTTGATATGAAAAAGACACCAGTGCTTGCCTAATGAGTGACCAAACATTGGAGTGATGTGTAGAATTACTGAAATAGGTAATTCGTCAATAAATGTGAACTACCTCCATGGCATCGTCTGCCACATAGCACACGTTGCCGTTTTTACAAAGGTCAGTAACCTAATGTCATATTGGTCTACAAATGGTGTTTCGTTTTGCTACTCATATTTTATAGTTTATTTTGTTTGAAAATTTTATTATTTTATTTTGGCCCCATGACCTTTTTTGTTGATATAAAACATTTTATAGGCATCAATACTACGTCCTTTTTAAATCTATGCCCCTATGCAAGCGCCACCCATTATTAAAGTAACTTAAAACTACGATTTATGTACAAACGGCGGCCTTGTCACCAATGGCGATCTCTTCCAGGCAACCTTTGGATGAACAGGAATGTTGTTAGCAATTTTATGGTGATAGTGTAGTATTATATTAAATGAATAATTCAGTTTTAAATAAAATACATATATACATACAAAACCAATAATAATAATAATAATAACCACCATCTTAAGAGGCTCGCGTTGGATCCTTGGGTCAAGGGTCTGATACAGAAGGCGGTACTTTTGGACACGGCACTCATAGTGAGGCGGTTCCTGTCTCTGGAGCCCTAACCACCAGTAGCTTGGACCCTGTTCCCGATAAAAATCATTATGGGGACCCACCCCACCCCAATTTGTTGAATGCTTCGGCATCTCCAGAGTGAGATCCTCAGACGACCTCAAGGACTTATATGAAGGAACTTAAATCGTTCTTTGAGATAAAAGGGAGGACTGGGATTAAATAGAACATTTTATAACAATGTAAGAATGTGAGTATTCCTGCGTATATGAATTGGCAGCCAGTTGAGTTTGTTGCGAAAATCAGAAACGTGATCAAAGCGCAGTCCAAATATAAATCGTATGCAAACATTTTGGAGACGCTCAAGTTTATCCAGCCGCTCTTCAATGGGGTCAAGATAGCTGAAGTTATTATTTTGTTGGCTCTGTAGCTTGATTTTGGCCCTGCTGACCACATATTTTATCAATTATGTGGGAGCCACCATGCAATGATAATGTAAATATTTACTTACATTGTTGTTTCTAAGCAACGTGATGTTTCGGGGCACTATAACTTTACAATGATATTGCTCGCAGACTGACTGTGGCAAGAAATGAGCGAGTGAAGTATGGAAGATCGATGCGAGGTTGCTTCGGCTGGTGTGGCTTCTCGCAAGTAATTTTTGAAGTAAAAAGGAAAGTATGAATTTCATTCACCCCTAGTTCATCATCGCTTCGCATTAAAGCACCTTTAGATTTGACCGACATAGTGCCCAGTTTTTTAATTTTCTTTTTTTAATGTGAGTATGGAGCCAATTCTGGACTGTTTTTAATACGCGCAAGTGCTTCAAACGTAGTTTAACGATTGTTGTCCTAATCCAAGAACCTAGACAGTTAGTTTTATGTGTGCGCCGAAGCACGGTAATCGTAGCGCTGTGATGGAAATGCCACTGCAAGTTGTCAGTCATTCAAGTGTCACATCTGCAAGCATTGCTTCATTTTGCCAATATATTGCGACCGGCAAGACAAGTCACGCTAACTGCGAGTAGTATATCTCTTAAAAGAGACTCTTTTTTAATATCTTCAGGCCTGTATCGCCGAAGGGGTAGGCAGAGGTGTAATATTAGACCCTCACTCTATAATTGCATTCACCTGTTTTATCTGAGAACGGTGCAATTACAATAAAGTCTCATTTCCAATATTGCATGAATAATTTACCGACAAATACATAGATCAATATCCATGATCGTACATCCCCCTCAGTATTATTCCAACCTTATGTAAACCAGTATTCCTTGCTGTTCCTTATGTAAATCCTATGCCTCAATCACAAGGGACAGTGACCGACAAATACAGACAAAACTACGCCATAAAACAAGCATTGAAATTCTTATTCAGCCCAAGAACGCTACAAAGATATTTACTTTCACATTCTGACGGTATAAAGTGGTTTAAATTCTACGCAATGTAAGTTCATGCCACGAATAGGTAAAGGGATGGGCGAGATGGTTCTCGTATCTCTTTTTTATTTAGCCAAAATGGCTAGTTATTCTATATTTTTTGCTGTTTACGTAACTGGTGTCTTATGGGTCATCATTTTTTAAATTAAAGAAAGATACCGAAATTACAATCACTTACCCGTAAACCGACGGTGAGACGTCGGAAAAGCAATAGGTATTTAACATAATATTTTTTAAAAGTGTTTACGCTATATTTAAAATTAGTATGTGTATAAAGCGTATCAGGCAGCGATAGCCTAGTGGAGATACCAACAGACTGCCATGCAGAGGGTATCGGGTTCGAATCCACGGCGCGCACCAATGATTTTTCGGAGTTATGTGCTTCTTGAATTATAAATTATCGCTTGCCCCGTGCTTCGGAGAGCACGTTAAGCCGTCGGTCCCGGTTGTCATGAAGATCTTTGACAGTCGTTATAGGGCGTCAGTACCTTCTAAATAAACTGACACTGGTCTGAACCATGGAATATGGCTATCCCTTCGGGTTGCGGAGGTTAGACAGGCAGTCACTCTGTGACTGCCTGTCTAACCTCCGCAACCTCCGCGACCCTTGTGAGTCAAATCCGGTTAGACTAGTAAGCGGACCCCAGGTTGAAACTGGGATAACGCTAGGAGAATGATGATGTGTATAAGGCGTAGACGATGTAAATTATTTAGTTCGTAATAATCATATTTATTATGAAATAAAAATATTGAAATTTTACAATATTTATTTATTACTCATTAATGTATTTCGTAATTGGTTTTCAACGAAATCGTAATCATAGTTAATTCATTAACGTGAAATGTAGGTAGCTCAAATATAAACGAATGAACTGAAACCCACAAAATGTTTACTCACTAATAGATACTCGAACTTTTAAACTGTTCGGAATGAAAGATCAAACGTATGTTTTTTTTTAAACACGCGGTGATTCGTGAGGCTGCAATTAATAAAACATATTGAAACAGAATCGACTCGTTGTAAATAAATATTTAATTCTAAAATAGTTCAATATTTATGGACGGTTATTTAAAATGTTTTTAAATAGAATGAGAGGATTGCACCTATCTCATTATGTCTACAAGTCCTATTTGTAATGTTTAAGACAGGTATACTAATCGCAAACATTTTAATTAATCACCTTTTAAACTGCGTACTAAGTTCGTGAACTCGAAAAGAGCCACTCAAACTTAAGCAAAGTAAGTTGTTCATTTAAAACCGTCTGAATCCAAGACAAGTGTAACAGAGACGTCTTGTATTAGAGTATCGTAAGTTTTACAGTATAAATGCACCAAAAGGTAGATATACTTTAGTCAATTAAAAGTACATTTCACCAAGTCCTAAAGTCCAAGAGAATAACGAGAGACAGATTGAATGCTTTTATCTAACTGTTAGTTAATAATAGTTTGTTAAACAAATTAATTTTAATATAATTAATAGTTAACCAACGTACCATATTTTTGCATGTTGTGGATTCGATTTCTGTGTCAGACAACATTACTATAGAATATAGAAATCCATCTGGCCTTTGTGGTGTTTAGTAGGCAAAATACTTCTTTTGATGGATACTTAATATTTAAAATTCGGCATGGTAGATAAACTCATACACCAACACTCCCTACGTAAAATATAATACCTAGTTATATTTTTAATGTAAAACGAGGCGATCGAGGTAATTGATTGCCTGATGGTAAGCCACCAATGGACACTCGCTACACTAGAGGAGACACAAGTGCGCTACTAACAGTAATAAGTAAGTATGAGGATATATAGATGGGACCGCTGGCACTCCCACTCACCGAACGAAACACAACAGTATAAATACTGTTACTTTACGTCGTTATTCTGTTAGAGGGTAGTGACTGCCGCCTAGTAACTTCCCCGGTCGAGCCGGTAGGTTAAAATTAGCAAAATTTAATGACCAGATATTCTGTAAGAAAGTGTAGGTAGCGCTTTTAATCGACCAAAATCAATTGGTTAAAAATTAACAAATGGTTCGTATAGCCAAAAAGGGGTATTATTAACACTATTAGTAAAATTGATCTTGAGTTGAGCAGAAATGGATAAATGCTACTTATAGAAAATTTTGTGGGTGTAAAATTATAAACCGTGTTTATTTTGTAGACGTAGTACGTATAAGATATTTCCATCTCCAAATCTTAAGAATGTATTTTTGATTAAGTTTTATAAGCATATGAAAAAAAGAAACTTATTTTCCGAAATGTCGGGTTTCGGTTTATACGCCAATTCAACCCAAGGTTATAAGCAATCACTCTGTTTAATACTAAGTTTACATGAAATATTATGATGATGAAAACTGTCTTATTCAGTTTAGTCACAACCATGGCCAATAAATTGATAGCAACCGAGGACGAATTCTGAGGATTGCCTAAGTAATGACATAATTATCATCATCATCATCATGACATAATTATATGATGACATAATTAATTATCTTATAGCCATTATTAGACGTAAAGTGAAAGTAATTTAATAAACCTTATTGGAACTTTTGTCATCGGAATCACAAGAGTCATCCCGATGCGAAGTAAAATTCCATTGGACGTGTAATAATTATAAATTCCTATTTAAAGCTTAGGTTATTCGGTTAAAGAAGAGTAAAAAATCAATATTAGTCAGATGTGGATCAGAGGAATATCGCTGGGTTTGTACAAATGATAAACAATTTTTTGTTAGTGTGTGTAAATGAACTACAATACATTCGTAATTAAAATATTGTTTTTACTATTTTATCGAAACATTTTCATACAACTCCAGCCAAAATTCCAAAACGATTTCAATGCACACTGAAACACACAAAAGATTACTGATCGCATAATAAAAATACAGGCATCTTTTAAAGGAATCTTTGAAATTCCTATGACTTTCTAAAAGTCAAAACTGTTTGAACTGTTTTCTCAAACTCAATTCAGTTAGCTATTTAGGCAGAATTACAAGCGGAAGTATGTCAACTGCAAAGTGCTGGATTTTATATTATATTCGTAATAGTTATTATTGAAAGAAAGAAATTTTGCAATTACAAAATTTCAAATATCAAACCAATATTTCAATACCTTGGGTACAATATTTGCGAATGAAGCAGTAAAACAACAACATACTGCAGCATAATAATAATTACATAAAACCATTACTATGTTTCAATTACTTAAGCACTAGAATGAAACTCGACTGAGTCCACAGTCAAACTGTTTAACACAGTTTTATGGACCCTTGATCTGTTATATGGATTGTATTCTTTGTTTATTAATTGAAATAAATAACATAAATAAATAAATAATAAGCATCAGGGAAGAAACGATAAATAACGGGAGCAACAACTTAATGAAAAGTAATTAATAGATTGATACGTTGTTTCGGGTAAGCCGTATACTACCCCCCGTGGGATCGCCACCTTGTCGTGGTGGGGGGGCTCAGTAACCGTGGGTTTGAGGTACAACACCCACGGTGAAGCTAAGCGGGATCCGGGGAGGGGACGCTCCACGTGGGCTTGCGTGAGGCCTGCGTAGGATGCGTCCCAACGTACGGGTGCGGGGACAGTTCTGTCTGTCCCTCGCAGTCGGGTGCCGTCGCGGGAGGAGAGGCGTGTCGGGGTTGCGTTGCCGCACGCCCTATCTCCCGCGACCAAATGGGGGCGCACCATCGTTGCGTCGCGGTGGGGCTGCAGAGGAAGAGGAGATGCGGTGTTGCGTTGCCGTCCTCCCAATCCTCTGCGGCCGCTGGGTGTTTTGGCGGCGGAGCCCAACACCTTCATCCGCCGCCAAGGGAGTTTCGTTCGGGGCCCGCCTGACCATCTGGCGGGCCAATACCCGTCGAGGGGTAGCGAGGAATGCTTCGGTGAAACCCTACATTCCGACAAATGTGTACATGAGGAGCACGGGTTGGTTTTTAGTCAGAAAGAGTCTGACAGTCCCCTTCGCCCTTTCCCCCCAGCGCGGAGGGACTCTATGAGGATTTTCCAACGCGACACCAAAAAACAAGAAAAAATAGGCCTTTAAATCTCAAGGGTATCGTGAAGACTAGGGATAACATTTAAGTAGGGTCATTGTTGGATATCTATGATTGAATAAAACAAACAATTATATACGCAACTTACACGTTTACTCTTACTTGTTTAACTTATTTTTTCTTGTGCTTAAAAATAACGTCACGTAAGTTGGAAAAACCAATAGCGTTGCATAGGACACGTTTGATAAGTTGCTGAACTTGTAATGAAGAATTATAAGTATTAGTAAGAATGTTGCAATATCCCTTCTTAGTGCATCATTAGGGTCCTCAAGGAGCAGAAATGCGAAATTTCAGTTCTCACGCCCAATAGTTTTGGCTGTGTTTTGTCTGTCACTCAGTATGTAGCGCAATTTTTTTATTTAAAACAGATAATTATAGCTGCAATTAAACTGAGATCAAGTAACTTTGCTACAATCTAGTGAACGGAACCAGGAATTATAATAAGTTCACTTTGTTTTTCTGACAATGCCAAGGCATTTTGAAATCACAGCTTTGTATCAAAGACGAAAAAATAAATCTAAGGCCTATCTCAACAGGATCCGATAATGTAAGTAATATACTAAGTTAAACATTTCGTGCCTCTCCTGGCTTTGTAAAATGGCCGCATAGTTTGCGTGACTTAATTTCCTTAATGCTGTATAACAATTTGTCTTGGTTGTTCAAGAAAACAAGTCATTAATCTTTGGAGCTCAAAAATTTCGGGGTGAAAAGTAAGTTTCGAGACTGCGTTGGTTTTAATCCTGATAATATCTGAGAAGAGTTGGCAACGCTTCCAAATTGTAATGTTTTATGGACAAACCAATAAAGAGCTACAGTTTCATCCAAGGAAACAGTTTATGCTTCGATACAATCTGTACTGACGAAATTATCTTACAAATTGAATGATTCTTCAGTGAAATAAAATGTAATATAACTGGTGCTTAAGTAATAATTGCCTGTCTCTAAGGGCCTTGATTTGTTTCTCGTGATAGGGTAGTTTATTTACGTTTGTTTATTGGTTTTCCTACCACGCTTTTCTTCTAATGGATTAATAATTATTGGTACGTGTGCTACGTTAAATAGCTTTTGCTTTTTATAGCTACTCTTTTGTTAAAGTTTGAGTAAAAATAGTTGGTCTTACAGTCTACAGACTAAAACTTATGTTAATCTTTAAACCAAATGATAAAAATAATCTTAAATTGAATACAATAAGGATTGTATAGAATTTTTAGCTGATAAGAACTTGTTATGCTTATCATTATAGCGATTGAAATATTTCTTCAACACCTAAGCTGTATAAATGCAAGTCGCTTTTCTTAACCAGATATCAAGTCAAATATAGCAAGTTATTAGTGTCTACATACTCTACATAGCTTTTGATAAGCTGTAACGAGGGTCTAATATTGTTCTAAGCTTAGACCGAACAATTATACTATCGTTGACCATTATTGAAGTACAGCTCATTTATCAAAGAATGTTCTTCAATTAACCTTACAATAGCCCACAAGAGTATTCAGACAGCATTAGCTAGATTCCCCAACAATACTATCAATAAATTTTTCAAATCAATTTATTTAAATAAGTAAATACACAATACATATCTTATACATGCATCACCATCTTGTCCCAAACTAAGCAGAGCTTGTGCTATGGGTACTATAGTCCGTTCACAGTTATTTTACCTCTAGCTGTTAGATTGGCCAACCTGGGCGTTGTGTTGCTATATTTGGTATATAATACTCCCATTTTAAATATACATTATTGCTAAATACTAAATACTTATTTTTTATTGCCTACGCGATCGTATTAAATATTTGGAAGTATCTAATGTTTGTAGCAAAACCTCTTGATATTGGCATGGCTATATGCGTGTACATTTATTTTCTTACAAAATAACTAATTTCCTATGAAGATAAGTAGTTATAATAAAAATGTTGTCTATTTAATATACAAAGGTAAACGCATCATGATTACGTCAACGTGAGGTTCTAATTATCAAATACAAAAACTGCAAATTTAATTTTCATATTTATTTTGAATAAGAATGATGTGGGTGTAATATTACACCTCTGCCTACCCCTTCATGGAAACAGGCGTGAGTCTATAAGAATGATCCATATGGACTGCCAATGTTATGATGATTCGTAACTGCTGTCAGATTCTTGGACTGCCAGTGATGATTCGTAACTGCTGTCAGATTCTGTATCAGACTCAGAATTTAATTCTATTATGAACCTGTCCATTTCAGCATTCGTAGACCCATCTGTTTCACGAAGCTTGTCTTCAATGTGGCGCACATGTTTGCATTGTTTTTGTCAGTCTTCTGCAGTGATAGATTGAAAAGCTTCTTCAGCTAAATTCACAATGTTGGTTGCCTCTTGTCCTAAATTTTTGCTTGTGACTCACCTTTTAATGAGACACCACATAAATTCAATTGCGTTTAGCTCGCAGTGGTATGGCGGTAATCTAACCACTTTGCGGCCATGAGCTTCAAGCATTTGAATTTTTGAAACATTTCCACTAATATTGGGTAAAATGTTATGCACGGGTAACCCTATTTTACATTCCTGTCATCACAGAGTACAATTCCAACATAAAGAAAATAAACACCGACATTTGTCAGAGGTAAAATAACTGTGAACGATCAGTAGACAATGGTTTGACATACATATTGTGACGGCCTGTGTCATGTCAAACCGTCGTCACGAAATACAATAATTAGCAAAGAGGTTTTAGACTATTTTATTATTTGGAAATGAGTTTTTAGTTCGATGACGTCATACACTCTGTCAAGTGTTCGCCAAATTTACAAGTCTTTGACAACAAGGCAGTGGCCGTGCGGATAACGCATCTCGTTTACGTTCTGATGGCGTGGGTTCAAATCCCAGTCATAACAGTTATGTGGATTTTGGTTTTTATGAAATTTAGTAAAAGTTTATGAATATTTGGCAAATATTTAAAAAGAATATTTAAATATTTCGAGTAAAAATTAGAAAATTCTAGAAACTTCAGGAACGAATGGAAAGGTTAAAAAGAGACAGGAGATGGAAACACAAATTTAAATATTTCGAATTAAGATTAGAAAATTCTAGAAACTTCAAAACGGAATGGAAAGGTTAAAAAGAGACAGGAGATGGAAAACAATTGAATAACGAAAAGACAATCGAAATTAGTAGATCTAGAACATTCCTAGGGGCATATAAGGCGGTGTAGAAGCACTAAGCGCCAGTTTAAGTTGAAAAGTGGTAAATTGAAGAAGTAAAAGGAAGAAAGAAGAAGTAGTAAAACAAAGTGAAGTGAAAGTATAGTGCAGTAAAGTGCAGTGAAGTGCAGTGAAGTGCAGTGAAAAGTGCAGTGCAAAAGACGCTAGTGTTGGTGCTGTCCGCGTCGAAATTAAACGGCGCGTCGTGTGTGAAGTCGAATAAAGTGTCATCAGTGCTACTCGGTGTTTCCTTCCAATCCCTTTACCCCGTCCGTAACAATTGGTGTCAGAAGTGGGATTGGAAGGATTAAAGATGCCAGTTATGCCGAGGGAAGGGCCTACGACACGTGCGAGGGCTGCCACTCAAGAACAAGGCGACTCTAACCCGGAAGTTGTAGGCAGGGAAGCTCCTTCGCAAGGAGGTGGATCCGAAGGAGGGGTACCTACGTCCGCAAGCGCAGCTAACCCGCTATCTCTCGCAGACCTCGCAGCAATATGCCAGCAAACCTCGCAGCGACTCGAATCTCAGCTTAAATCCGAACTCCAGCAAAACTCGCAGCAGCTTAAATCCGAACTCCAGCAAAACTCGCAGCAGCTTAAATCCGAACTTTAGCAAAACTCGCAGCAGCTATGGAAGTGGAGGCTTTTCGAAAAGAAATTACGAGTGATCGAGACAGGGTTATTGCAGTGAAAGTAGACAGAACTGGTCGTAGATCTTTTGTCCCAAAGTGTTATAACTGTAGAGAGCCCGGACATTTAAGGCGTAGCTGTCCGAAACATGTAGCAGAAAGGCGTCAGATTGACGCTAGTGTTCAAGTGTTGAAAGATGATCAGGAAGCGATTACATCTAGGACTTCGATGCAAGCGCTGATCAAAAGACGGAAAGCTTCGAAAGTTCGTATTCGACAACGCACGGATGGAAACGGTTTAACTATCGATGGAGCAGTCAATGGCGTTACCTATTTGCTGACCCTGGACACCGGTGCGACACGAACGGTTATAGGAACTCGTTTGACAAGAAATAATGGAAAGATTTTAAGATCGTCAAGGTCACCTCGACTGACGACGACTACCGGTCAGTACATCCCAGTTAAAGGCGAACAGATGGTGGCAATAAAAATCGGCGACAACCTATACTGGCAACGAGCGGTGATTGCAGACATTGTAGACGAAGTAGTAAAACAAAGTGAAGTGAAAGTATAGTGCAGTAAAGTGCGGTGAAATGCAGTGAAGTGCAGTGAAAAGTGCAGTGCAAAAGACGCTAGTGTTGGTGCTGTCCGCGTCGAAATTAAACGGCGCGTCGTGTGTGAAGTCGAATAAAGTGTCATCAGTGCTACTCGGTGTTTCCTTCCAATCCCGTTACCCCGTTCGTAACAATATTTTTTATTTAGATACATACCTTACGCACTAACATACATACAATATACAATTTTCGTTAGTAAATAAAAGAAATATACTTATATACTATGTTAAAATTGCTTCACTTACGGCCACGATAATGTTGTGCATTCTGGTGGCACTTGTCCGCGGAAGCGACGGAACACCACACCTTTCGGCCAAAAGTCCTCCTTCATAACAACAGGCAGAAAGCACGTCGGGATCCGCACCACAAACGCCTTGAAGTTGACGTTACGTCGCGACTCCAGCAGCTGTACTCTCGGGATGTACTTCGACTTTTGGCGCACGTACTCCGCGATGTCCTCCGCCTTAGTCGTGTTGTGCAGGCGAGAGATGTACACGGGTGGATTGTACCAGGCTCCACAGGAACCGTGCCGCAACAGTTCTTGACGGTTTTCTGACGACGCTTCCTCCGCTGCACCGTCACAAAACCATTACCTGCTACGTCAGCCTGTTTTTTCACCTTTTCCGGCTTGGACTTCGTAGCTACAGGGGTGCTCGCAGTATCCTGCTGAACCTTTATTGAGTTAGGCGCTGACAGCAAGTAGCTCAGATGAATAGCTGGAGGCCGTATACGACGATGTATCGAAGACCATACATTGCACCATAAAGACACATTTCACTGTAGTCATTGAGGACTTCAATGCAATGGTGGGATATAGGAACGTGGCTTATCGTATTTGGATCCGCATGGCTAT
This sequence comes from Euclidia mi, assembly GCA_944739405.2. Taxonomy (NCBI): domain Eukaryota; kingdom Metazoa; phylum Arthropoda; class Insecta; order Lepidoptera; family Erebidae; genus Euclidia; species Euclidia mi. Next base: position 12,587,497 of record OX123188.2, on the reverse strand, counting down.
AAGCGCAGAAACTAAGAGAAAAATGCTGGTCAACTTCCTGAGCATGCAGGAATTGTTACTGTTGCTGCAGCAAGAACGAGATTGACTTCATCATAACTGATATTAGAAGCATATATTTCAGGATGTCTCAGTGATCAATAGGTTCACTACCGACAGCAATCACCGAGTTGTAAGTAAAAGGCACTCTAAATATTAATTTCAAGCTCGAACAGTCTCGTACAGAAAGCGATTGAGCAAAAACTGGGAAGGAGTCATCTGACAAAGCTGACTACTGCGAAGGGTAATACCGTCTCATTAGTCCTAGAGATACTCGCTGAAGGTGAAGACTTCTATGGCAATCTATATGCCTCGCATGCACCAGAGCCTGAAACAGACAAGAGCGATTCTCGAACTCCACCTACCCACCACTTTACGGAGAATCTCCCTGATGTAGATGTTGAAGGGGAAGATGGAGTAGCCTCTGAGCTCCTTAAGGCTGGAAGAAAACCTTATACTTGAGGAGCTTAGCTTGGCGTTCTGGAGCTTTTGCAGCGCTGCCAAGTCGAGTGAAATGTTGAAAGACTTCTAACAAACGGCAACGATCTCCGTTCCGAAGTCCAAAGCCACAAAACAAGACCCATGCACCCCCCCCCCCCCCCGTTGCTTCGTGGTGTAAGACAGGCTGATGTTATATCCTCGAAACACCAACGCGTCAATGAGTGGTATCTAACGCATCTCCGCTTTGCTAAAGCCCTGTTAATTATGGCAGAATTGCTGCAATATTTGCAGAAAAGGCTATCAAGTCTCAATACTGCCTCAAGGCGTGTTGGGTTCGGGTTAAATCTGAACAAGATCAAGCTCATATTCAATAAACACATTGTCCCTTAAACAATTTATATCGAACCTGTCCTGGAGTGTGTATGCCTGGGGCAAATGTTGTAGCTAGGTAGAGACAACTTTGAGAGTGAAATCATCAGAATCATCAGAAGAGTGCAGTTGGCCTGGGTAGCATTTGAAAAGTTGCTTCAAATCTTCAAGTCATTTTGCCACAATACCAATAGACCAATGTGTTCAACAAATGAGCCCTGCCAGTCATGACGTACGGAGATGAGATCATGAGACGTAAACCATAACGGTGAAGTTAGTCCAACGACTACAGGTCACTCAGAGAGCTATGGAATGTCAATGCTAGGGATCTCGCTGAAGTTCAAAGTCCGGAACGGGATTATTACACAGAAGACCAAAGTTACTGACATAAATCAGAGGTGTAGAAAACTGAAGTGGCTGTGGGCTGGCCACATCTGTCGCAGAACCGATGGACATGAAATAGGCTGGTTCTCGAGTGGAGGCCACGTCTCGGCAAGCTTAGTTTTTGACGTTCCCCCACTAGATGGCCCAACAACTTGAGGAGGGTAGTGAAAACGGGAGATCAGGTCTTGTGGCGTACCCTGCGAGAGGTCTACGTCCAGCAGTGGACTGCAACAGGCCGATGTGATATGTGTGTGATGAGGCAGACCGTTTCATCTGGTTTTTATGGATGCCGAAAAAGCCTTTGACTCCATCGAAACATAGCCTGCTATGTAGTTTTTGCAAAGCTGCCATGTGGAGGTGTGAAGAGAACTAAATAGCAACGATTTGAACAGCTTTGAGAGATAGGACGGGGTGACACTATATCCTCGAAACTCTTCACCAACGCTAGAGGAAATCTTCGATTCGCTGTAGTGGGTTGGATTGGGCATCAAAGTCAATGGTCGGTATGTTACGCTCCGCTTTGCTGACACAGTGGCAGAATTGCTGCAAGACTTGTAAATATGCTGTCTAGTTATTACCAAAAGTGCCTTTAGTTTATTTTGCCTCCTTGCGGCCCTTGCCTACCGAAAGGTTGCCGACCGCTGGTCTAGAGTTCACTTGATTTTTGAACAAGTTAAACAAGAACGTCTTTCCTGTTCCAGCGCCTCACGCTTTTACAATCAAATATTATAATTAAAAGCACATAGTTTACACTTCAGCCCAGAAATAGCGACAATTTGAACGATCCATAATTTATTTTTGGATTTTACGTGCATTTATAAAAGCGTGTTTTTCTAGTGTTTTTTAAAGTATAAATTTATTTTATACTTTTTGGTCCTTGATAACGAAATATTTGTAACATTTATACATTTATTTTAAACAGCCGAATGAGCCCGCATCCTCTCCATCTCCGCCTGTGCGTCTGTATTACATGGTGTTTTATCTGTCAGCTTATAACAATCTAGCTCTTCAATCAGGAGACCACTGAGTGATTTTACTCTAGGTACTCGGAGCCACATATGCCTGTCCAGCCGCAAAAGTACGGGATCCTAACAACACCAATGCGTGGTCTACAATATATAATTGGTTTGTTATAACCTTGAAACCTGATAGTGTTCAAAGTCCATTACATAGCCTTTCTCACAAGTGCAAACACGACTATGATACGATATTCGATCATTGAATGCCAGTACCTATCTTTCGGCTTCATCATCAGACCTTGAAACCTAATCGTGGCCAAAGTTCATTACAAGACTTTTCTAAGAAATCCAAAGCAGCTGTGATACGATTTTCCATCATGAAGTACCAGTTCATGTCTTCCGGCTCCATCATCAGATTAGTTTGACAGATCCATATTATTGTTTTGTCATCAGAACTACATACAACTGCCGATTTTTATTATGCTACGACCCTTGGAAGATGGTTAAATTAGTTAGCTTAGATTCCATTACATACACGAGACCTAATAAAAGCCTGTTAAAAAGCTCTTTCGTTTTCACTGACAATTTGCTTAAGGTTAGAAATAAGCAAACTGACAACCATGTCTGCCATGCTAGCATTTTCTTCTTCCATGTCGCATTAACTGACTGCACGGTTGGCGTAGTAGTTTAAGCGGCCGCCTCGTTGCTTGACACTGCGCCGAGTGTTGTGGGTTCGATTCCCACACGAGACAACACTTTGTGTGATCCAAATTGTTGTTTCGAGTCTGGGTGTTTTTGTGTCCGTTGATTGTATGTTTGTAAAGTCCCCCATGACACAAAATTTATTCCTAGTGCCGGAGTTGTCTTAAAAAAAAATAACGTACATATATGTATGTTATTTTTTTTAAGACAACTCCACTACATGTAAGTGGACCTGGGTAAGTCCAGACGGTGCAACCAAAAATGAGATCGACTTTATCATGTCGACGAAGAGGCAGATATTCAATGATGTCTCCGTGATCAATTCACTTAAAGTGGGGAGCGATCACCGAATGGTAAGAGGCACATAGAATATCTGTACAAGCCTCGAACGGTCGAGGTTGAGAAAGTCCACGCTCCGACAGGCACCGGTTCATATCCAAAACCCCGAGAGCTTTCAGCTGGAACTCAAGAACCGTTTCGAATGCCTGGGCGAATGCGTAGATGTGGACGAGTACAGTAACGGGTTCGTGGATGCTGTCCATACAACAGGGGCTAAATTCTTTAAGCCCCAGAAAAACAAGAAAACCAGCAAGATCTCGGATCCAACCCTCGAGCTGTTAGAGGAAAGGCGCAAGATGGTTCTGCTATCCTCCGACGACATGCCGAAATATCGGCACCTCAACAGACAGATCTCATAGTCTCTGACTCGCGATCTCCACCAATACAACGCAAAATGTGTTCGTGAGGCGATCGAGCAGAATAAGGGATCCAAAGTGTTCCAGAGGGATCTGTCTGTTGGGCAGAGTCAGCTGACAAAGCTGAAGATGGAAGATGGCAGAATCGTATCGACCAAGCCTGTGCTCTTGGAGGAGATCGAAAGGTTCTATGGACAGCTATACACGACAACGCAACAACCCGCAAGCACTCCAGCGTCAGACCCTAGAGCAGGATTGACCCGACACCATATACCGAAGATATCCCGGACGTCAGCATGCACGAGATTAGTGTGGCTCTCAAACAGCTCAAAAACAACAAGGCGCCGGGTGATGACGGAATTACGAGCGAGCTTCTCAAGGCCGTCAGTGCTCCCGCTAGAGAAGCCCTCCGGAAGCTATTTAATTCCGTAATTCTCGAGGGTAAAACGCCACAGGTGTGGCACAGAGGTGTGGTGGTGCTTTTCTTTAAGAAAGGGGATAAAACTCCGGGGACGCCAGCTGCTGAGAAACCAGTGGCTGGGAAGACCAAACGAGCTGCGGCCACGAAGAAATAGGTTATAATATAAGAAATAGGAAGAATAGGTAGTTGCAGCATCCGTGGTTTGTTTCCTTTGTATGTACATATATCTTACACTTTTACCCTATCTTTTAATAACTCTAATTCTTAATACTTAATACCTTCTACTTTTTAGGGTTCCGTAGTCCACAAGGAACCCTTATAGTTTCGTCATGTCCGTCCGTCTGTCCGTCCGCAGCCTAGCTCAAAGACGCCTAGTGCTAGAAAGCTGATATTTGACATGAATATAGACATAAGATATTGCAACAAAACTGTAGAATAAAATTTAGGAAAATATTTTTTTTAAGGGTATCTCCCCTACATATATAGTGGGGTTGAATTTTTGTATGGTTGAGTACCCCATCATGTGGGGTATCATTGGATAGGTTTTAAAAAAATATTATTAGTTTGCTCAAATCATTTTTCGATCAAGTGATTGGTTTGTCAAATATCAAGCTTTGAAGTGAAAAAAATTGTTAGACTCAAGTGGGGGACACTTGAGTCTAACAATTTTGCCGGCTAAACTATTAATTTGGAAGAGGTGAAAAAAATCACAAATGTAGTACATATAACGAATTTAAAAGAAAAACTATCACAGCTAAGTAGATATCACTAGTTTACGAGTAATCGTCGGTTAACTTATAAATACCTATTTCTGTGAGTTTACATTGGGCGCGCTGGCTTAATCTTAAAGATATACGTACTTTGGTATGTAATGTACTACGGTACTACGTATGTATAGTAGTAGTATATCTTGGAAACCACATTTTATGTTAACAATACATAACTGGATACATACCTAGTATTTTTCTAAACAAAACATAGGTTCTTATAATAGTGTTATTAAAATTATTTTTTCAGCAAAATAAACAGTCGCATTTGTTGTACATTAATACCCTTTGCAGCAAGTCATTATGGGCAACTACGGAACCCTACATTGCGCGTGGCCCGACACGCACTTGGCCGGTTTTTTTTACTTTTGTTTCCGATTTCCTAACTAATCAACTTTTCTTTCTTATAAATATTATTCCACCTCCTGTATTAAATTTATGTTCACTAGGTATTGTCAACTTTACAAGTTTATTGACAGTTGACGGCTGTCAGTGTCAAACTGCGTTTCATTTTCGTCATGGAAGAATAACTGAAGCATGGAAGGAACGATATTTTTATGAACAAATTGAATATAGCTACACTCTTCACTCATATGATAAATTAGAGTTGCCAGAAGAAGATGGCACTATGTTTGTCAGTTAGGGCTAAAGACAATTTGAACACAAATATCGTAACTTTTTAATTTAATAGTGACTGAGCAAATCCGCTATCGATATCGATTAAAGTTTCAATATAGGTTCAAAATCAAACGGACTTGTAAAGTATATTATTTATATGTTATACATTTTAAATTCCGTAACTTTATGTCCACAGCAGTCAGAACGCTAGTTGATGGACAGTCTTTAAATAATTATTACACAAACTTGCATTTTTAAACTGAACTTATATATTTTTGTTTCAAATGGGTACTCAGTAGCACATAATCTTTCGAGGCGTTATTTTCTAATTTTCATGGTATTTTTCTTTACGCATCAACTGCCTTTTCAAGTCCACTGCTGGTCTTTAACCTTCCGTGGTGGAGGTTTGGCCTACTATAATACCACACTAGCCAGACGTATTCGTATAGGGTTTTATTTCGAGATTTCCTTCTCTTGTTTCTCTTAGTCGCCTCATACGACACCCTCGGCATAAATGTTTATTTATACTTATTTATAGTTAGTTTTTCCGCTGTAATGAAAGCTGTAAGTGAAATTAATAAATATTAAATAAATAAATCATCACCCCCTACTCTCTCTCTAATCTCAATAACATATTTTTATTAGAGAAAGCAAATAATTAAGATAAAAGCAAAACTCATAGCTTAAGCATTATGATAACTGAGAATGGCATATCCAAATTAATTCTTTACAAGGATAGGAGATAGTCGACATGGATTTTATCAAGCAAAAAACATAAAAATTTACTTAAAATAGATAAATCAGACAAAACCTTGAATAGTGCCCAAAGGTTTGTTATTAACAATAATCACTTTATTGAATTGAAATTTGCTCATTACATAGTGTAGGTAATACAAATCTATGTGTAAAAAATGTATGTGCGGGATCGGACACTTTTCGGTCATACATGTGACACACAGATAGACAGATAATATTTAGAGAGAAAAAAAATGTGGCTGGACTAGCCCTTCGATTTTATCTTGGGATCGGCACATTATTAGTCCACTAGTCGAACAAGAACAACCAAGTTTTGGTCTCTGGGTAGATGACATTTAACAAAATTTCTTTCAAATGAAGATTCCCTTATTTTGATGCATAACCACTCAGTAGTCGTGACTATGAAAGCAGACAATTCTTATCAAACCTTCGCATTACTGTCCTTTAAATATTACTGTCTTTGTAAAGAAGGATCAGATTTTTTCTATAGGTGCATTATTTTTTTTTTGTAATATGATGGATTCTAACAAGCTTCGGAATTCATTACTGTTGCTGATAGTTTAAATAATAGCAAGTAATTATTTAAGCACTCACACTGATATGTTTAGAAGGGAGGAGCCATCTGTCATTACTATAAAAACATTCCGCAGTAAAATGCTTGGAACAAATTCTATGGTGCTTTCTAGGCACCCAATTTTCTCCACGACATACTGCAGCAATCCACTTATTTTATAAATCTTTATCTTACTTACTTGATACTTGATGGCACGGGCTGTTTCCGCAACTCCACGTCTTGGCGTGTATTTTGCGTGCAGGTGGGAATGGTGTCTTCATTCGAGCCACCCCAGCTCTTCGAGGAAGGCCAGCAGACTCTTGATGTGGCCCACTGCCTCCCTCAGGGTGCTGTATCTCGTCAGGTACTGCTGCCTGTACTGTGCGACCTCAGGGCAGTCGAGGAGCAGGTGGGCTGCCGTCTCGTCCGCTGCCATACAGGCCCTGCACAGCGGGCTGTCGGTGATACCTATAGTAAATAGGTGTTTATTAAAGAATCCGTGTCCTGTGTAGGCGGCCGTGACTGTCCGCAGTTGTTGTTTGGACAGCCGGAGGATTTGTTTGGCTATCTTACCGTCTACTGCGGGAAGAGCCTCCTTGGCCTGCCTACATGTTTCAATACCAATCCAGGACTGGTTGTGTTGGGTCCTGGTCCTATTCCTTACCAGGTTGCGATAGAAACCAGAAGGGAGGGGAATAATGGGCTCGGGTCCCACCACCTCTAAAGTGGCCCCTCTTCTGGCAAGTACGTCGGCTGCGTCATTCCCTCTTGAGCCACTGTGGCCCTTGATCCATTGCAGTGTTAATTTGTTTTGTTTACCTACCTCTGTTAGTTTCTGGTGGCATTCAAGCGTGAGTGCCGAGGTGATAGTATGGCTTTTGAGGGCTGAGAGGACAGCCTTACTATCTGAGAGGATCCTAATGGATCGTTCCCTTACCTCACGTGCCATGATTGCTGTGGCAGCTAGGATTATGCCAAAACATTCGGCCTGGTAGACCGTGTTGTAGGCTCCCAGCGGTGCTGCGATGTTGATGTTAAGGTCCTCGGAGAATACTCCTGAACCCGTACCTGTATCCGTCTTAGACCCATCTGTGAAGATCGTGAGCTCGTTGTGGCCAACCGCTCCCTCGTGTAGATCCTCGTACAGTTGGATTTTGTATTTCTTATCGAAAACAAATTGTTTCGGTATTCGGTCGTCAATGGCTTGTGTGAGAGGAACTTCTTTAAAGAGTGTGTTTAAGTTGCTAGTGTGCAGTGTGTTAGTGTCTTTCCAGAGCTTCAGTGCTCTTAGCCGGATCGCCGACATCGTTGCTTCCTGTTGTATGAACAGGTGCAATGGAGGCAAGTCCAGCAACACTTCGAGTGCCGCTGTAGGTGTAGTTTTCATGCAGCCCGTGGCCGCTAGGCATGCAAGTCTTTGAAGCTTTTGAAGCTTGTTGGCGGCCGTTGTTAAGTTGGTCCGAGGCCACCACACTACTGCGCCGTAGCTTATCATCGGACGTATTATTGTCTTATAGAGCCATAAGACAATTTTGGGGGATAGGCCCCATCGTTTACCTATCATCTTCTTGCACTGCCAGAAGACGATGCTGGCTTTATTGAGCTTATTTTCCATGTGGCTGTTCCATGTCAATTTGCTGTCAAGAGTGACTCCCAGGTACTTTACCTCGGTGGACAGCTTGAGCTCTGTGTTGAATAGCCTGGGCAGTCGGTAAGTACCCAGCGCGCGTTTGTGTGTGAACATAACTAGTTCGGTCTTGTTCGGGTTTACTGATAATTCGTACTCATTACACCACCACTCTACTATGCGTAGAGCCTGTTGAGTAAGGTCGTACACTGTACTAGTTACCTTACCTGAGGTGAGAATGGTCAGATCATCTGCATATCCTATTGTGTAAAAATATCTCGCGTTGAGTTTGTCTATGAGTTCATTGATGACTAAGTTCCACAATAGCGGGGAGAGTACACCGCCCTGCGGGCAACCTTTAGTTATCAAGGCTGTCTGGGAGTCGCCGTGCAGGCGCACTACTCTTTTGCTGAGCATGTTTTGGATCCACTGTATGAGCATCTGATCCACACCATGTCTGGCTAGGGCGTTGCTTATACTGGAGAAGTTTGTCTTGTCAAAGGCTCCTTCTATGTCAATGAAGGTGCCCAGACAGATGCTTTTTTGTTGTATAGCAGCTTCTATCTGGTTCACGACCTGATGTAAGGCCGATTCCGTCGATTTCCCTGAGCTGTATGCATGTTGATTGGCATGTAGGGGTAGGTGTTTAAATAAGGGTAAATCTTTATCACGTGCACATATAATCTAAAAAATAACGAGGTAAAAATATACGGTGGATAGACATATCGATAAGATTTTTTATAACACTTGAAAAGTCGATATAAATATTATACGACTAAATTCAAAATCATGATAGAACTGTTATAAAAGAAAAAATCACTAAGGTTATATAATTTGATGGTATAATATTGTCTAAATTGTATCTTACACGTCAGTTGACTGTGTTCAATTTGGGAGTACTAGGATGGTCTCTATGTATATTATCCAATCTCTTTGATTTTCGTGATCGGAAACGTTTAGAAACTGAGCTGTGAATTATAAACTCTTTACTCTTATTAAAATATTGTTTCATAATGCATATAAATATTTATTCCCTATAAATATATTTACATAATTTTGCTTACCTTTTTATATTTATTTATTCCTTTCCCTTTATAAGTAGGTATATTTATATATTATTATTTTTATTGATTCCTTAATTACTGATGCTATAAAATACATACGACATTTATCTATGAATATTTTAATCCTTGCCTACCAAAGACAAAGCCCGGATGTTGCAACTTACAATTACCTACTTATTATGTTAGTATCGATTTATGTATCGATAGAGATCTGTAACTTATATTCTTGTTTTTTATTTTTTCTTTTGTCGTCAACCAGTGCAATTTGTACGTTTTTCTTTTAATTTTGTAATTTGTGAGCACGCAACTGGCAGGTGGATAAAATTAGATAAACTTAGTTAGTACTTAAATTTTATTAGTTTATTTATTTATTATTTAGTATAGTTATTTTTATATTATGTTAGATCGGTTACTAAGTAGTGATAACGATAGTTTTTTTTCTGTGAGTAGCCATAACAATAGTTTCGAAAGCATTCCTTCTCTTGCTGAAAATCTGCAGTGTTAGTTTGCCGATGTACCCGGGAACTTTAATGTCGTTCATATTAATGCTCAGAGTATTCCGGCCCATTTCCAGGATATGCTGACCACTTTTGACTGTAAGAATATCCACGCTATTCTAGTTTCCGAATCTTGGTTAAAACCTTGCTTATCGTCTGTTTCTTACTCTCTTCCTAATTTCCGACTCATAAGAAATGATCGTACCGAGAGCGGTGGAGGTGGTATTGCCATTTATCTCCGTACGCATATTCCTTTCAATATTGTTAGTATGTCAGCACAACCTCCACCGCTTAATGCCGGCGAGCATCTCTTAGTGGAACTAGATCTGGCTTACACCAAGGTCCTGCTTGGTGTTTTCTATTCCCCTAACTCTCGTGTAAATTACTTCTCTTCTTTCGAACGAATTTTAGAAAATCTAGCTCCAGCTTACAGTCATACCATAGTCATGGGTGATTTCAACACTTGTTTATTGAAAAAGGATTCGCGCTCATCTTCCTTGTGTAGTATTGTCGAATCTTGTAATCTGTCCATCCTCCCTTTAAATGCTACACATAACTTTCCAAATTCTACTCCTTCTCTCCTCGATCTTATGTTTGTCTCCTCACCTTCTCTTGTCGCCAAGCATGGGCAGCTTCCAGCTGATGCTTTTTCATACCATGACCTTATCTTTCTGTCCTATAAACTTCGTCTTCCTAAGACAAAAACAAAAATTCTTCTGCAACGTAATTTTGGCGGCTTGAATGTAGATAACCTTCGTACAGATGCAAGTTTGATCGACTGGAGTCCTTTACAGAGCGCAGAGACCATTGACGAGAAAGTTCAATTATGCAGTAGCGCGATTATTGGTCTATACGATGTCCATGCACCAGTCCGTGCGATTAGAGTTAGACAATTACCATCACCTTGGCTAACCTCTGAAATTAAAGTTCTGTTGTCCAAGAAAGCCATAGCTAAAACTAAATATAAATGTCGACCTACTTCTAGCAACTGGGACAACTACATTGCTATCAGAAATCACTGTAAAAAGGTGTGTAGGAAAGCACAACGCCAATACATCCATAGCTCTGTTGAGAATGAAGATCCGGCTAAGGTCTGGAAGTTTCTAAAAACTTTGGGAGTTGGAAAATCTTCACATGATCTTGCTTCTGATAAGATTGATATTAATTCTCTAAATAGACATTTCACTACTTCGTCTATATTTGATCAGACTATCAAAGCTAGCACTTTACATGATCTTTCATTGCTTCCAACCCCAAATTATCCATCTTTCGTATTTAATCAACTATCTGAGTGTGATGTTAAAAGGAGCGTATTATCCATTGCATCTAACGCAGTCGGTAATGATTGTATCAACCGGAAAATGATCCTTCCCATATTAGGTGAAATCCTTCCCATCCTGTGTCATATTTTTAATTATTCCCTATCTGGGGGCGTTTTTCCCACCGTATGGAAAGACGCCCAAATAATTCCTTTACCTAAAAAACCCAATCCGTCTTCTTTTTCTGAGTACCGGCCAATCTCCGTCCTACCATTCCTTTCTAAAGTGCTCGAACGCCTTATCCATGCCCAACTTAGCACATTCCTCAATAAAAACCTTCTTTTCAATCCACTCCAATCCGGTTTCCGCCCAGGTCACAGCACGGTTACGGCACTGATCAACATTACCGACGACATCAGGCTCGGTATGGAAAATGGCAACGTGACTGTTCTCTGTCTACTTGATTTTAGTAATGCCTTCAATACTATTGATTTCCATATTCTGCTTGGCATATTGCGCTCCATTAACATATCTCCACCAGTGATTGATTGGTTTCACAGTTACCTGTTTGGTCGTCGACAGCGTATACGAATTGAAGACGCCTTGTCTTCTTGGTGTACGTCTACAGTCGGCGTTCCACAGGGTGGCGTTCTATCTCCTTTACTTTTCTCAATTTTTATAAATTCTATCTCTTATCAACTTCAGTCATCCTACCACCTTTATGCAGATGATCTCCAAATTTACACTCAAGCTCCTGAACATGAGTTGTCTGAAGCAATTCGTATTATGCATGGAGCCTCTGATTTGGCCTTCAAATCAACCCTACGAAAACGCAGATTATTGTTGTCGGTAGTCCCAGGCTGATTGCGCGTGTAGACCGGACTTGTTTACCACAAGTCAACTTTAATGGTATTCCTTTACCTATAAGTGATTGCGTGAAGGACTTAGGAGTTTATATCGATAAAACGTTATCCTGGGGCCCTCAAATTAGGGAAGTTAGCAGAAAATTGTTTTCTGCGGCTGGAACGTTGCGAAGATTGCGAAACTTTCTGCCGACTGCCACCAAGATTGCGCTTGCAAATTCTCTTCTTTTACCTATCCTTGACTATGCTGATGTCAGCTATCTAGATCTCACGGAGGAGCAACTTGATAAGCTTGAGCGCCTTCAAAACTTATGTATAAGATTCATATTTGGATTGCGCAAATATGATCACGTTTCCAATTTCCGCAATTCGCTCAAGTGGCTCCCAATTCGCCTTCGACGGAATACTCACATACTATCATTACTTTATAACATTCTCTTTAATCCTTGTACTCCCCATTACTTAAAGGAACGGTTCGAGTTTCTTTCTGACACGCATTCTAGATCTCTGAGGTCATCGGTGAATCTGAGACTGGCTATACCAATGCATTCCAGTAGATTTTACGATAAATCTTTTACCGTCCAAGCTGTTCGCTTGTGGAATGCATTGCCGATGCCAGTTAAACAAGCTCAAACAATAACATCGTTTAAAAAGTTACTCAAAGAATACTACTTGTCTCTTTAATCTTACTACTCTTGTAATTCTTATTTTTCTATTTCCTTTCCTTTATTTATCACTAATTTATGTATGAATAATATAATATATATGTATTGAATAATTATTTATGTATCTATATAGTTATGTATTGTGTATATAGTTATTTATCTATGTATGTACTTATTTATGTGTATGTAAGTATTTGTATTATAAGTCTAAATCAGTACCTAAAGATCGCCAAACTACCCTTTTCTGAATCCATGTTCTTCTTATCCATCCAAAGGTTGCCTGTAAGAGATTGCTTGATAGTGATAAGGCCGCCTATTGTACTATCTGTTATTTTTCTTTTTGTTATGATCCTTTAATGTAGTTTCTTTGGCATTTGTACAATAAAGATGATTATTATTATATTATAAAACCCGAACTACAGACCCCTCACACTTCTGAGCCACGTCTACAAGCTGTTTTCGAGGGTCATCACGAATCGTCTCGAGAGCAAGCTAGACGACTTCCAGCCTCCCGAAAAAGCCGGTTTCCGTAAAGGCTATAGTACCATAGACCACATACATACGCTGCGGCAGGTTTTACAGAAGTCCGAGGAGTATAACCAGCCCCTATGCTTGGCGTTTGTGGACTATGAGAAAGCCTTCGATTCGATCGAAACCTGGGCGGTGCTACAGTCTCTCCAACGGTGCCGGATTGACTACCGATATATCGAAGTACTGAAGTGTTTGTATGAAAACGCCACTATGTCAGTCAAACCTATTCAACTCCAGCGAGGGGTGAGACAGGGGGATTTCATATCCCCCAAACTGTTTACCACTGCGCTGGAGGATGTTTTCAAGCTTCTCGACTGGAATGGACTCGGCATCAACATCAACGGCGAGTACATCACTCACCTTCGATTCGCAGACGATATCGTAGTCATGGCTGAGACCATGGAAGACCTAGGTACAGTGCTCGATGGCCTCTGTAGTCTCCCAACAAGTATGTCTTAAGATGAACATGGACAAGACGAAAATCATGTCGAACGTCCATGTTGTACCTGCTCCTATTCAGGTTGGAAACTCTACGCTCGAAGTTGTCGACAAGTATATCTACCTGGGACAAGTAGTCCAATTAGGTAGGTCCAACTTCGAGAAGGAGGTCAATCGTCGAATCCAACTCGGTTGGGCAGCGTTCGGGAACCTACGACATATCTTCACGTCCGATATCCCGCAGTGTTTCAAGACGAAAGTCTTTGACCAGTGTGTTGCCAGTGACCTTTTTTGACCTATCCAAAGCGTTTGATCTCGTATCACATGAGATTCTACTTAAAAAGCTGGAAAAGTTTGGAATCAGAGGTCTAGCACTACAGTGGATATCTTCATATCTAAGTAATAGACAACAAAGAGTTGTCATCACTAGAATGGATAAAAATCGAGAAATTACGCCGTATCTATCCGAATATCAATCTATTAAATACGGTGTGCCACAAGGTAGTGTTCTAGGCCCTATTCTCTTCCTACTATATATTAATGACATTACACAGATACCCAATCACAAATGCATTCTCTTCGCAGGCGACATTTCTATTATTGTGACCTCAAATAAAAGACATAATACAATACGTAATCACGAAACTGACATTAATAATACAATTGACATACTCATTGACTGGCTAAACACACATAATTTAAAAATAAATCTTGACAAATCTATATATATTCAATTTAATAAATGTTATAATGACAAATACAATCTCAAATTAAATATACCTAAAATTAAACAAGCTACACACAAAGTTTCTAGGAGTGACAATTGACGAGGATATTAACTGGAAAACACATATTGATATAGTGTCTAGTAAAATAAATAGATTTGTTTATGCACTAAAACATATTAGAAATATAACAAATACAAACACAGCTATTGTAACATACCGAGCATACGTTGAATCTGTACTTCGTTATGGACTTGTTATGTGGGGAAACAGTACTGGTATAGAAAGAGCTTTCGTAGCTCAAAAAAAATGTTTAAGGGCTATATATGGTATGCGACCGGATCAATCATGTAGACCGATATATAAAACAAATGGTTTGTTATCACTACCATCACTATACATCTACGAAACTTGTATGTATGTACGTAGACACAAAGAACATTTCAAAACTGCGAATGATGTGAGTTTTAGAAATCGCCGAGATCCAGATAGGCTTGTATTGGCTGATATCCCCAAATCTACGAAATATAACAAAAGCTGTCTGGCAATGTGTGTAAGAGTTTATAATAAAGTACCGAATGAAATTACGGTATTGAACACAAATTTATTTAAAATAAAACTACAGAACTGGTTAACTGAACACAATTTCTATAGTATTAAGGAATTTATTGACAAAAAATTGTAACTTGTATTTGTAACTAATATTTGCATGCTGAGTATGTCCGGCTAAACATGTAAGAACTATTGCCTTTGATATATAACATCTCTGTATACCGTGTTTTATGCAAATAAATTATTATTATTATTAGTGATGACTTACGGATCAGAGACGTGGTCGCTCACTATGGGCCTTATCAGAAGGCTCAAGGTCACTCAGAGGGCGATGGAGAGAGCTATGCTTGGAGTTTCCCTGCGAGATTTAATCAAAAATGAGGAGATCCGCAGTAGGACCAAAGTCGCCGACATAGCTCTCCGGATAGCCAAGCTGAAGTGGCAGTGGGCAGGGCACATAGCTCGAAGAACCGATGGCCGTTGGGGCAGAAAGGTCCTGGAGTGGCGGCCACGTACCGGATGACGCAGCAGAGGTAGGCCTTCCGCAAGCTGGACCGACGATCTCGTCAAGATCGCGGGAGGCGGTTGGATGCGGGCGGCTCAAGACCGGTCTGTATGGAGAACCTTGGAGGAGGCCTATGTGCAGCAGTGGACGTCGTTTGGCTAATATGATGAGACACATTCCATAAGAAGTAAAGAATGATTGATCACTATTGAGTATTTCTGGACACAAACACATTTTTTTTACATTTTCCATATGGTTTCTAATATCAGGCAGGGTCAAAACGCTCTAGCACTCATTACATACATACATACATAGACTCACGCCTGTTTGCCGGAGGGGTAGGCAGAGACTACGGAACGCCATTTGCAACGATCCTGACATATCTCTCTTGCTTCATTCACTCTCATCAAATTCCTCATGCATGCTCTTCTGTTTAGGGTAATTTCTAACCTTTCCTGTTTTAAGGATGTCTCCAATCTGGTCAGAGAACGTCCGCCTAGGTCTTTCCCTTCGTCTACTCATTAGACTTAAATATATTTTGGTTATAGTTTTGATTTTGTAATCGATGCACAAAGTCTTCCAAATCGAAGAAGATAACAATACGAAATAACAAATCAGTTGAAGAAAATGTCTATTTATAACACTAAACTTACAAACTTCAAGCAACAGAATGGTTATAAATTTAGCTCGTTATACATAAAACGCATAAAGAACAAACCACATCACAGTTATTTAGTTTCCGTCGCACAAAACCTAACTTAAGCAATTACATTATACTCAACATCGACTAAGATCATAAACACTTCGTATCAATGTAGATATTACACAAACCTTCACTATTTTCGGTACTTGATAACACGACAAACTCCGCCAATATATTTTAGGAGTCCCTCAACTATTTCATTAAAGACGTTTATGGATTCCGTTGGAGCACCCAAATCAATAGCCAAACTTCTCATTATTATTCTCCAGGGCGATCGTATAGTTAAAGTATCTATCGCTTAAATCTACAGCTATTGCTATGCCAGAATTTCATCACAAATCAAGCTTATCCGCGACACGAATGCAAAGGAACACACATCTAAATCTCAGTTGTAAAACGGCTCGTAAATTCTAGACACAATTCACTAGGATCTGTGATGACTGACAATGAAGTGGAAATGGCACTAAATACGTAGACCTATGGAGTCTTGATGGGCTTAGAGCCAAACGTACTGATTAGTTTGACACTGTTTGTGTGGGCAGTTTTATGCGGCAGTTTTTTCTAAATGACAGTGTTTTCAGATTCTTGGATGGTTTATTTACCTATATCAGTTTAGCAATTAATCTTGCTTAAATAAGTCGAATTGATCTTGTTTTCGCTTTTAGTCGTAATATTCCTGGAATTCTTTGTGTATCTAATATATCTTTTAATATAATTTGAGCCGGGGATGGCAAATATTAAAACAACTTTGGCCTTTTATGGTAATAATAATATACAATAACCAAAATTGAGTCTTTATTCTCATACTTAATCAGGTTTAGCTAGAAAACATTATTGTAAGACTCTCTGTCTGTTTTATTATAGAATATTACTCCTGTTCGCGCCCTTCACTAGCGCGAGGACGTTTGACAGCTGAAGTTGACAGCTGATGTCAACTCACTCCGCAACTTACGACCGCAGCTATCACACATGTTTTAAAATCCAAAATTGTAATTAACGGTAATTAAAGAAGTTATTATTCTTAAACTAACTAGTTGTTATTTCTTAACAAAGTGGCGACCGTGACAGGACATATATCACAAAAATCCATACATACGTCTACGACTGATACAACATAATATGAAGAAAAAGCAAGTCATCCTGCTGGCAGTCGAGTTTGCTGGAGTCCTGTGGCGTTTAACGACATGAGATGTCACCTGGTCACGCTGCAGTATTGAAGAAAGGCCAGGATTCCTGCCTGTTGTGACACCATACGCACCGTAGGTCTATTCCCAACGAGAGTAAGCCCTGATCCTTTTATATTTTCTATAGGTCTAACCTAATCTATAGCTAAATTTATGTTACCCCGCTGTGATTTCTCGCAATATTTGTGTAACGGCTGGCATGCTGCTCAAGTGTTGGGTTAATTAAGTTAATTCGCAGTGGTATTTATTTTTGAACTACCTACCTACCTATCGCATTTCACCCCATTTAAAGAAAGTTTGCACGGCATTTGTGGCATAAACAACTGTTGCCGCTAGTGTTTGCTAAGCCTAGGCTACCTAGAGAGGCAATGGGCATCTAGGTACTCTAAGAAACATTTAAACCGTTTTTGGTGGCGTGCTCTAATGCTGAGTATTGCGCCACGTGCTGAAGCACCAGCGGACGACTGGATCTGAGGGTTTGAGTGCACACATTATTTAATTGTTGGCTGTTTATTAATATTAATACCTGGTATTTATTACCATTTTCGCAATAAATTTGCATTTAGGGTGTATTAATTTGAATTTAGAATGAGTGAGTCAGAGCTCGAGGTAGAATTGTCTGCTCTAATCAAGCAGCGAGGCATCATTAAGGGTAGGTTGACCAAATTCAATGAATATGTTGTCAATTTAAATAGTTTGAAGGAAATACCTTCTATTAAGTACAAGGAACTTGAATTAAAGTTAAATAGGATTCAATCTGTCATCAATGAATATGATACTATTCAAAATAGAATAGTAATATTACATTTTGACTCTGATGAGCAAATTAAAGAAAGAGATATCATTGAAAACAAGTTTATAGCGTTAATATCGAGTAGTCCAGATATTTAAGACAAATCTCCTCATAAAGGGTCTGTTGTTAAGAACTGTGATCATGAATCAATGAAGAGCTGCAACTCTCAAATAGTAAATACTATTAAATTACCTACTATTAAGCTTCCTACATTTGATGGTAATTATTTAAATTGGCTGGAATTTAAAGATACTTTCCAGTTGGTCATTGATAGTAATGATAGTATACTATCATATAAGTCGGTCTTCACTAGAAGGCAGTGCGGTTGTAGTTATGAAATCAATTGAATTTAGCGCTAAAAATTATAAAGTCGCTTGGGATCTGTTGTGTCAAAGATTTGATAACAAACTTTTTTTTTTGCTGGCAACACCGGCCGATTAACTATCAAATTCGTTACAGTCCGTATTTTTAATTAATTTTATTGTTAATTAATAGTGGTAAATATACAAAGTAACTGTTAAATAACACGAATAGTGACTACAAATGTTCGCAGCGTATAAAAAATACAAACAGCGCTTAAAACGAAGTTTTACGATCAAAACAGCTGTTTGACAGTTACAACGGACCGTATATAGAACTTTTTATAAACTCTAGGGAGTATATTAATTTATATTATACACACAAACATTACACACTTTTCATTAAGCACAACATAGAATACTTTTATTTACTAATCTACTTAGCATCAACGTTATTTTCAATAGTAAATGTTTACCTTCCTATTCCCCAATATTAAATTCGTGAAGTGATATTATAAAGAAAAACAAACCATCACTTACCATATTACACGAGATAAGAACAAGTTTATGTAATTACATTAATTTAGAAACAAATAAGTAACTTATTGTTTTAAAATACATAATATATTAGATTTTTTGCTTTTTGTTTACCTACCTACATTCCTAAATAGTTCATTTTAAAATACACTTCCACACTAATTCTAGAATATTAAGTCAAATAACACCTTTAAATTACTTATTTTCTGTATCTTCTTTATTGTTTTTCTACATTCATACACCTTTTGTTTAGGTACATTTTACACATGATCAGTCTGTCTCCTATCATCTTGTTTCTTTCTGTCCTTAGGTGTTAGGCGTACCCTTTGCTGCAACAATGAGCAGTTATATGATGACCCGTAAGGTCACAGCAAAGAACATGGAAAATAAGCTCAAAATAGCCTTGATGGAATTAAGAAAGTGCCAGGAGGAAAATAATCACTTACAGAAAGAGCGTTCTGATTGTGAAGAGGATATCAAGATTGTTAATGACAAGGTCTCAAACTTAAAAGCACAATTAGCTGAACTTCACATTGAGTACATAGACACGCTTGCGCAGCGAGATAGGTTGCAGGAAGAGATCAATACATTAACAACTTGCAATGACACCTATTCCTGGTCTGTTAGTCGGATCACTGAGCTTGAAAGCAATTTAGAACAGGCTCTGTTAAAGGTAAAATCGTTAGAGGAAACGGTGCAGGTACTTAACCGTGGTGCAACACAGAACCTTTATTCAGAGGTTTTAGGTGATAAATTATGCTTAGGATCTAATAGACATAGTATACAACTAAAAAGTTATGTTAAAAATTTTAAGCAACAAAGGAAATTATGTAATATAAACAAAAATATTAGTAAACTGGTACAGAACTTGAAACAGTATAATAAATCAAAAAATATAACAAACCAATACAAACATTTAGTTTCTGAACGTAAGGAATTGTTACAGGACCTAGAAAATTATAATATAGAATTAATTAATGGTAGGATGTTATATGATCAGCATACAAGGGATCTCAAATCACAAATCAGCGCTTTAGAGTCACAACTAAATAGGATGAATACCCAGTATGAGAAAGAGGTTCAGGTAAATATAAGTAAATATGATGGGATTGCACGAATTGGTAAGAATAATCTGGAATATGTAAAGGCCTTGACAATTACAAATAATTACTCAAATTGTTCAAAATCATGCTTGTTAGGTCATGAGTCTCTAATTATAGGTGATAGTAATTCAGGTTGCTGAGATTCAGGTTCAAGTTCTAGTTCTAGTACAACCAATAGTCCAAAGGATAAGACACCCTTAGTTGATAACTCTGGCACAAAAAAAGTTTACATGTTTCAGATAGGCTAGGTGTAGGTTTAGGTAGCTTAATGAGTAGTCATTTACAGCAACAGAAAATCTTTAATTATTGTCCAGTGTATATCCAGGGTCATCTTTTTCACACTTAATAGATAGTTTAAAACAAATTACATTAGATAGACATTCAACAATAATTATTATATATGGTGACAGCCAAATTGTGAACAAAAAGGATATTTACAATTTAACAGAAGTAATGTTATCACTTCATAAAAATCTAGGATGTCAATTTATTGCTTGTGCCTTACCTTATTCAAATATATTAGATGAAAAGGTAAATCAACATATATTTGACCTAAATTTGTGTTTATACAATATGACATGGCAGTATAAAGATATTATTTTATATTTTGACATAAATAAATTCATTAATAAATATAATTACACATTGACCAAATATACTATGTATCTTTCACTATTTTATAAACGACAAATTGCTAAATTATTAGCATATAATATACAATATGACACAGGTACCGTGTGGTGACGGATTAAGAATACGGATTGTCACCACCCTATATCATCCCATAGGTGTCGTAAAAGCCGACAGAGGGAGCATATTGTGCATAGAACAGCACTGTAAGAGAAGGAAAACTTGATACAAACCCTATACCAACCCGTTTTGGCCAGCGTGGTATAGTAGGCCAATTCCTCCTTTCAAAAGAGAGGCCTAGTCTAGCAGTGGACTGTTAAAGGCTGATGATGATGACATGCAGGGTATCCAAGAAAATGGTTTCTGTAAATAATTCTGTCTTTACCATTCCTTCTATTTTAAATACAGACACGAGTTCTTTAAACTTATGAATCGGAGAAAGGATAGACATTGTCAGTTGAATGTAGCACATCAAAATATACAGGGTCTATCTGGCAAACATATAGAATTAAGTTTATACTTAGAAAGCCCCAATATTAAAATTATGTGCATAACGGAGCACTGGTTAAAGGATTATCAAATTAAATTTTTAAATAACATGCATTACACTGTGCAAAGTGCTTTCACTAGGAGTCAAGCTATCCATGGTGGATCCTTGATACTAGTTTCAAATACCATACCATGTAAGGAGCGAAAGGACATAAGCACCTTGTCTGTAGAACGAACTATAGAAATGTCCTGCATTGAGCTGGAACTGTATATTGTTATATGTGTGTATCGCCCTCCTTTAAGTAACTTTTATGTGTTTGAGTCTACTTACTATGAAAGATGCAATTGGTAAAATTAGGACCAATAAAAAAGGTATCATAGTTTGTGGTGATTTTAACATTAATTTATTAGATAGTTCACCGATGACTAGTAGGCTTTTAAACTTTTTTAAATCATTTAATTTGACAAATTTACTTTTTTGAACCTACTAGAATAACAGCATCATCTTCCACTTGCCTTGACAATATATTTAGTAATCATACAGTATCACATAAATTAGTTACTACTGACTTAACTTCAGATCACTGTGGTCAATTGGCAGGATCTTCATATATTCATGAAAAAGTCGTACATAAGATGACAGTTAGGCCATTACCTAGGCGTAAATTTATTGAATTTAGGAACAAAATTTTAGTAGGTATTAATCCTGATATGATGGAGCTTAAATCACCTAATAAGATTTATGATACTATGTTTAATATAGTGCAAAACAAATTTAGAAGTAATTTTAAGACCAAGGAAAAAGTAATCAAGGAGTCTAGAGCATTTAGTGAGTGGGCTACTGTAGGTATTCACAAAAGCAGAGCAAGGATGTATGAGTTGTATGGTATGAAGAAATACAATTTTAATGCGAGCTTTACTGAGTACGTCAGAAATTATTCTAAAATATTTAAAAAGGCATGCAGTATAGCTAAGGCAGTATTCGTTAGTGACAAAATTAGGAAGTCTTCTAATAAAGTTAAGGCCACCTGGCAAGCTATTAACGAAGCAACGGGCAAGATAACCTTAAGGAACACCAATGTTAACTTGCTAGATAATAATAAAATTATTAACAATAAAGAAGTTGCACACAAATTAAATAATTTTTTTGCTAGCATACCTATTACTACTACTAGAGGTCTAAACACATCAGCTTCAGGTGCAGAACATTTATTAGATCAAGTGTACAAAAATGTGATGTAATATTTAAATTCAGCCCTATTAGTTCTACTGACATGATAAACACCTTTCAATCTCTAGAGTCTAAGAATACAGGTGATCTCTGGGGAATATCTGTTAAGATCTTGAAAAGTATAATAGATATAGTAGCTCCTTATCTTAGCAACTTATTTTATAAGTGTATAGAATCAGGCGATTTTCCAGATTTAATGAAACATAGTAAGATAATACCTCTGTTTGAATCCGGCAGTAAGGCTGATCCTAGTAATTATAGGCCAATTTCAATACTACCTACTTTTAGTAAAATCTTTGAAAAGATCATACTCAAGCAACTTCTGAAACACTTTAATTTAAACAGCCTCCTTCATACTGAGCAATATGGTTTTACTAAGGGTCACTCGACGACGGATGCAGGAGTAGTGTTACTCAAACACGTCTACAATGCATGGGAGAAATCTCAGAATGCTATTGGTGTGTTTTGCGACCTTTCGAAAGCACTCGATTGTGTCTGCCATGATAGGCTCTTGTGCAAACTTAAACATTACGGCGTCCAGACTAAAGCATTGGATGTTATTAAGGCATATTTAAATAACACAATCCAATGTGTCGAAAGAAACGGCTCAAAATCCAGTGGTTTACCAGTACAGTTGGGAGTGCCGCAGGGTAGTATCCTAGGGCCTTCCTTGTTTCTTGTTTACATTAATGATTTTCCATTTTACCTGAGAAACATTTGTGACGTGGTATTGTTTGCTGACGATACTTCATTGATATTTGAAGAAGATAGAAATAAGGAAAACTTTACCGAAATAAATAGTGCTCTTATTCAGTTGACTAAATGGTTTACTGTAAACAACTTAGTACTGAACGCCAAAAAAACCAAATGTGTTAAGTTTGCTTTGCCAAACGTCAGAAACCTTGGTACTAACATCGTTTTAAATGGTGATGTACTGGAAACAACTGAATCTACGTTGTTTCTAGGAATAACACTTGATTCGAAGTTGCAATGGGGCGCACACATTACATATCTGTCAGCGAAACTTAGTTCGGCTGCTTATGCCATTAAGAAGGTGCGTAGTTCAACAGATGTCGGTACGGCTAGGCTGGTATATTTTGGCTATTTTCATAGTGTTATGTCATATAGCATATTACTATGGGGTAGAGCTGCTGATATTGAAAGTATTTTTATAGTGCAAAAAAGAGCAGTTCGGGCCATTTACCAATTACGAACAAGAGTTTCGCTCTAGGAAAGATTTAAAGAAATCGGTATTTTAACTGTAGCGTCTCAGTATATTTATGCCAGTGTTTTGCATGTGCGTAAAAATATAAATTCATATTCAAAGAATACTGATATTCACTCTATTAATACAAGAAATAGACATAAATTATGTGTTCCGTAGTTCCGTTTGTGTAAAACTCATAATTCTTTTATAGGACAAAGTTTACGTATATACAACAAGATACCGATATGTATTTTAGACTTGCCGTTTAGCGCATTTAATACAACAATTAAAAATAACCTAATGCAAAAGGCTTATTACAATTTAAATGATTATTTTAATGACAAATGCGCTTGGAAATAATCTGTTTCAGTATTCACATAATTATTAGGTTAAATAGGTAGATAATATTAAAAATTTCATGACATGTAATTAAATATGATTCTATTCTCAATAAAATTATATAAGTAAATGATGTTTTTTGGAATCGCCACCACAACATTAGATGTCTTTTATGTCGTTAGATACTATTTATTTATTATGTTTAATTTTATTTTCTTGTACTCAATCAGTTGGATTGGTGGTTGTATTTCAATACATTTGCATTTCTTCACACGTTTTCACAAATTTATGCTAATATTAATGATCTGGAAAATGGAAGTAATTCGCGTTCATGGTCAGTATACCAACAGATTGTTAATTTTATTACTGCCGGTTCGTATACCGTTGTCGTCATGCTCATTAAAATGTAATTTCTTGTGGTGGCGTCGTGTGTCGGGTCGTCCCTGTCCCTCTGATATGGCGAGAGGGATGATGGCTGGCACATGCGTCATACTCGTGAACGGGTGCTACTTGCGATGACTGGTCGATGGCGGTCTTATGGGCTGGTATAATTTTTTATTTATATTTAACTTCATCATTTCCATCATGGTTCTGAACATTTGCGCGGATTGCCTGCATTGTTAGGTGCATAATGTAAGTGGATGCTCCTGTTTCACCATGTCTATATTCAGGAGGCTAACTAAATGAACATCAAAATTTAACTTGATTATGCTTGAGTATCATGTAAAGTAAATATATACAAGTAACATAGAAGGTATAACAGTTGCAGCACCTTACAAAAGTTTAATTGTTATGTATTATTAAAAACCTGGCAATGAAAAAGAGTGACCGTGAGTTTTATTGCCCGTTCTTTCTCATGGTTCTACGCCCTTGCTTTGCGAATGTGGCAGTAAATGTAAATGTAGAAACATACAGTAATAATGTTTTAAATTTGACGTTCATAAGTGTCACTTTGTGATCTAAATGAATAAAGGATTTTGACTTTGACTTTGAAAAATTTGCTAATTAACAATCATTTAAAGGCTTTATTCAATATTGATGCGCTTCAGAAAGAGTCTTTTAAGTCGCTGCGTTTTATTGTTGACCATGTTTCAAAGCATCTGCGTGCCTTAGATACTCTTGGCCAACCTACAAATATGTGGGAAGTGCTTATAATTTATATAATTTCTACAAAATTAGATGCGCACACAAGTAGGAAATGGTAGGAACATAAGTCCGGCCTCACGGATCTGCCATTACTTGAAGAATTTTATACATTCCTGCGTGGCCGAGCTGATGTTCTGGTAACCATGTTTATAAACAGCAGCCGCTCTGATAGGCAATTTGAAACTTTTGCAAGTTTGAAGTCAAATAAACAATCAAAAAGTTTTGTGTTTTCTGTAAATAAGGACACAAAAGGTTCCTGCATTTTATGTAATGAGAATCACTCTTTGCATGAATGTAAATTGTTTAAAGGTGTGAGTATAGAGGCTCGTTTAGCTAAAGTGAATAATTTGAATTTATGTAAGAATTGCTTAGGCAGTGGCCACAAGGCTTTTCAGTGTCAGTTAAGAGCTGTATGTCGCACATATAAAAGGAAACATAATTCCTTGTTACACATCAATAAGGCTAGTATGGCAACTTCTGATACTGAACAACCTTGTACTTAGTCCTCTCTACCTGTGTCACTTTCTGTGGCATGTAATAGTCAGGTTTTAATGTGCACTGTTTTGGTGGAAATTTTAATTAATAACAAAGCATATACTGCCCGTGCACTGCTTGACACAGGGAGCCAGTCATCCTTTATTACAGAAAGTTTTAAGAGGCAGATAGGGCTTGTAACTAACCCTGGTGGTTCAGTGAATGTTTTAGGTATTAATAATGCAACATGTAATATAACTGAAAGATGTAATTTGCGATTGAAATCTAAATATATACATACATACATACATAAACTCACGCCTTTTTCCCGTCGGGGTAAGCAGAAGACAACGGAACGCCACTTGCATCTATCCTTACAAACCTCTTGCGCTTCCTCTACATTCATTACTCTGTTCATACATGCTCGCCGATTCTGGGTGCTTAGGACCTTCCCGTTTTTCAGAACGTCACCAATTTGGTCGACGAATGTCCTACGAGATCGGCCGCGACCGGCTTGCCCATACACGTTAGCCTCATATATTTGGTGCGTCATTTTTTCTTCACTCATTCGCTCCACGTGCCCAAACCATTTCAGCATTCCTTTCTCAATCCTTGTCACGACATCTTCTTTCAGGCCACATCGCTCTCGTATTACTGCATTCGGAATTCTATCAATCAGTCTTACCCCAGACATACTACGCAGTGACCGCATCTCAACTGCGTTAATTCTGCTTTCATGCTTTTTCTGCCACACCCAACACTCACTACCGTACATCAACGTGGGCACAAGCACTCCATTATGAACCGCCAGTCGCGCCTGTTTTGGCACATTCTGGCCGTTTATAAAGGCATGCAGCGCTCCATTTACACAGTTTCCCGCAGTCACTCTCCTTTCAATATCTCCTTCACATGTTCCATCTCTTGTAAACATGCTACCCAAACATACAAATTCGGTCACTTGTTCAATGTTTTCTTCTCCAATCGCAATATTACACTCAATCACATTTTCATCCTTCTCAAACACCATCACTTTCGTCTTTTTTGCATTCAATTTCATACCTTTCGATTCAAAGCTCTCATTCATGCAGTTCATCATTTGTTGTAACTCAGTCGCCGACGACGCCAGAATGACTTGATCATCGGCGTACAAGAGGCACTTTGCACGCAATCCTGCCATATCGATCCCGCATACCATTTCCCTCATATCTTTCATGCAGCTATCCATGAATAAGTTGAACAACCAGGGCGAGGCTGCACACCCCTGTCTGACACCTATAGAGATGTCAAACCAGTCTGTATTGGCACCGTTAACCGGGACACAGGCTCTGGAACCCCTATACAGAGATTTCAGAGCCCTAATTATAAAATTGTCCACCCCATATGTAGATAGCACCTTCCATAATTCCTTTCTATTCACTCTATCATAAGCCTTTTCCAGGTCTATGAACGTGCAATATACCTTCTGGTTTTTTGCCAGACACTTTTCGGTTACACAGCGTAAGGAAAAGACCTGATCCGTACATCCCATTCCCTTCCGAAATCCCGCTTGCACATCCCATATCTTCTCATTAGTCACATTTACTACCCTGTCAATCAATATTCTGGCATACATTTTTCCTACAACACTAAGAAAGCTGATTCCGCGATAATTTCGACATTCCTGCTGCGAACCTTTCCCTTTATAAATTGGGACAAGCACTGCCTTCGTCCAGTCATCTGGGACCTGGCCTTGTTTCCAACACAGGTTAAAAAGGCGATGCAGCATGTTTACGATTAGTCCATCGCCAGCCTTCAACATTTCAATCGTCACCTTATCACACCCAGCAGACTTGCCAGACCTCATAACATTTAGCGCTTTCATAATTTCATCCATTCCAATTTCATCACTAGGGCCATCATGTATATCTATCATCTCTTCTTGCTCTATTTCACTCACATCTTTCTCAAATAAACTCTCAAAATAGTCCTTCCAGCGCTGTAGTATCATTTTTTCTTCATTCATAACTTCACCTTTTTCATTCCTAATTACTTTCATTGATCCATTTATATTTTTGCCCCGCGCTTCTTTGACTAGTTTCCAAAACAGTTTTATATTGTCTCGGAAACTTGAGCCAAATTGATCCTCATATTTCTTCTTTTGCTCATTCTTCTTCCTCTCTATACATTCTTTTACTTTAGCTTTCACACATCTATACTTGTCCTTCATTTCTTTAACAATATCTTCATTCATACCACCGCTCGCTCGATTCGTTGCTTCTACTGCTATTATATCCAATCACGCATTCTTCTTTTCCTCAACCATACTTCTAGTTTCACCATCCCACCAGTCTGCTTTCTCACATTTCTTACTTCTTCTTTTACTCACACCGCATACATTTTCAGCACTTTTCACTACGTTGGTTTTAAATACCAACCATACATCATTCACACTTTCCTTATTTACATCACTCCAGCTTTTATCCAGCCGTTCGCTCAATTGCTTTTTATACATCTCTTTCGTATGCTGATCTTTCAATCTTTCCACTTTTATGCGTTCTAATTCTGTATACGACTCTTTGGCTCTGTGCCGCCAGTTTTTAAACATACCACCAACTCTTCATATCACCAAATAGTGGTCTGTGCCAATATCCGGTCCACGATAAGCCCTAGTGTCTACTATTTTCATTCTCATTCTTTCATCGACTATCACAAAATCTATCATGCTTCTTAACGTAACATGTCCATCGTTCTTACGCCACGTGTACATATGTATCATCTTGTGCTGAAACCACGTATTCATCACAGACTGACCCATCTCCACACATACATCTAATAAGTTCGCGCCATTGTCATTCACACTCTTATCACCAAACGTTCCAAGTACCTTTTCATACCCCTCACGCTTCACTCCAACCTATGCATTAAAATCTCCAAGCATGACAATACGTTCATTCCACTTACGCAATAACACTACCTCTCTCATTTGTTCCCAAAATTCCTCTCTTACCGCCTTATTGTAGGAAGAGTCCGGAGCGTATACACCTATCAGGAATAGAGGTGTCAGACCTACTATCTAAATATATGCCTTTTGAAATTAAGGTTAGTTGCTTAGTAGTGCCCAGGATAACAGGAGTTTTGTCAAGCTCTCTGATTAATACAGAAACATTTAATATACCAAATAACATTAATTTAGCTGATCCTAGGTATTCCTCTCCAAGTGAGATAGACATTCTTTTGGGAGCAGATGTTTACTGGGATATAGTAGGCTCTCATAATAATAGACGAGGTAAAGGTAAACTAGCTTTGCAAGAGTCTAAGTTAGGATGGCTTATAAGTGGCCCTATATCAAGTAGCCAACCTAGCACTGAGGTGCATTGTAATTTTAGTAAGGTAATAAACAATTTCTTGGAGTTAAAGGGACAAGTTAAAGGTTTACATGTTACTAAAACATTTTCTATTGAGGAACAGATATCACTTCTACTTGTGTAAGCTCTAAGCTGTTGAAGTCGTGTCTCCTGTGGTGGGAAGGACATTCGTTCCTCACTAAAGAATCTTGCTATTGGCCTATAAGAAAACAAATGTAATTATTTTACCTGATGTTAAGGAGGTACGTTGATTTAGTTTTTAATTTAATGCTGTCTTGCTGTTGCAAATATAATTGAATTTATCTAATTCAATTATTATACAACTATTCTAACTCTTCAATTTATTAGAAGAGAATATACGCCTATGTATTGCGTTTCATATTTAACTGTAAAAATATAAATTCTATATTCTATGCCGCTTGGCTTGGCTAGAATACAAGAGTCACCACCCCCTATGTTCCCGTGGGTGTCGTAAGAGGCGACTAAGGGATAACACGATGCAAATACCATCTTTGCGTAGAGACGGAAAACTCGACATCAAACCCTATACGACTGCCTCGTTGGTCTCGCGGCATAAATGTGCGCGTGGGATCGGGAGGTCCCGGGTTCGATTCCTGGGTCGGGCAGTGTTATTGGGTTTTTCTGTCACGAAATTCTCAGTAGCAGCACGGAGTCTGGAAATGTACCCGGTACGGCAATAGGCTCGCCCCTTATTACGTGGGACTAAAGTATATCTGGCGAAAAGTGGAGGTAGAAATACACCTCTGCCTACCCCTTCAGGGATAAAGGGGTGACGATATGTATGTATCTATGTCTATATTGTAAGAGCATTATTTATATTAAGGAATAAGATGATTCTCTCTAATTATTAATAAATTTTAGCCATTTCGGTAATTCTTCACAAGAAATAAAGCTATTTAAGGAGAATAAGTCTTAGAAATAAATCAATGTTATTGACCCTCAATCCCTTTATTGATAGGAATGGTATTTTAAGAATTAGAGGAAATCATTGCAACCCATAATTGGTAATTTATCAGTAAAAGGAAGTTGTGCTATGTTCCCATTCTATTCATGTGTGTGGATATGATAATAATATATCTGTGGATAATTAAGTTAGCTTCTTATTTGAACTTTATATTTATTAGGTATTAAAGTTTAATTAGGTTAGCAGCTTATTTTAAACTTTATATTTAAATTACGTAAGTATGTATTAACATATAATTGGAATAAATTCATTTATAGTGATGTGTACTTATAATTTTATTGGTTCCAATTAAGAATTATTTATGTTTATCTGTTTGCTTTTCTTACAAAGCAATACATTTGGAGTTGGTTAGGATCTGAGCACTGACGCATTTATTTTATCTTAAGAAGGCTTGTTTCTAGGAGACCCTTATGCTGTTTGTTGCGATGATGGTGGTAACTACAAAGGCGCAAACAATGAAGTAAGTAAAATGCTCAGGTCCAGTCGTGACCCAATTATAAATTCTGCCCATAATGAAGGCATTAAGTTCGTGTTTTGCCTCATGTTGGAGGTAATAAGAGGCTGCGGCATATCTGCTAAGCATCACTTAAAGCGGGAAGTAGGGAATGCTTCCCTGACATTTGAGTAGCTCGCTACGCGTTTCACAAATTGAAGCGATTTTTAAACTCCCGTCCTTTAACGTCCTCACTCCTCACACCCAACTGATCCTTCTCCTCTAAACCCAGGGCACTCTTATTGGGCGGCCTCTGAAGTCGGTGCCATCAGAACCAATTGTTGCAAGTGTGCCAACAGATTCCAACTTATGGAAGTCTTGCGTCAGAACTTCTTGGAGAGGTGGCGCCAGGAGTACGTGGCTGAACTTAAACAGCGCACTCCAATGGCGACTGGCGAAAATGAGTCGTCTATCCAGGGACCGACGGAGTCAACCGTATGGCTGAGGTCACAATTAAGAAGAGCTGTACCCAAGATGGCCCATACCGGCCATGGAAAGGGGCGACGCAGCATGGAGTTGAAAGCAGTCCTTTCAACGCCCCGGAGGATGTTCGCGCCCATCAATAGCGCGAGGACGTTTGACAGCTGGAGTTGACAGCTGATGTCAACTCACTCCGCATCTTATGATCACTGCAACCATACGTTAGAATTTAAAACATTGTATTTTATCCAGAATTATACAAGTTATTCAAAATTTATTTTAGTTTGTTATTTCTTAACAACTCCTAAAACCTTTCAGAAATAGACTCATTTATAAATAAATAATTTACATGAGTATGAAGCTAAAATTAAATGATGAAGTACATCTAAATATTTTTTTAAGAATCATCATTTTTTTTTTTATGTGTTTATTTTGGCAGCGATATCAAAGATTTAATGCACTCTTTACAGTACTCTCGCGAAGATTTATGTTATTTTTGAATGCCCAAGTTTATTACTTAGGATCCGAAAAACATTGATTGGCTTCAAGGCAATCTTTATTTTTAAATCTATACTACTTACGTATTTCGCTAAATCTAGTTATTATTAACGCCACATATCATTAAAAACTAATAGATATGAATCTGCTATGTTTTTTGTATTATCATTGTAATATGCTTTTTTATAAAAAATATAACTTACACATTCAACGCTATCCCTGCGACTATTGAAAACTGACGAAATGACAACCAGCGAGACCAGCAGAAGTAAAATTATAATGTTAACAACTATCTAGCCAGACTATAATGTCTCCCATTTACAAGACTGACAGTGGTGACCGTGCTTAACCTTGTGACTTCATAGATTTGATACAATACAACTCCATAATGCTGACGATACAAAATTCAAATGTTTCTAAATTATTTTCATAATATAAAACTTCTACTTTCTTATGTACGAGTCTTTGTTTCAAAGAATAATGAATGAACCTTACATTGTTCCACTCATTCAATCTTTGTGATGGTGATTTCCCTAAAATATAACATAACATAACATATCTTCACGCCTTTTATCCCCGAAGGGGTAGGCAGAGGTGTATTACACACCCACACTTCGCCAGATATGTTTCGGTCCCAATGTAATAGGGGGCGAGCCTATTGCCATCTACCGGGCACATTTTTAAGCGAGCGATAATTAATATTTTTATTTTAATACACACATAACTTCGAAAAGTCATAGGTCCCTAAAATATGTAGTAAATAAATATGGAACATGCAAAAAGGCATAAGCAAGACATGTATATTATACCAAATAATTTAGTTTACATGTTTATGCATGGCAGTATAAGTTACAAAGCTAGTATACTATATGACAATAGGCTAAATTTGTATGCACTAAATATGATCATGACGATACAAAAATGTATTTGCTAGGTAAATATTTTGGGCAACAAGCTGCTTACTTAAAAATGAAATTTCGCTCATATGGGGTCGCCTTGGGAAATACCTGCTCACCAGATAATTGAACGCAATCAGCGCTCTAACCACGGCCATACACGGTCGCTATTTTTGCCCCTAAGGTATCATCATATCAGCCAAACGACGTCCACTGCTGGACATAGGCCTCCCCCAAGGTTCTCCACACAGACCGGTCTTGAGCCGCCCGCATACATCCACCTCCCGCGATCTTGACGAGATCGTCG
The DNA here is from genome assembly GCA_944739405.2 of Euclidia mi. Taxonomy (NCBI): domain Eukaryota; kingdom Metazoa; phylum Arthropoda; class Insecta; order Lepidoptera; family Erebidae; genus Euclidia; species Euclidia mi. The sequence goes on along the minus strand of OX123188.2, from coordinate 12,554,992 downwards.
GTCCACCTCGCGGGGAGCCTACCTTTGCTGCGTCGTCCGGTACGTGGCCGCCACTCCAGAAGCTTTCTGCCCTAACGGCCATCGGTTCTTCGAGCTATGTGCCACTTTAGCTTGGCTATCCGGAGAGCTACGTCGGTGACTTTGGTTCTACTGCGGATCTCCTCACTTCTGATTCGATCTCGCAGGGAAACTCCAAGCATAGCTCTCTCCATCGCCCTCTGAGTGACCTTGAGCCTTCTGATAAGGCCCATAGTGAGCGACCACATCTCTGATCCGTAAGTCATCACTGGCAACACACTGGTCAAAGACTTTCGTCTTGAAACACTGCGGGGTATCGGACGTGAAGATATGTCGTAGCTTCCCGAACGCTGCCCAACCGAGTTGGATTCGACGATTGACCTCCTTCTCGAAGTTGGACCTACCTAATTGGACTACTTGTCCCAGGTAGATATACTTGTCGACAACTTCGAGCGTAGAGTTCCCAACCTGAATAGGAGCAGGTACAACATGGACGTTCGACATGATTTTCGTCTTGTCCATGTTCATCTTAAGACATACTTGTTGGGAGACTCTACAGAAGCCATCGAGCACTGTGCCTAGGTATTCCATGGTCTCAGCCATGACTACGATATCGTCTGCAAATCGAAGGTGAGTGATGTACTCGCCGTTGATGTTGATGGCGAGTCCATTCCAGTCGAGAAGCTTGAAAACATCCTCCAGCGCAGTGGTAAACAGTTTCGGGGATATGAAATCCCCCTGTCTCACCCCTCGCTGGAGTTGAATAGGTTTCGAACTCTGGTACTGGAGGCGGACTGACATAGTGGCGTTTTCATACAAACACTTCAGCACTTCGATATATCGGTAGTCAATCCGGCACCGTTGGAGAGACTGTAGCACCGCCCAGGTTTCGATCGAATCGAAGGCTTTCTCATAGTCCACAAAAGGTATACTACGTGGTCAATGATTTTTCCCTAAGGTATACTACTTGGTCAATGATTTTTGCTTCATAAGTTCAAAAATGGTTTCAAGTTTTTAAGGGTCAGCAAAATGCGATGTGTTTTTGGATGCTGCAAGCTACAAGGTTTACCATTAAAAACTCGTCACAAATTATTTCTTAAATATATATATTAAAGGACCCATATTTTATTTTTATTTTAACAAGTCTAAGATAATTCAATATTATGGACGCGATTTAAAACATCTATAACAAAATATGTTCTCCGTAACCAGGCCTATGTGGATTTGATACTGCATACGTTTTAACATACATACATAGACTCACGCCTGTTTCCCCGAAGGGGTAGGCAGAGGCATATTAAACGCCCACTTTTCGCCAGAGTTTTGATCCCACGTAATAGGTGGCGAGCCTATTGCCGTTTTAAAACAGTGCCTTTTAAGAGAATCCTTAAAAAAAACAAATAGCTGGCCTAAAATTCTATAGATTTTCTTTAAATCTCCATCACCATAAGTAACAAACTCTGTAACTACTCCTCGTCAAACGCCATACATTACTTTCGTTTTACTTAAGACGCATTTCAAACTTCCAACGTTCAAAATGTCAATACGTTCATGGAGTGATGCGGAAACACGTGATCTCTCCGACATTTCGCGGCGAGTATATAACCCTTGTTGTTCTTAGAAAGTGTACCGAAAGGATGTGGAGTTTACATTGTTCGAATAGAGTATACTTCATCAAGTGAAAGAAACGATTGTGCGATTGTTGTGATGTAATAGTGATTTGTTGCTATCAATAGTAAAATGATTGGACATTATTCTTAATAGCTAAAACAATGATACTACATAGGCACGGATAACTGGTAACTAAAACCTTATCAGATTTGTCAGATTTTCAGCCGAGATCAGATCAGATCAGCAGCCTAGATGAATAATTGAGGTAATGTTAACCAAAACTTGTTAATATTAACTTGGCATACCTATTGAGTGTCACATAGTATCCTACACACGCTGCGTCTCCGGTTGTTTCCGAGCTTCTGGACTACGAAAAACTTCTCATCACTATCAACGGAAAGTATATCAGAATTTCAGAACTCACTCTCTATTTGCAAACGTTATAGTAAAAATTTTACAGGAAAGACCATGAAGTACATTGGAATGGAAAATCTCAATCAGACCGCAATGTACGGTGGCTTCTAGAGAGTTTCTCTAAAAAAAGTGTTAGAACAGGACTTGAACAGGATAAAATACATTTCTACCTGCTAACTATTTATTACTATCCTATTCTACTCAGCTTCTTAGCGCTTCCAATATCCCACAGTGTTTCAAGATCTTCAATCAATGTGTGTTTTATCTTAACTTACGAATCAGCAATATGGTCGCTCACTATCGGCCTTATCAGAAAGCTTAGGGTAACTCAGCCCGTGGTGCCAGCTAAGCTAAGAGTTATTAGAGACCTGTATATGTAAAATTCATGCGTTTCTGACTGACTGACAGACAACATGAAGCCAAACTATTGGTTGCAAGGAACTGAAAATTTTCATGTATGTTCCATAGTGTTCTTATGGGATCAGGCAGATACGGTCAAATTAAAACATGGAGGCGTTGCTTTGGACATCCTCTAGTACTAATATACTTGCGTCCTAGTAAAAATAATAACTTGACTCAGACATAATCTAGTGTCAGTCCAAAGCTAGCAAAGCATCATAAGATTAATGACGTATAAACATAAATGACGCAGAAACAATATAGAAGAAAAACAATCTGGGCGTTTGTAATGCGAAAGCACACACACTTACGCCAGATGCCACTATAGACGAAGCCGCGAGTGATGGACTGAAGATAGTCTCTCACCATCAATGTACGGCCCATTGCAATGTTTGATGATGACGTCATGAGATATGTCATGATTGTGGTTGTAAAGCAAAAAGTCTTACATTGCAACTATTTGATTGCACGTAAGGCGTAGTGGTTTAAGGAGCTGTCTTGATATTTAACGCTGCGCCGCGTGTTATGGGATCTATCACCACACGAGACAACACTTTGTGTGAACCACAAATTGTTATTTCCAGTCTGGGTATTCTTTGCAACCGTTGCTTAACCGCTAAAATGTCTAATGCACCTCATGTTTCTAAATTCCTTTGAGACATGGGATTTATACATAGCACAGAGGATGTACTTTTTAAATTAATCTGAAAAAAGAAAAAGAGCTATGAATGAAAACATTATAATAACTTCACTCAACAAAAATATAACGCAAAGTTACATCTTGGCAACTCGAAACTCAACTAAGAGAATAATTATTACGAATGCATGCTGCATCTACTTGCGCTCGGCTTTTTTCGTCAAAATCTATTTTGGCTTTAGTGTCCCTAATTTTCATGTGTTCCTGCTTGAAATTAAAGTTTTTAACTTACTCACTGCGGACGGTAGAGTAAGTGATTTGGTATTTTAGGAGGTGCAATATAATTCCTTATTTATAGAATTCAAAGTGTCTTTGAATTTTCATTTTATCCAGGCATGCTAAGCAGCTAATGATAAAATAATTTCTTTAATGAAAATAATTTCCTCCGTTCTAATGACTTTACCATTGCTTCATCACTCTTACGATAAGGCAGATCATAACTGTTGAAGGAATTAATTGACAGTGAAGAGGAAATTAAGTATGTTAATGACAAAGTCTCACAACTGAAAGCACAATTGACGAAACTCCACATAGAACATATGGACATTCTGGACGAGGGGGACAGACTGCAGGAAGAAGTCAGATCATATAGTAGCTGCGATGATACATATATGAGGCAGCTCAGTCGCATAATGGAGTTGGAAACAAGCTTGAGTGAAGCTCAATTCAAAATAACAACCTTGGAGGAATCCATTCAGTCACTAAGCAGCGCAGCAAACCAGGACCTCTTCTCTGAAGTCGTTGGTGGAAAGACAAATATTTTTAAATCTGTAAAATGTAATTGTAACTTTACATATAAAGTGTCAAATGGTAAATTTAGGAAATTGACAAAATTAAACAAATTAATAAAGTGACTTGAGTTAGGCTATAAGAGGTCAAAGAAAATTATAGATTAAAGAGAGTGAGTTATGAGTTTCTAAGCTTAAGGATAGTAATTAGCAATTAGCCTGTAGCCGATTACAATATGAACAACACACATGTTAGCTGCAAACACAAATCACATCATTAAATGCACAGCTCGACAAATTGATAATAGATCATCAAAGTGAAACACAGGAATATATATTGAAATATGATGAAATTAGTAGGGTTGGTAGAGAAAATCTAAAACAACTGCTCTCTATGACCAACAACAGTAGCTGTTTAAATTGTTCAAATCATAAGTTGGAGGCTTCACCTAATTGTACAACCAAGTTATATAGTGACTTTCAAGATGAATATCCTTCGAAAACATGTCATGGTTCAGGTTCTGACACATTATTACATAATGAAAAGAATAAGGTTTTAGATGACAATGTTTTAATTTCTTCTGACCAATTAGGAATTGGTATGGGTAGCCTGATTAATAGTTATACTGATCGGTCAATACAAAATATTTGTTCACCAGGAGAAGGAATGTCTATGTTAAATAATAAATTAAAGTATGCTAGACTAAATAAACATTCTACAGTTATAATTTTATATGGGGATAGCCTACTAGTTACCAAGAAAGAAATATTAGCTTTATCAGATATTATGATAGAACAAAGTTCTAAAGTGGGTTGCAATTTTATTGTCTGTGCATTACCATATTCCAATAACTTATCTTATAAAGAAAAGAACCAGATAGGTAAATTGAATCTATTATTATATAATAGCACTTGTAGTCATAGTGACCATATTTATTTTTCGATTCTAATATTTTTATTAGTAATTTCTTTTTAACAAAAGATACTATGTATCTCTCTTTTATATATAGGCAACAACTTGCTAAATTATTAGCATTTAATTTACATAGTGAACGCAGTACTACTAGAGTACTTAGGAATTTGGTAGATAATAGTTATACCAATAGTAGTATTGACAAATCTATTAGTTTAAACTACTAGATGAGACAACAGATAGGCATTCATGTGTTTTAAACTTAGCTCATCAAAACATACAAGGCCTATCTGGCAAAGAATAAGAGATAGATTTATTTTTAAAGAAACATAAGTTGCATATATTATGCATTACGAAACATTGGTTAAGAGGTGACCAATTAATGCTTAATAATTAATTTTCTACAGTTATAAGTGCATTCGTAAGAAAGAACGCTATTCGTGGTGGCTCTCTCATATATGTTTGTAATAGTATTAAATGTAAAGAACGATATGACATAGCCGAACTTTCTATCGAGCGCACCGCTGAGATATCTTGTGCTGAACTTGAGAAACACGTCATAGTCTGTGTATACCGACCACCGCAGAGTGACTTTAGCCAATTTGAAAGCATCATGGAGGACGTCTTAAAACATTTAAGTTCCAGCAGGAAGTCAATAATCGTATGTGGTGATTTTAAAGTTAACTTGTTAGAACAATCACCAACTTGTTCTAGGTTAGTTAGTTTATTTATGTCATTTAATGTGAATGTTTTATTTTCTGAACCAACCAGAATTACCTCACATTCTTCTACATGCTTAGATAATATTTTTTGCAATTGTTTGTACTTAAGTAAAGCTGTTTTGAGTGACTTGACATCGGATCACTGTGGACAAAAGGTTGTAATTCCAACTAATACAACCCCTACAGTACAAAAATCACATGTAGGCCTATGACCTCTGCTCACCTTAATCGCTTTAGTGATGATGTTGCTGCTAAGATCGCCAGCATTGACGTAACTCACGATGATCTAGATGAATTATATAAGTGGTTATTTGATGTTATTAAAAATGAGTACAACAAAATTTTTAAGCAGAAAACATTTGCCAAGAGCTCTAAAGTTAAATTTTGTGATTGGGCAACAGTAGGAATATACAATTTTTATCCTTCATTTATTGAATATGTAAGAAATTACTCAAAAGTTTTTAAGAGAGCATGTGCTTCAGCTTGGAAAACAACTTGGTACATTATTAACAGTGAGACTGGTCGAGCTAAGTTAGTAGATAATAGCTATGAAATAAAATGTAATGGAGAAATAGTTACAAAGAAAATTGATGTTGCTCAGACTTTTAACAACTTCTTCATAAACATACCAGTGATAACAACCAAGTGTTTAGACTCATGCCTAAGCAAAGCAGATATATTAGTTAGGAGCAATGTGAATGAGTGTGATGTGCTGTTTAATTTTAAATACATTAACACCAATGACATCCTCAAGACATTCAAGACCATCAATATTAAGAAATCTATTGACTTATGGAGTATTTCAGTTAAACTTGTTCACCAAATCATTTTTAGCATAGCTCCATATTTAGTTGCAATATTTAATAGTTGCGTGAATAAAGGGGTATTTCCTGCTTTAATGAAACACAGCAAGTTGATACCACTTTTCTAAAAAGGATCCAAGAGCGACCTTAGTAATTTTCGGCCAATTTCTATCTTGCCTGCTATTAGTTAAATTTTTGAAAAGATTATTTTCCATCAAATAAAGAGCCACTTTCACACGAATAATTTATTTCACAGTGAACAGTATGGCTTCACTAAGGGTCGCTCCACCGTTGATGCTGGTGTAACTTTGTTAAAGCATATTTTTAATGCTTGGGAGAACTCGAAGGATGCCATTGGTGTCTTTTGTGACCTGTCAAAGGCATTTGATTGTGTGAAACATAATACACTTTTACGTAAATTGAAACTTTATGGTATTAGAGATATCGCACTCAATCTTGTTGCCAGCTACCTTAAAGATAGAATTCAGTACCTATGTAGATGTTAATGGGAGTAGGTTTCTAGGTTTGCCAGTAGGAATGGGCGTTCCACAGGGCTCTATCTTTTTTTAATATATATTAATGATTTGCCGTTCTTTGTTCAAAATTTATGTGATATTGTTTTGTTTGCCGACGATACGTCACTAATTTTTAAAGTTGATCGTAATTCATGTAACTTTGATAGCGTCAATAACACTCTTGCACAAGTATTAGATTGGTTTTCGACAAATAATTTGGTACTCTACTCTAGCAAAACCAAATGTGTTACATTCTCTTTACCTTACGTCAGAAGTGTTCCTACTAATATAATTTTAAATAAGGAAACAATTATGCCTTTAAATAAGTAAATTATCGCGACAAGGAGCCGCTAAATAATAATGTATGATGTACACAAATCGATTATCATTGATGTGGATCATATTAACTCAACGTATTTTTATGGAACTGCAAATATTTGCTTTGTTTCCAAAATGTATGTGTTTACATGGTATGAAGAAATACAACTGGAGTCGAGCTAAATTGGTAGATAACAATTATGAATTAAAATTTATTGGTGAAATTATTACTAAGAAAACTGATGGTGCTCATACATTATACAATTTCTTCATAAACATACCAGTGAACACAACTAGCTGTCTAGATTCATGTCCAAGCAAAGCAAAAATGTTGGTTAGGGGCTATGTGAATGAGTGTGGTGTGCTTTTTAATTTTAAATATATTGACACCAATGACATACTGAAGGTATTCAAGACGCTCAACAATAAAAAATCTGTTGACTTATGGGGCATCTCTGTTAAACTTGTACAACACATTATTTCTAGCTTAGCTCCATATTTAGCTGCAATATTCAACAGATGCGTAGATACAGGGGTATTTCCTGATCTAATGAAACACAGTAAAGTGATACCATTATTCAAAAAGGGATCCAAGAGCGACCCTAGTAATTTTCGGCCAATTCCTATCTTGCCTGCAATCAGTAAAATTTTTGAAAAGGTTATTTTGCATCAGTTAGAGAGCCACTTTCTCACAAATAATTTATTGCACAGTGAGCAGTATGGCTTCACTAAGGGTCGCTCCACCGTTGATGCCGGTGTAACTCTATTAAAACATATTTTTAACGCTTGGGAAAATTCAAAGGATGCAATTGGTGTTTTTTGCGCCTTTTCAAAGGCTTTTGATTGTGTTGAACATGATACACTTTTACGTAAACTCAACCATTATGGTATTCGAGATAGTGCACTCAATCTTGTCGCCAGTTACCTTAGAGACAGAGTTCAGTATGTAGATGTTAGTGGAAGTAGGTCTGAAGGTTTGCCAGTGGGAATGGGCGTTCCACAGGGCTCTATTCTTGGTCCGTTTCTTTTTTTAATATATATTAATGACTTGTCATTCTTTGTTAGAAATCTATGTGATATTGTTCTTTTTGCTGACGATACTTCACTTATTTTTAAAGTTGATCGTAATATAAGTAACATGACAGCGTAAATAGTTCTCTTGCGCAAGTACTACATTGGTTCACTACAAATAATTTGCTACTCAACTCTGGCAAAACAAAATGTGTGAAATTCACTTTGCCGAATTTCAAAAATGTTCTTACTAATATAACTTTAAATAACGAAACAATTAACCTAGTTGATTCAACTATATTTTTAGGTTTAACTTTAGATTGTAAGCTTCAGTGGGGCGCTCATATCCTGTCTGGCAGTCAAACTTAGTTTTGCAGAATATGCAGTTAGGAAAGTTTGACAATTCACAGACGTAGATACTGCTAGACTAGTTTACTTTAGTTACTTTCACAGTGTAATTAATTGTTTTACGGGATACTATTATGAGATGGAGTACGGCGGCTGATATTCAGACAATTTTTGTTATTCAAAAGAGGGCCATACGCGCAATATATAAGTTAGGTGCTAGAGATTCTTTACGAGATAAATTTAAAGAAGTAGACATATTTACAGTTGCATCGCAGTATATATTTGCTAATTTAATGTACGTTAAGAAAAACTTAACTCTTGACCGTAAAAATAGTGACATGCACAAAGTGAACACAAGGAATAAGCATAAACTAGTGGGCACTAACTACCGTCTACATAAACTCATTTGCGGGACTCGGTAAACAATTTTTCAACAAATTACCTCTAGAAATAATGAATTTACCTCTGCACAAATTTAAAATCACTACTAGGAATTTCCTTTTAAAAAGGGGTTACTACGCTATTAAAGAATTTCTAGATGACAAGACATCATGGGTCTAGTTGCTTTTTTAAATTTACCATTATTGTTCTTTTTATGACTGTGTAAAATACTCTCTTCTTAATTAGTAACATGTTAAGTGGAGGTGCCTTGTGAACACTCATGATGTTTGCAGGGTTTGCATATTTTTATGATTTGTTGAATCTAGTATATCAGTTTTTATCCCTGATCTAATCATTGTTCACTTGTCACCTTTACAAAATTCTTTAATCTGTTGGTTGCTGATACATCTATACTGCTGTCGCTATAGTGTTTTGTTGTTGTACTATTCAAGTATTTTTTTTCATATCCATTTAATTCTAATAAGTGTCGCGAAGTATTTTGGCTGTGTCAGCAATCATGGTACCACAAATTGTAAGATTAAGATTCTGATTTAAAAAGAGTGGCATGAGTTTCTTCCAGGCTCTTCTCATAGCCCTACCATCCCGACCCTGGTTGTAAAAAAAGAATTGACGTTGTATTAAAGTGTTGCTTTTGTAACCTATATCAATAAATGAGTTTGAATTTGAATTAAATTTGAATTAAACAGTAATTGACTGACTTAAAATTAATTCGCGATGACAAACGACTAACAACATTTATTTTTCGTCCTGTTTATCAAAAGCCTTGTGGAAAACTTTTCATCATTTTTTCACTTTTGCCATGAAAATTGTCGCTGACATTTTAATAGATCTAAATTGCAAGTAACTTGTCTTGTTTCTGCAGCCAGTAGACAATTAAATGTATTAATTATGCTTTCGTTCGTGTTATCCATTTTTATTGCTCTTTGGCTTGATTATGACATTATTAAATAAGTATGATTCTTTGCAGCTACATTTTGTTTTAATTTAACCGTTTGTTCCCAATCTCGAGGGGATTTCGGGAAATCCCTTCTTAGTGCACCTTTACGGTTCCGGTTCTTGCGTCCAATAGTTTTGGTTGTGTTTTATATACACCTTCGATCTATACGTTTTAAGTCATCTTAATATATAAAATCCTTGCGTTACTGACTGACTGACAGACACGCTACAGCCAAAACTATTAGGCGCAGGAAGCTGAAATTTGGCATGTATATTTCTTGGGGACCGTAGGGGTGCACAAAGAAAGGATTTCCCGAAATTCCCACGGAATCGGCCAAACCGGGTAAAATAAAAAAAAAATTGGCGTAGCTGCTGGCGTCCTCTAGTTTAGTATATAAATTGGATTATGTTTGGTTTAGCTTATAAATAAAATAACATGAGGAAACATAAACGTGTAAATTATAAGCTTTATCAAAAATATACAGGAGGAAAAATAAATGTTGTCAGCCGTTTGTTATCGCGAATTAATTTTAAGTCAGTCAATTACTGTTTAAGAGTGATGAAGCAATGGGAAAGTAATTAGAACGGAGGAAATTATTTTTATTAAAGATAAATTATTTTATTATTAGCTGCTTAGCATGTCTAGATAAAATGAAAATCCAAAGACACTTCGAATTGTATAAATAAGGAATTATATTGCACCTCCCAAAATACCAAATCACTTACTCTACCGTCCGCAGTGAGTAAGATAAAAACTTTAATTTCAAGCAGGAACACATGAAAATTAGGGACACTAAAGCCAAAATAGATTTTGACGAAAAAAGCCGAGCGCAAGTAGATGCAGCATGCGTTCATAATAATTATTCTCTTAGTTGAGTTTCGAGTTGCCAAGATGTAACTTTGCGTTATATTTTTGTTAAGTGAAGTTATTATAATGTTTTTATTCATAGCTCTTTTTCTTTTTTCAGATAAATTTAAAAAGTACATCCTCTGTGCTATGTATAAATTCCATGTCTCAAAAGAATTTAGAAACATGAGGTGCATTAGACATTTTAGCGGTTAAGCAACGGTTGCAAAGAATACTCAGACTGGAAATAACAATTTGTGGTTCACACAAAGTGTTGTCTCGTGTGGTAATAGATCCTATAACACGCGGCGCAGCGTTAAATATCAAGACAGCTGCTTAAACCACGACGCCTTACGTGCAATCAAATAGTTGCAATGTAAGACTTTTTGCTTTACAACCACAATCATGACATATCTCATGACGTCATCATCAAACATTGCAATGGGCCGTACATTGATGGTGAGAGACTATCTTCAGTCCATCACTCGCGGCTTCGTCTATAGTGGCATCTGGCGTAAGTGTGTGTGCTTTCGCATTACAAACGCCCAGATTGTTTTTCTTCTATATTGTTTCTGCGTCATTTATGTTTATACGTCATTAATCTTATGATGCTTTGGTAGCTTTGGACTGACACTAGATTATGTCTGAGTCAAGTTATTATTTTTACTATGACGCAAGTATATTAGTACTAGAGGATGTCCAAATCAACGCCTCCATATTTAACCTTATCTGCCTGATCCCATAAAAACACTTTATACGATCCCTAAGGAACATACATGACACATTTTATATATCATCTCCATTAAATTAACCAATTCTATGTCTATTTCTGCCAATATATATATATATATATATATATATATATATATATATATATATATATATATATATATATATATATATATATATATATATATATATATATATATATATATATATACATATATATATATATATATATATATATATATACCGCTATTTTTTTATTAGTACAAAAAATTTTACACAGCACTAAGTATCTTTAACTGATCATATTTATGTAGTTAAAAAATAAAAACACTAAGTCCCAAAACTGTCTCAAAACTGTCCACAAAAATACGTGATAATTGGTAAATGCAATACTAATACTATGACCGACCCGAGTGCTACGAGTATCATAGTAAAATGAACCATTGATAAATTCAACTCCCCCCCCCGCCCCTCTGCGCCTGCGCCACGCCCCGACGATGCGACAAACAGTACTAAATTGCTAGCAAAAGTGAGCGTATCTAATTTCGTTGCAAAAGTTAATTGTTTGTCTACGTTTGCCCGACGCGATGGCCTATCATATCAGTTCATATCACGAGAGTATGTACCTATGATTCGTGCGTACTTTTTGACTGGAAAATCGCGAGTGCTGCTGTGTACCCATGGACATCTTATTGTGAGTGTACAAAAGTGATCCGGTCAGTGTCAAATAATTAAAACAGTGCATATTGCATGCTTTTGACAACGGTGGTGGACATTTCGAAGGACAATGGAAATACTTGTAAGTTTAGTAAATAATACGTACTTAAGTAAATAATAATTTGATGCGGGCGGCTCAAAATCGGTCTGTGTTCTCCACACACCTTGAGGAAGGCCTATGTCCAGCAGTGGACGTCTCTGGGCTGACATGATGATGATAAAATAATATTTGTAAATAGCAGATGATTCTATTTTCATAAATACGCCAAAATTACTCTTTTCATTCAGTTCAGAACACCTTCTTTTATTTTGATATTTGTTTGCTTTCTAATTACATACCTCCGTATTTACTTACTTGTTAAATGATAAATTTTACCGGTCCTAAGCCCGAATGAAGGATGAAGGAGAGGGTAGAATTAACAAAATTAAAAAATAACTACCTACATTTATTATTTTTCTTCATTTTATTTTCTATGGCTACCTACATCATAAATGCGACAGAGAGAATGCGAATGAGCAGGATGAAATATTATCAATGAATGAGTGAATTGATTGTAAAATATGACTAGGATTTAAGTGAGATGTTCTACAATAAACAAATGATAATAACTTTGCTCTTTATTGATATTATGAAATTCTTACGTCACATATATGATAATAATATCTTCGCTAATCTGTCCTTAAAGGTTTTGTACTAATTAAAAAATAGCGGTGTATATACACACACACACACACACACACATACACACACACACACACACACACACATACACACACACATATATATATATATATATAACACTATCTAGTAGTCCCAAACTAAGCAGAGCTATATGTTTTATTTTTAGGGTTCCGTACCTAAAAGGTAAAAAAACGGGACCCTATTACTAAGCCTCCGCTGTCTGTCTGTCTATCTGTCTGTCTGTCTGTCCGTCTGTCTGTCTGTCTGTCACCAGGCTGTATCTCATAAACCGTGATAGCTAGAAAGCTGAAATTTTCACAAATTATGTATTTTGGTTGCCGCAATAACAACAAATACTAAAAATAAAAAATAAAAATATTAAGGGGGGGTCCTATACAATAAACGTGTTTTTTTTTCGTATTTTTTGCTCAAAATTATTAACGGTAGCAGGTAGATGCTTTAAATTTTCACAGAATATGTAGTTGTGTATAACCTTTGACAATAAGTAATTAAATAAATAAAAAAAGTTAAATAAAGGGGGGCTCCCATACAACAAACGAGTTTTCTGTGTATTTTTTGCTAAAAATTACTAACGGTAATAGGTAGACGCTTAACATTTTCACTGAATATGTAGTTGTATATTACCTTTCAAAATAAATAATTAAATTTAAAAAAAGTTAATAATAAAGGGGGGGCTCCCATACAACAAATGTATCTTTTAAGCAATTTGTTACTCGATTTTAATAAACAGGTAGAAACTTAAAAAATATTTAAGTATTTTCATCAAACGTGATTTTCTTTTATAGATGATGATACGGAACCCTTCGAGCGCGAGACCGACTCGCACTTGGCCAATTTTTTTGTAAATACATACTTACATTATTATACATAGAAACACCCAGACCAAGACAAACATAAAACATCCATCTTCTTGCACACAAATGTTTGACTTGAGCGTGGATCGAACCCGCGACCTTCTGCGTAGCAGTCGTTTACACTCCCGCTGCGCCAACCGGTAGTCGATATTTTGTATTTAGCTTAATATGTATCTCTAGTACCCAATTCCGTCGATCAAATTTTGGAACCGGCCGTAAGGAAATAATAGATACATAACTAGCGGAAGTGTGAGGATTACATGAGCTGTTTCACCACCCACGCAAACCATTTCGGCGGTGGGCGTTCCATGTATCTTGGTTGTAATTTCGATATGTTATGGTATGCTGTATGGTACATTGGTACGGCTATAGCTATGGAGCTACAACTTTACGTATTATATTAAGATAACTCAGCTGGTGCGAGGATGACTATAGACCTAAACGACAAGTAAAGTAAGCAAGCAAGTAAGTTGCTGGTTATATTTTAAATCTCAAGAAAAATTATTTAGTCTGCTACGACGAACAATAATACTCAGAATATCCTAAATTAAAATGCTTGAAACATTTAGCACTTTGAACTGGATGTATAGAGTTGAGTAAATCAAATGACAATGTACTAATTAAAACAAAACCGGAGCAAAAGTACCATTTCCTTTGCACATAAATTATTGCATCCACGGCTTGAAATTTACCTTTCTTAAAAGAGAAAGATATAACATGTTTTTTCCTTTGTAGTAAGCAGTAAGACCGCTCCGCTATACTTTGCCAAACCGCAAGAAAGAGGACACATTCCGGGTTAAAAATTAGCGCCGCTTTGTGATAAATTCTTTACTCTTTACGCGTGAAGTAGAAACGTAGTGTAAAACAGATGCAAAATAACAATATACTAGGTACATTTAATATTTCTATGCTGCTTTAATATTCTTAGCAGGAAAAGTTGAAAAACAAAGGTTGTTAGTTTTTGTATTTAGGACGCTAAGAGCTTTTAGATATTAACACTTAAGCCAGAACGATTATGTGTATCTATCTATGGCACGGGATGACAATGTTCTTTGAAAACTAAGTGCCACACTTTTAAAATTGCCATCTCTACTATAGAAGTTAGAGTTCTGAAATAAAAAGCTTTAAACTGCAACTTCTGTAGCTATTCTTTCTTTTTGTTTCCCTTTCTTTAAAGCTATTGTTAATTATGCATTAGCAATTGTTACTTTTAAGTTTTTGAAAGATAACTATACAGTAGCTAACTAGCTACCCTTGTATATACTAACACTCCTCTAAGCAGGGAATATGTTTATCGCTTCGGGTTGCAGAAGTCAGACAGCTGGAAAAGCCAATAGGTGAGTATTCTGTCAAATCCGGTCCCTGAGGCGAAAGTATTCGTTGCAAACAGTAGATAAGTAACCTTTAAAACCTTGGGCATCACACTACCTATTGGTGAAAACTGTACAAAAATTCGTTAAGTAGTTTTTGAGTTTATTACGTTCATACAGACAGGATGCGGCGGTCATTTTATAATGAGTAGATTTTACGGCTTATTTATGCTCTCATACTTAATTAGGTGTAACTTCGTTTCTATATTTCAAATTTCACATATCTACGAAATCGATAATTCAATTAAGATATCGGAAGAGATTACGCATAACGAGGGAAAATTCTCAGATCACATCACTTAGTGCGTTAATGAACTTAGAGCAACTGTCTTCATTACCGCCTAAACATCACACAAATCAATAAAATTAGAGCGACATCATATTGAACACCGCTGGATTAGATGTCTGAATCAGTGAAGTAATTAGCAACACCGCACTAAAGCCAAACTAACGTACCTACATCAAATAGAATATCTAAGATCAAATTCATTATGTTGTAACTATCTAATAAGGCGTAATCATTGATCCATAATACCGTTCATCCAATCACGAAAGCATTGAATTTGGTTTGCAAAGCTTGTATTATAAATTATAATCGATGGAGTGTATAACATTATGTCTATAAGTTACAGCACTAGTTTCAATGTCGAAAGTCCCGGGTCCCATCCGTTATACCAGTTAAGTAAACTGTATTTTTTATATTATCGCGCTTGTACCTCCGAAGGGGTAAGCAGAGGTGTAATATTACACCCACATTTTGCCATAGTATACATTTCAGGTACCACGTAATGAAGGGCGAGCCTATTGCCGTTACCACGGTAATAATATCTAACAGTATTGTAACTCCATACAAACGCACGAAACTCGAGTTATACCTACGCGCCTCCTCGCCGGTACCCAATGGGTACCCAGTCTAATAGACTGTGCCTAAAGTACGCACAGCCGCGATCGTGCCGTAGCTCGCAGTGACGAACAGACGGTGACGATTTTTGTACCAGTGCAGTGTTTTGTTATTCAAATAATTAATATGGCGAAGATGTATAGATTATATTGAGCAGTTTTTGGTTGTTTAAATTCTTTAATAACTCACCAACTATATATTTTTTATACAATGTTTTTTTTGTTTCAAATTACGAAGGTTCCTGCTAGTTCAAGTATTTTATTATATACCTTATTTTAAATTATAACTACGCTTTTCACACCTACCTTCTGACACGGTAATTAACTTTAGCATGATAAAGTCGTAATTTGATAAGCTTAATCTATTATTATGTTTATTATTTTTAAAACATATTGCGGTTATAATATAATGTATACTAGCAGGACACTTTTACCTGCGTTATGGACAATGTATTATTTCATTGTTGTCTATGATTAGTACTACCTACAGGGTAATTTTCAAAATGGAAGCCAATGGGAATCTGCTTATTTCATAACCAATAGGTAATTTCTTAGGGTACTTACTTAACTAAGTACATAATTTTTCGCTTAATTTTAAAGCACCCTGAGTTATAGGTTTTTGGAAATACATATTGAATTAAACGTAATATCGTTATGAAATTATAATGATAAGATGGATGGTATGTAGTGTTATCGAACAAGTTGGCAATGATTAGATATTACTGTAAGTAGCGCATAAACAATTAGATGGTTGACGTTAAGTAACGTTCAAAGTGGTTGGAGATCGGATGGGTGACCAAATAACTGTTATTTCAAGTTGCTCTGTGCTGATAGTAATATGGACGTTAATTTACGAAATGAAAAAGTTATTATTATACTCGTCAGTTATTAAGGACTACTTGCATTTTGGCTCAGAAGGTAGGTGTTGAAGTAAAAATTTAAGTTTTGTAACCTTCGGCGACTGCAGTTTACTATTTCATTCATTCGATTTTCATTTGTTTGAATAAAAATATAAGTAATAAGAACAATCACAAAACCAGAAAAAACGTCAAGTAGGTAGATGTACCTAATTGCGTACGGCGCGTCTGTAGGTATATAACTCACGAAGACGGCCGAGTTACAATTTACCGTGCCGCTACCGTGGACATCTCCCTCCGTGCTGCTACGAGAATTCGGAAAAACTCAATAACACTTTTACCCAATCCGGGAATGGAATCCGGGGCCTTCTGATCAGCAGACGCATACGCTATCCACCGGACCACGGAAGCAGTCAAGACTGTAATTCATACTACTTTATTTCAATTAGGTTACAGAAAAAACGGTTAATAACGAAAAAACTAATTTCACATCCAAATTAAAATAGATGATATTTTCATGAAGCTGAAATTGCCTAGCGTACTTGCAGTTTTAAATATCAAATAACCATTAAAATTAAATTCGACTTAAGAATGTACTGTCATTTCTGCAGGCAGTGGCTAAATTCAATATACCATTGACAATTCAAAATGCTCACAGTCTTAGAGCAACGGTAACCATTCCAACATCAGGTGGGTCTCCAACAAACGTTGTAAAAAGACACACTAATTGCAGTGGTAAGTGTGCAGCTTAAAACAAAACCCATTCCTGCTTAGAAAATATCCGTACCCAAACAAGGCACTCAAGTAAACTAGTACTTAATAAATCTAGTTACAAACTAAGCAATGTTCTTGGACTACGAACACCATGATACTATTCCAGGAACGAATTGGTAGCGTGTAACATTTATGCAAATCAAAACTGCTGCGGAAACTTTCGTCCATATAAATGTTCGCGTGATAATTAAACTCCGAATAAATTCGACAATACATGGCAACTGTACGACTATAGCAAGAGGTTATTGGATTAAAATGAACGTAGAAAATATGCAACTATTTTAAATTTTTCGGCTGTCATCGTAGAGATCCTCTGCCAGAAGTATTTTATATAATACTAGAGAACGCCAGCAGCTGCACCTGCATTTTTTTTAAATTTATCCGTTTTGGCCGATCCCGTGGGAATTTCGGGAAATCCCTTCATAGTGCACCCCTAGGGTCCCCAAGGAACATACATGCCAAATTTCAGCTTCCTGCGCCCAATAGAATGGGCTGTAACGTGTCTGTCAGTCAGTCAGTAACGCACGGATTTTATATATTAAGATTTTATTTTTATATTATATAATAATCATGCACCTACCATAAATTATTATCTCTGTACCGCCCTAGGTTGACTGGTAGTATGCCTAAGGCATTAAGTCCACCTATGTACCACATTGTTTGTGTTGTGCAAAAAGTTAAATAAATAAATAAAGCTTTGGATACTACGAGGACTTCTCTTAGAGCTAGTGCACATCCATTTTTTAGTTTGATACAGTAACAATACAACCAGTTTTGTTATTGTATAAACTAAACCGTAACAATAAAATCACTATTATTACTGTAACATGTCTTTTTTACTTCAATACAAATACTATCTTTATATATTATTTTTAAAAACAAGATAATAAAAATGTACCCGTGCAATTAAAGAACAGGGATTGGGTGTGACAATCGGTAAAACTCTGTAAATACATCCCCGAGTTTGAGTTTGACTGATGCATCTACACAATTTACCCCACGGGGACAAGAGTAATTGCACATCAGGGACATATTGTTCTCTTTCAACGTTTTTATTCTCAACGTCGTCTGGTAGTTGCTAGATTGCAAAAACAGGAGATCGTGTCTTGTGGCATACCCTGGAGAAAACCAACGTCCAGCAGTGGACTGCAATAGGCTGATGTGACGATGATTATATTGACTTTTTTAATATAAAATGATTATATACATACATTCATACATAGACTCACGCCTGTTTCCCCGAAGGGGTAGACAGAGGCATATTAAACGCCCACTTTTCGCCAGTGTTTTGATCCCACGTAATAGGTGGCGAGCCTATTGCCGCTTATCGGGATATTTTGTTTGCCAGAGCCTCGTCCGTTGATCGGCAGGTGCACCACTTGCAGGTGAGGTTGGCTTGGGACCCTAAGTTCTTGGTGGGAACCCTATGCACCCATACAAAATAAATGATTACCTACATTATAACAAAAATCATTCCTCTACGTACCGTAACTGACAATGTGTGGAAACTGATTTAGAAATCTTTAATATATTTTATGAATCCAAATTGTACCCACTACTTGACGTCTACTCAAGATATTGAGAAGTATTTTAAATCAATATCATCGTAAGAATTTGTAAGTGGTCCTTTGTATCGTTATAACAAAACCAGATTTTTTCGTAAGTAGTAATATAAAATAGTAAGACATAACAACTGCGAGATAAAGCAAATGTTATTGGATAACTTAAAAAGTTAACTTACTAACCAAATTATATTTGTAATATTTATTTTATCTGTATCTTAATTCATCAGCAGAAACTAAACTTTTTCTTTCTTCCCTTTTATAGACAAATCATTTCCAATTATAAAAAAGTTAGCTCTATGAAAATGCTGTCAAAAACTAGTATTAATAAAATTAATACAGCTATCATAATTGGTTTCTAGTATATAGGTTGATCTTGTATATATAAATGTCTGACAGAGGTATAATAATGTAAGTATGCAAACTTATATCAAATAAAATATTATTTTCTTTGTTTAATGTTAAAGCAACTGATACAATTAATAACGAGAGATACTTAAATTTCAAGTATCCAACAATCCTAAACACTGTTATGATATATCATCGTAAGTATTGAGCCACTACTGAAGCTGAAAATATAAAATTTTAACTGTGGTTTTCATTTATGTTAATTTAAGGATTATTTTTTTATAAGATAATCATAGATCAGATTAATTAAAATGTTCCATCCCTAAGGGGCTAAAATAGGGGAAGAAGATTACTTAAAAAGCCATTGATGTTAGAGTGAGCTCTATGAAAATAAAAGCTTATACTAATTTATGTGCTGAGGTACCTTATTTTGTTTACCAGTGTAGGTTGATATTGGATACAAGTGTCCGTCAAAAGTATAATCATCTAAGTATGCAACCATATAATCAACTAAAATCGTCATAATTGTAGAACATAATACGAAAAACCATATTTTTTGTTACATAAACCATACTTAATGTATGAAATAAAGACTAGATTTATCACACTGCATGGTAATGGTGAACGTTTTGCAATTAAAGTACATCAAGTGCTTTTCTTGCAATTTTGATGATTATTCCTTTAGATTTCCATGCGGACAATGTCTCGATGATTAGTGCCATATTCATTAAATTCTATAATGCAACTGACGACAGATAAGCAATTCTTTAAGCAATTCAAATTCCCTTTCCTAAATTCATATAAATAGACAAATAAAACAATTTTTTATTGGAGAAGAAGAATAACTAATCATTTATAATAGTTTCAAGATCAATAAAATTTCACAAACCTTTTTAACTTTTCACTTAAACGATTTAGTTGTTTTCAGTCACTCGTAGCCGCCAAAAAAAACACAAAATTACTTAACATCAAAGGCGAGCTTTTATTGAATCGCTTAACACACAAAAACCTCACTTATTTCATAGAAACTAACAACAATAACCATCTCTATCACATATCAATCTCCAATGCAGAGAAAATGTCCAAGCCATATAAAAAAATACGAAACATCGTCACGAAGATGAAATCATAAACGGTAAATAAACACATCATCGTCCTAATGAAAAAGGTGTCACCGATGAACTATTAATGTGTCAAATCAATTTCTCTGATACGGATCGTGAGTGTCACACGAACTTTGAACCCCAAGCTGACGATCCATGACCTTCGGAAGCCGAGCCTTTGATAGAAGAATTTTCATGAATATTTTCATTTACATTTGCATCCCATAAGCCTTGTTTACTTTGGAATGCTTATTGGAAATTTGTCTTTGAGGCTTTTTTCATTACGTTATGCATTTGAAATCTCGTAATTATAAACAGTAATTACAGGATTAATGTAATTGACTTTAGATAATTCCAAAACAAAATTTAAATTGTTATGTCAACGATATAATATTTGATTTGAAACTGTATCAGAACACAGAAACTATTTAAAATGAATACCACCACCCTTAATAATTATTATAGCTGACAATGTTCCCAGTGACTTTATTTGAATATAAAACAAAAACAAACACATTATTTGTGGCAAACAAGCATTAATTAAAATCAACATTATTCCCCGTAACTCTAAATTGGGTATTTAATTGAAACACGGTAAACAAATTATGAGGGAATACTCACATTTCGTCCAAAAAATCCTCTTCAAATTAATATAACATTAAATATCAACTTTATAAATTGTGCAATATCACTTCAATCTAAGTGACACTGAACAATGTACTAGTCACTTTCACTTTACAGACAAATATTATAGATAAACGAGAAAGACACGTTACTATTTTCTTAATACAACTTGGCAAGCGGACACGCGCGTGTCAGAAACACCACATATGTATACATAAAAGCATGTATATATTATTAAATACACCATACTACAATTTACACTTTGGAACTTAAGATGCTTATGTAAAAGTGAGGTAGTTCTAAATAAAAGACAATTCGTAGGATTTAAAGACTTTAAAATTAATTAATTAGACTGAAATGAAACATATCTTGTCAAATTATACCTTAAGTAGATTTAGTCATAGAAAATAATAGTTACGGCACATAATATTAGAGTATAGTATATACGTTACATGAATTGAGGTTTCAATTACAAGTATTATTACTGTATAAGATGAATATACTAATCTCCAGTGTCTCAGTTGGTACGTACAGAGTGTATAGTCCTGTGTTCACCCAACGAAATGTGTCAGCTGTGTTTTTTTTTTTGGGTGTGTGCTAGTTGTTGGCCGCAGATGGCCTTGACAACTTTACGCGGACTATGGGTGAGCGCAAAAGGCTCCCAACCCGTTGTGTCAGTTTTAGTACGGCACTGGTTTATATTTGAAAATAACCCCACCGTTCGGCGATCACAGGATGTCAATTGATTCTCTTTTTTATTATTTCAAAATAATGTTACAGAGTTGGAGTAGTCTTCAAAATGTATTAAATGATACAAAATACTTATACCTAATTAACAATTAGTTATAAGCGGTTTAACACCACAACATATGAAGGACCATGTGTGTGCAAGCGCCGGGTCGGCCGGCGACTCGCTTTTGAGGGAGCTTACGGCTTTAATGAACCTTATTCTTTCCGCAATGTGAAGGATGCCATCGTCGATATTTTGTATGGCGCAAATCTGTGCGCCTTGCGGAAGCGCGACGACGGTGGCATTTGTCCCATTGCCGTTGGTTGTATGTTCAGGCGTATGGCAGCCAAGATTTGCTGCCGCCATTATAACACCCTTTTAGGCAGCAAATTTCAGCCCCTGCAGCTTGGATTTGGATCCAAAGGTGGCTGCGAGGCTGCCATACATGCCCTGTCGGCATACCTTGGCTGTAATCAAGGTGAAGTTGTCCTGAAGGTAGACTTAAATAATGCCTTTAACTCGGTTAATAGGGACACCTTGTGGACACAAGCTAAATTAGAAACACCCGAAATTTTTAGTTTTCTTTGGCAGTGTTACAGGCACCCTTCAAAATTGATGTATAAGGAAAATGTTTTGGAATCCGCCGTTAGCTGTCAACAAGGCGACCCACTTGGACCACTTATCTTTAGCTTGGCTATTCACCCAATTATCAAAGAACTAAATTCAAAATTTAACATCTGGTACCTGGATAACGGAACCTTTGCAGGTGATGTAGACGTAGTTTATCAAGACCTGGCACTTCTAAAGTCGAAATTTTTATCCATTGGCCTAGAACTTTATCCCAGTTAATGCGAAATTTTCATTAACAATAACTTAGACCAATCACATATACATTCTAAATTTCAATATCTGGCTCCCAATATTATTCACGTTAAAAAAAGTTCTCTTCGCCTCCTTGGGTCCCCAATATTAGACGAAGGTTTCGATTCATTTATACAGGAAAAAAAACAAAATTTTAGTGATATTTCAGACCGGTCACTCAAAATTAATATGCATTCGGCTTTTACTATTATCAAATTGTCTATTGTCTTTTTGTGCCTAAATTTACACACGCTCTTCGATCTTCCCCGTTTTGGAAATACCCATCTCTACTCGCCTAAATTGACAATCTTATGCAAATTACCTTAAGCAAAATTCTGAATCTGGACCTGAACGACCGAGTGTGGCTACAGGCGTCTTTGCCTGTACGCCTGGGTGGACCTTGGCGTTCGCAAAATTTCCGACGTAAGTTTACCAGCATTCTTGTCCTCGGTCCACGGCACTGCAGAATTGACCAGGAAAATTTAAGCACCCACAATGGTCGATCCTGAGGTGCCGTGTAAGATCGATGCCATGAATGCTTGGAGAATGGCTTGTCCAAGCACCGAGTTACCCCGAAATCCATCTTCACAGAGGCAGTGGGACGGGCCGCTTTGCAGCGTGGTACGAGAAAATCTCTTAAGTACGTCGTCCAATACTGCAGAGCGTGCTCGTTTGCTGGCTGTGGGAAAATGGGAGTCGGGTCTTTGGCTTCAGGCACTGCCATCGTCCAACATAGGTACCATGTTGGACCATACGACTTTCCGCATTGCTTCTTGCCTTCGTTTAGGTGCGCAATGTGTCTCTCCACATCGCTGTCACTGTGGACAGGCTGTCGACAGCCTTGGTCACCATGGTCTGTCATGCTGCAGGAGCGCAGGTCGTATTTCACGACACGCCAACCTTAATGACATACTTTGCCGGGCTCTTGTCACCGCTGGCGTTCCAGCCCAACTTGAACCTCAGGGCTTGGCACGCGACGATGGCAAAAGACCAGACGGTATATCTTTACTACCGTGGAAGCTGGGTAGGCCTATGGTGTGGGACGCAACTTGTGTCGACACCCTTGCGTCACCTGATCTTCCTAGCACAGCAGGTTGTGCGGGCGCTGCTGCAGCTACAGCGGAGACTTTCAAACGGCGCAAATACATAAAGCTAATAGGAGATTATGTATTTGAGCCGTTTGGAGTCGAAACGTTGGGACCATGGGGTCCAAGCGCGCGATCTCTTTTTAGAGATCTCTCAAAGAGACTGGTTGATGCCTCGCGTGACCTGTATTTGGTGCAAAAGATCAGCATTGCCATACAACGTGGCAATGATGCCAGCATTCTGGGCAAGCTCCCAATTGACGGCGATGTGGAGGATTTCCATGACGCCCTCTAAATTTTCTTTTCCTTTCTTTTTTTTATGTATTTTTTAGTTATTTAAGTATATAAATTATTGTTTTATTTTATGTGTAAATAGTCATTTAGCTATGTTAGTTTTAATTTGATTGCAATTAAATAGTTTTCCATTATTAATAAATTATAGTATTTATTAGATTGTTTAAATTGTAACATATTAAAACAATATTTGAAATGATAACTGTAGAATGTGTTACATAATTTAATTGTTAATCTGGCAACTCGTTTACAACGATGTAAAATACTTATTTTAATATTAATAATTTTGGAATTGATTACATAATTTAACTGAAAGTATGACATCCTATATATATTATTGTGACAAAGTTTCGTTCTCGAAGCACAACATTAATACTCTTGAAGCTACCAATGACATTGTTACATTTTTCTTTATATTAATAATCGAACAAATCATAATCGTCAACAAGAGTCACAGTCATGGTCTCAGTTATGATCGTGGTCTTAGTAATCATCATAGTCTTAGTCATCATCATAGTCTTAGTCATCATCATAGTCTTAGTCATCATGGTAGTCTTAGTCATCATGGTAGTCTTAGTCATCATCATAGTCTTAGTCATCATCAAAGTCAAAGTCAAGTCAAAGTCAAAATCGTTTATTCATCTAGGCCACAAAGTGACGCTTATGAACGTCAAAATTTAAGTTAATTACTTAATGATTCTACATTTACATTTACTGCCACGTTCGCAATGCAATAGGTAGAACCACGAGAAAGAACGGGCAATAAAACCCATGGCCACTCTTCTCAAACAAATATAATGGTGGTACATTTTATTTTTGTAAGGAGCAGCAACTGTTTCACATTGTAGACATCTACTAGTAAAAATTTTTGTAACTATGGATATCATACCCAAGCAGTAAATGATGTTCATATGGTAAGCCTCCCATAGTAAATATGGTGAAACAGGAGCATCCACTTACGTCTTTTTAATGTAGGCAACTCGCGAACATGGTCAGAACTATGGTAGAAGTGAATGAAGCAGAAAGTAACGGTATATAAAACCAAAGCAATCGACAACCTATTAGTTAGCCCATGACCACGAGTTACCCACATTTTACAAATCCGCAAAGTTATAAGGAAACTGTGGAACATGAATGCAAAATATGGTATGAAATGAGAATATCGTAATTACATACATACATACATAGACTCACGCCTGTTTCCCCGAAGGGGTAGGCAGAGGCATATTAAGCGCCCACTTTTCGCCATTGTTTTGATCCCACGTAATAGGTGGCGAGCCTATTGCCGCTTATCGGGATATTTTGTTTGCCAGAGCCTCGTCCGTTGATCAGCAGGTGCACCACTTGCAGGTGAGGTTGGCTTGGGACCCTAAGTTCTTGGTGGGATCCTAATTAACTACACTATAAAATAAAACTACTAATTATTGACCTAGTCAAAAGCGAACAACTACTTCCAAGCGCTCCTGTCATCAGAATAATCCTTCAAACTGTAATATGCCTTATTTATAAGATTATTTTTAACTTCTGCCTGAAACGAACATAATGGCAAGTCTAAAATATGAGTTGGTATTTTATTGTATATGCGAATACTGACCCCAATAAAAGAGCTATGCGTTTTGTGCAAACGAATATACGGAACACATAATTTATGACTTTTTCTAGTATTGATATTGTGTATGTCACTATTCATTTTATAAGAATTTATATTTAGT
This sequence comes from Euclidia mi, assembly GCA_944739405.2. Taxonomy (NCBI): domain Eukaryota; kingdom Metazoa; phylum Arthropoda; class Insecta; order Lepidoptera; family Erebidae; genus Euclidia; species Euclidia mi. The sequence goes on along the minus strand of OX123188.2, from coordinate 12,529,087 downwards.
CTTACATGCATAACACTGGCATAAATATATTGTGACGCTACAGTAAGAATACCAATCGGTTTAAAATTTTCTTTGAGTGAGACTCTTGTCTTTAACTGGTAAATGGCCCTAACTGCCCGTTTCTGCAATATAAAAATATTTTCGATATCAGCAGCTCTACCCCATAACAATATGCCATATGACATAACACTATTAAAATAACTAAAATAAACCAATCTAGCCGTATCGACATCGGTCAACCTACGAACCTTCTGAACGGCATAAGCAGTTGAGCTAAGTTTCCCTGAGAGATATGTAACATGCGCACCCCATTGTAACTTCAAATCAAGTGTTAATCCTAGAAATAATGTGGATTCAGTCGTTTAGAATACATCGTCATTTAAAACTATGTTAGGACCAAGGTTTCTGACATTAGGCAGAGCAAACTTAACACATTTTGTTTTTGTTTTTCATTATAGTCATTTGGTCGCTCACTATGGGCCTTATCAGAAGGCTCAAGGTCACTCAGAGGGCGATGGAGAGAGCTATGCTTGGAGTTTCCCTGTGAGATCGAATCAGAAATGAGGAGATCCGCAGTAGAACCAAAGTCGCCGACATAGCTCTCCGGATAGCAAGCTGAAGTGGCAGTGGGCAGAGCACATAGCTCGAAGAACCGATGGCCGTTGGGGCAGAAAGGTTCTTGAGTGGCGGCCACGTACCGGACGACGCAGCAGAGGTAGGCCCCGGCAAGGTGGACCGACGACCTCGTCAAGATCGCGGGAGGCGGTTGGATGCGGGCGGCTCAAGGCCGGTCTGTGTGGAGAACCTTGGGGGAGGCCTATGTCCAGCAGTGGACATCGTTTGGCTGATATGATGATATAGTCTCATACCCCACTGCGCAGATCAATCGCTCCGCAGACGGTGAAGCTAAATCACCCGCGCCCAGCAAATGTCATACGACAGACGAGGCGTCAATTCATAATCCATCCTTCAATTCATAATCCAACCTTTACTGCACAGATCAATCGCTTCTCAGACGGTGAAGCTAAATCACCCGCGGCCAGCGAATGTCATACGACAGATGAGGCTTCAATCTTTCAATTCGTAATCCATCTTTCAGTTCATAATCCAACCTTTACTGCGCAGATCAATCGCTCCGCAGACGGTGAAGCTAAATCACCCGCGGCCAGCGAATGTCGTACGACAGATGAGGCTTTAATCTTTCAATTAATAGTCCATCATTCAATTCATAATCTATCTTTCAATTCATAATCCAACCTTTACTGCGCAGACCAAACACTTCGCCAGTCGGTGAAGCTAAATCACCCGCGACCAGTGAATGTCGTACGACAGATGAGGTTTCAATCTTTCATTCATAATAATCATAATATTTTTATATTTGTACACACATAATTAATAATATATAATATATTTCATAATCATACATAAAATACAAATATATCCAAATAAACTATTATAATTAAAATATGATATTAATCTCTATTCATATAAATGTGTATTTAGTTCCGTCCATTCTCCCGGCCATAGGCGAATAATTATTTCATAGGATCTCTTATGTTTAGCTGTCAATACGTCATGTCGCCTATTGTTACGATTACGACAAATTGATAAATAAAGGTAGGTGTATTGAAGAGTTGGTGGAGGAGGACCTTTATATACAATACATAAAAATACATAAAATAATAACATTTATTTAATTTTAATAGATATGATATCTAATTTGGTTGTATGATACAACCATTTTTCAAATTTAGACGTATAGTATTAGGTAGTTATAAATAAGTAGGTAAATGTTAATCACTATGAAGTTGTAAAATAATTGAATAAATATGTTTAGAAATTTAGACCTTGTTCTAGTTGATCCGAGTCCAGTCATGTTCAATCCGTATCAATGTTCTAGCAGCGTGATCGGTCAACGTCGGAAATCATTTTAAGAGGTTGATGTTGTAACGGTTAATCAGCAGTAAGGGATCAGAACAAAAAATCTGTACTATCTCATCTGATCGAGTATCATATTTGCGTTGATAGAATTCCTACCAGTAAAGAACCAAATAAATGAAATAGCCAGTTCGGCCATCCATATAATTATATCCGAGTCAAGTGAAAATAAATTATTCAATATTTCAACAAGGCAAGCATTTTTGTATGTATGTACCTTTTTCAGGTAATTAGTATAACATGGCTATTATAATAATTGAAACTAAACATTTACAGCAGATATTTGAAAGTCATCGTTACATCTATAATATATTTAAGATAATCCCGGTGTGTGTAATGGCTTAGGAAATTAATCCTTTATGAAAAGGTTGGCCTGTTCTTATTTATCCATTTCTTTTATAAAGGGTGATAAACAACTATTATATGTATAGTTTAAATATTACATATAAGAACTGTAAAATAATATTACACTTTACTATATTAAAATATTATAACTACATCATAATATTAATATTGCAACTCACTGCATCATCCACGAATTACCAACGACAACATGATACGAAAGGAGCTACTCCAAAGCATCATAACCAATTGTAAAAAGAAAATTTCTCAGGTAGTTCAGCTTTTCTTTAATAAATAATCGAATAGGATTTCACAACATTGGGTTAAATATGTACCTATAGCTTTGAGTAATGAGGGTAGGTATTAAAATACGGAATAATTACATATCGCAAAATAATGAAATTTTGAACATAACAAAATTACGAATATAAGGATCTACCATTCGTCTATTGACATAATTACTTACCGACTATACGTAATCTGAATAATATAAAAGTCATAATATTTTTTTGATCTACAAGTTACTAGAAAATTTAAGTTGACACATCATTTATTTATTGTATTAACAACTGTTCTACTAGTTTTTCCCAGAACCCTATAAGCTTTGCATAAATTTACACATCAACAGTTAAATAAATTATAAAGAAGGGTACCGTGTTCGAATGTAGCGAACTGGCCTAAACACTTTAAGAACCCTCAGTGGAGCAACCATACACGGTCCCATTGCAAAACACAGTTTAGCTACAAAACCAGCCTATCCCATAGTTTAAGCAACTATCTTATTATAAAAATAGGTTTAGCCCCAGACCATGGTCCCAATGACAGGGTCCCAAGCTGGAGGAACATTCCAACCATCTTCCCTATTGAAATTAGGATGTTTTCTTTTCTACAGTCATGTTTTGTCCTTGTTCTACATGTTCTACTTGCTCGACGAAGTCTGCTGTGTGTGAACATGTAGAACAAGGAACCAACCATTACCTGCGATTTGATAAACCACAGATACTCGCAAAAGAACACCGCTTTATTCCAAGAATGATACGAGAAGCTATTGAAATTAAAAAAACATCCTAATTTCAATAGGGAAGATGGTTGGAATGTTCCTCCAGCTTGGGACCCTGTTATCAGGCTAATGAAACCCAAGAAGGACAAAGTCACCAGAAGACATCAAGACACAGTGAGCACATTCTGCGTAGATAGTAACACCAATAGTTGAAAAATTTTCGGGTACTTTAAGATAACTTTTAAATTCAAGACAAAGACAAATACCACCTCAGTCTGCCGTGAACATGAATCCTGTAAAGAATTCGAAACGTCGGCTAGTAATAAAAATGTAGTTTCTAGATCATTCGGTTTAAATGTAATAACAAGTGAAACCAATATAACGCGATAAAATCCGTAACCTGTAGTTTAATTTCAAAATATGCAAATTATTTTATAATAAGCATTTTTTTAAGCCGTTATACCCCATCGCCTCCAACATCAAGGCAATGGATTGGTTAGCATTTTGTTCATGTTATAGTTTCCAACGTCCCATGTAGGATAGGGTATAATTTATTATAGCCAACATCCGCTAATCGAAACTACGGTTTACAGTACAAATCAGTAATACACATCAGTAAATATGTCTATCAAAGAGGTAATTATAGATAAATATATAGATGTAAATAATAACATATTTGCTTGTTGTACTTACATACTCATGTCAACCCTTCTCATATTCTTCGATCAGTCTTAATTTTGTAAAATCGCCTCACCCAACAGACTCGTAACCGCTAGCCAGTTTCCAGCACCATTGCCACGGCGCCGAGGACACGTCGTGCTCCGTCGTCAGCAGAACGGTGATGCCAAAGTCAAAGTCAAAGTCAAAATCCTTTATTTATTTAAATCACAAAGTGACACTTATGAACGTCAATTTAAAAAAATAATTACTCAAAGCTTCTACATTTACATTTACTGCCACGTTCGCAAAGCAAGGGCGTAGAACCATGAGAAAGAACGGGCAATAAAACTCAAGGTCACTCTTTTTCATCGCCAGGTTTTGCATAATACATAAAAATTTAAATTTTGTAAGGTGCTGCAACTGTTACACCTTCTATGTCATTTGTATATATTTACTCTACTTAATATTCAAGCATAATGTACTAAAATTTTGATGTTCATTTAATTAGCCTCCTGAAAATTGACATGGTGAAACAGGAGCATCCACTTACATTAAGTACCTAATAATGCAGGCAATCCGCGCAAATGTTCAGAACCATGATAGAAATGATACAGTTTAATATTAAAAATGTAATACCAGCCCGTAAGACCGACATCGACCAGTCATCGCAAGTAGCACCCGTTCACGAGTATGACGCATGGGCCAGCCATCATCCCTCTCGCCATATCAGAGGGACAGGGATGACCCGACACAAGACGCCACCACAAGAAATGACATTTTAGTGAGCATGACGACAACGGTACACGAACCGGCAGTAATTAACAATCTGTTGGTATACTGACCATGAACACGAATTACCTGCATTTTCCAGATCGTTAATATTATCATAAATATGTGGAACGCGTGCAAAATGCAAATGTAGTACCTATATTTGATTGATTGACATGATACTTTTGAAATATAACCACCGATCGAACTGATTGGCTACACGATTATAATACATTATAAAAAAAAAATAACAAATAAAAGTATCTAACGAGATGAGTGACATTTAGTAATGTGGTGGCGATTCCAAAAACTATCATTTACATGATTTTAATTGGAATGGAATAATATTTAATTACATGTCAAGAAACTTATCATCTACCTATTTACTATATAATATATGAATTATGAAACATTATTTCCAAGCGCATTTGTCATTCAGATATTCATTTAAATTATAATATGCCTTTTGCATTAGGTCATTTTTAATCTTTATCTGAAATGCGTTAAAAGGCAAGTCCAAAATACTTATCGGTATCTTGTTGTAGATACGTATACTAAGTCCTATAAAAGAACGATGAGTTTTGCACAAACGAAAATACGGAACACATAATTTATGTCTATTTCTTGTATTTATAGAGTGTATATCACTATTCTTTGAATATGAATTTATATTTTTACGTACATGCATAACACTAGCATAAATATACTGAGACGCTACTGTTAGAATACCGATTTCCTTGAATCTTTCTTTGAGCGAAACTCTTGTCCGTAATTGGTAAATGGCCCGAACTGCCCTTTTTTGCAATATAAAAATACTTTCGATATCAGCAGCTCTACCCCAAAGTAATATGCTATAAGACATAACACTATGAAAATAGCCAAAATATACCAATCTAGCCGTATCGACATCTGTTAAATTGCGCACCTTCTTAATGGCATAAGCAGCCGAACTAAGTTTCGCTGACAGATATGTAATGTGTGCGCCCCATTGTAACTTCGAATCAAGTGTTATTCCTAGAAACAATGTAGATTCAGTTGTTTCCAGTACATCACCATTCAAAACTATGTTAGGACCAAGGTTTCTGACGTTGGGCAAAGCAAACTTAACACATTTGGTTTTTCTGGCGTTCAGTACTAAGTTATTTACAGTAAACCATTTAGTCACCTGAATAAGAGCACAGTTTATTTCGGTAAAGTTTTCCTTATTTGTATCTACTTTAAATATCAATGAAGTATCGTCAGCAAACAATACCACGTCACAAATATTTCTCAGGTAAAATGGCAAATCATTTATGTAAACTAGAAACAGGAAAGGCCCTAGGATACTACCCTGCGGCACTCCCAATTGTACTGGTACGCCACTGGATTTTGAGCCATTTATTTCTACACATTGGATTCTGTTATTTAAATATGCCTTAATAACATCCAATGCTTTAGTCTGGACACCGTAATGTTTAAGTTTGCATAAGAGCGTATCATGGCAGACACAATCGAATGCTTTCGAAAGGTCGCAAAACACACCAATAGCATTCTGAGAGTTCTCCCATGCATTGTAGATGTGTTTGAGTAAAGCTACTCCTGCATCCGTCGTCGAGTGACCCTTAGTAAAACCATATTGCTCAGTATGAAGGAGGCTGTTTAAATTAAAGTGCTTCAGAAGTTGCTTGAGTATTATCTTTTCAAAGATTTTACTAAAAGTAGGTAGTATTGAAATTGGCCTATAATTACTAGGATCAGTCTTACTGCCGGATTTAAACAGAGGTATTATCCTACTATGTTTCATTAAATCTGGAAAATCGCCTGATTCTATACACTTATTGAACAAGTTACTTAGATAAGGTGCTACTATATCTATTATACTTTTCAGAATCTTCACAGATATTCCCCAGAGATCACCCGTATTCTTAGATTCTAGAGATTGGAAAGTGTTTATAATGTCAGTAGAACTAATAGGACTGAATTTAAATAATACATTACATTTTTCTACACTAGATTCTAATAAATTTACTGCGACTGAAGCTGATGAGTTTAGACCTATAGTAGTAGCAATAGGTATGCTAGCAAAAAAAATATTGAATGCGAGTGCGACTTCCTCGTCATTATTAATCATTTTATTATTATCTAGCAAGTTAAAATTGGTATTCCTAAAGGTTGCCTTGCCCGTTGCTTCGTTAATAGCTTGCCATGTGGCCTTAACTTTATTAGAAGAATTTCTAATTTTATCACTTACAAAACGTGCCTTAGCTATATTGCATACCTTTTTAAATATTTTTGAATAATTTCTGACATACTCAGTGAAGCTCGCATCAAAATTGTATTTCTTCATACCATACAACTCATACATCCTTGCTCTGCTTTTATAAATACCTACAGTAGCCCACTCACTAAATGCTCTAGACTCCTTGATTACTTTTTCCTTGGTTTTAAAAGTACTTCTAAATTCGTTGTGAACTAAATTAAACATAGTTTCATAAATCTTATTTGGTGACTTAAGCTCCATCATATCAGGATTCATACCTATTAAAATTTTGTTCCTAAACTCATTAAATTTATACCTAGGTAATGGCCTAACTGTCACCTTACGTACTGCATTATCATTTATATATAAAAATCCTGCCAATTGACCACAGTGATCCGAAGTTAAGTCAGTAGTAACTAATTTATGTGATACTGTATGATTACTAAATATATTGTCAAGACAAGTGGAAGATGATGCAGTTATTCTAGTAGGTTCAAGAAATAAATTTGTCAAATTAAATGATTTCAAAAGATTTAAAAGCCTACTAGTCATTGGTGAACTATCCAGTATATTAATATTGAAATCTCCACAAACTATGATCCCTTTCTTATTGGTCCTAATTTTACCAATTGCATCTTCCATAATAGATTCGAACATATTAAAGTTACTTAAAGGAGGGCGATACACACATATAACAACATACTGTTCCAGTTCAATACAGGAAATTTCTACAGTGCGTTCTACAGACAAGGTGCTTATGTCCCTTCGTTCCTTACACAATATGGTATTTGAAACTAGTATCAAGGATCCACCATGGATGGCTTGACTCCTAGCGAAAGCACTTTGCACAGTGTAATGCATGTTATTTAAAAAAGATATTTGATAATCCTTCAACCAGTGCTCCGTTATGCACATAACTTTTATATTATGACTTTCTAAATATAAACTTAATTCTAAATGTTTGCCAGATAGACCCTGTATATTTTGATGTCCTATATTTAATTGACAATGTCTATCCTTTGTCCAATTCTTAAGTTTAAAGAACTCGTGTCAGTATTTAAAATAGAAGACATGGTAAAGACAGAATTATTTACAGAAATCATTTCCTTGGATACCCTACATGTACCTGTGTCACTTTGTATATTATATGCTAATAATTTAGCAATTTGTCGTTTATAAGATAGCGAAAGATACATAGTATCTTTGGTCAATGTGAAGTTATATTTATTAATAAATTTGTTTATGTCAAAATATAAAATAATATCTTTATATTGCCATGTCATATTGTAAAAACACAAATTGAGGTCAGAGATATGTTGATTCACCTTTCCATCTAGTGTACCTGAATAAGGTAACGCACAAGTAATAAATTGACATCCAAATTTTTTATGAAGTGATAAAATTACTTCTGTTAAGTTATAAATATCTTTTTTGGTCACCATTTGACTGTCACCATACACAATTACTATTGTTGACTGTCTATCAAATGTGGTTATTTTTAAAATATCTATTAAGTTTACAAAAGATGACCCTGGATAACAATAATTAATGATATTGTGTTGTTTTAAATGACTATTCATTAAGCTACCTAAACCTACACCTAACCTATCTGAAAACATGTAAACTTTTTTTGTGCCAGAGTTGTCAACTAAGGGTGTCCTATCCTTTGTACTACTGGTTGTACTGGAACTAGAACTTGAACAGAGACCTGAATCACCACCAGACTCGTTAGCTAACAAGGTAGATTTTAAACAATTTGAGTAACTATTTGTGTTTGTCAATGCCTTTACATATTCCAAATTACTCTTTCCAATTCGTGCAATCTCATCATATTTATTTATATATACCTGAACCTCTTTCTCATACTGGGTATTCATCCTATTTAGTTGAGATTCTAAAGCACTGATTTGTGATTTAAGGTCCCTTGTATGCTGATCATACAACATCCTACCATTAATTAATTCAATATTATAATTTTCTAGGTCTTGTAACAATTCTGTATGTTCAGAAACTAATGTTTTGTATTGCTTTGTTGTCATTTTCATTTTATTATATTGTTTTAAGTTCAGTACCAGCCAGCATCATGGGATTTCGACGAGAATACTCTGGAAGTTAAAATTGGATATATTAGTAATGTGAGGTGGACGTATCCCACTTCTGATGTCAGAAACACCACATATGTATACATAAAAGCATAAATATATTATTAAATACACCATACTACAATTTACACTTTGGAACTTAAGATGCTTATGTAAAAGTGAGGTAGTTCTAAATAAAAGACAGTTCGTAGGATTTAAAGACTTTAATTAATTAATTAGACTGAAATGAAACATATCTTGTCAAATTATACCTTAAGTAGATTTATTCATAGAAAATAATAGTTACGGCAAATAATATTAGATTATAGTATATACGTTACATGAGTTGAGGTTTCAATTACAAGTATTATTACTGTTTAAGATGAATATAATTATCTCCAGTATTACAGCAGGACCGTGCGGAGTGTACAGTCCTGTGGTCACCTAACGAAATGTGTCAGTTACATATCCGGGTTTTCTCACGATTCCCCTAGGGGAACCGGGGGGAAACTGCTACAGGTAGTGTGCTGCTTCAGTGGTGTCAGCCGCCGCCTGCAACTGCAGACGGGTCACGGGGTTGTGGTCGTTGCCACTGATGTCATATCCGGGCGTCTTGTCCGGGTGTGCTTCACGCCGCTAGCGAGACCTGACCCCACCGGCAGTATTCCCAAGAGGGGAACGTCCGGTGAGCGAATTGAGCGATCTACGAGCCAGCGGCGGCTTGGTAGTACGGCCACAGAATAGGTAGTTCTTACGAACAGAAGCACCACTTCGTAAACCAATTTATAGAAATGGCGACTCTTGGTACTAAGCAAGAAAGTGCAATTCAGCTCGCATAAGCACTCAGTACCTAACGCGATATTGACCTAACTGTTCCCGCTCTTTTCTAACACATAACGCTGTCGCTGTCTGGCGCGTAGCGGTGCGCTAGCTGTCGCGCTAGGGTTGTCGACTTGCCGCTGCTACCATAATATTTATTCATCGTCTATCTACCTACTTGACCACGTACCTAATAATAAATATATATACTATAAGTATCCTATCCCACTATTTGAGTTCGTAGAACAAAAACCACAAAAATTCTGGTGGTTTACATTTTCACTATACTAATTCTTAGTTATTTCCTAAACGCGTAGACCGATTTACATGATTCAAACAGATAAAATACTTTTTGAACTAGATCTTTAATTTGACACCATAATCGTGGAGATATCTCAACAAATAAAAGTACAATTTTCAAGTTGAAAATAAATAAAATCAAAATTTCAAGTTGCTTTCGACACACATCCGTTAAATGAGCAATACTTTGCACCAGACTTGTGATGAGACATTTTTGTTGTTCACTATTATAATTCACGTTATTAGCTAGCCCTGCGCGCGAGCGGTGACGACGCGGCTTGGAAGCCGCGCGAAAGTGTAGGCACTTATCGCTGTAGGTACGGCCGAGTGAAGGAGGCCTGGTACGGCACTCGTTTATATAGGAAAATACCCCCACCGTTCGGCGATCACAGGACGTCAATTGATTCTCTTATTTTATTATTTCAAAATAATGTTACAGAGTTGGAGTAGTCTTTAAAATGTATTAAATGATACAAAATGCTTATAACTAATTAACAATTATAGTATTTATTAGATTGTTTAAATTGGAACATATTAAAACAATATTTGAAATGATAACTGTAGAATGTGTTACATAATTTAATTGTTTACCTGGCAACTCGTTTACAACGATCTAAAATACTTATTTTAATATTAATAATTATGGAATTGATTACATAATTTAACTGTAAGTATGACATCCTATATATATTATTCTAACACGCGCTACCCCGACGGCGCGCGGCGCTCAGGATCATACTGAGTTGCTTTGGGAGCGCTTCGTCATACAATGCACCGAAAATGGGCGAAGATTCAAGTTAGTTCGACCAAGCAGCAAACTTATTGAAGCATAAACATGATAATATTATAAATCTGAGGTCGGTCATACGGTTGTAAAACCGTACGTAGTTAAATAGTTATACAATCTTTGATCTAGCGTCGCGGTGCGTTTCAATAATATTTTTCTTACATTTGACTTCTCGGAGTTAATGTTTGAAGTCTTTCATAAAATCTAAAAAGCTTTCATGTTCTTTGAAATGACTTATGAAATCATAATCTTTCATATTGCGGCCAACAAATATTTAACAGTAAATATTAAAGGAACTAGCTTTTGCCCGCTGCTTCGCACGCGTAAATTACGATTTGATAAAATATTTTGTACAAACACCCATACCCTCCTCAAGGAACATAGGTACATGCTAAATTTAACCTTCTTGCGCCCAGTAATTTCGGCTGTAATGTGTCTGTCAGTCAGACAGTAACGAAAAGTTTTTATATAGATTGCAGTGATTCCATTGAAAAAATAAAAGTTTTTACACAAACTCTGATTCCCTTTTCCACCCTCTTAGGGAAAAATCTAAAATAAATGTCTTTGTGTTCGCTAACGTCATTTGCGGATCCAATAAACAAAGTATATAGTTAATCCCTTGAAGGCATAAAAGGTTTTATGCAAATTACTAGAGGACGCCAGCAGCTACGCCTGCCCATTTTTTTTTTATCCGTTTTGGCCGATCCCGTGGGAATTTCGGGAAATCCCTTCTTAGTGCACCCTTACGGTCCCCAAGGAACACACATGCCAAATTTCAGCTTCCTGCGCCCAATCGTTTTGGCTGTAGCTTGTCTGTCAGTCAGTCAGTAACGCAAGGATTTTTTATACAAAGATGACTCCCCTTTTTATCCACTTAGGGTAAAAATTTACAAAAAGACTTTATAGTGTTCACTAACTTAATTTGAGGAACCAATAGGTATACAAAGTTTGAAGTTAATCCATTAAGGGTGGTAGCGCCATCTACCTTCCTATCTACAACTAATCGCATCAACATGAATCGTTCCACGCTTGTCTAGTGCGAGCGATATCATATTTCCGTCCCTCTCTTTCCCTCTCCCTGGAAGAGGCACTGCCTTGCGCCTGATTTCGTCGACGCGATCGTGAACGCGAGGGACAGTCTCGAACATTCCTCCCGCTGAGAACGCCGTCTCGATACCGCTCCGCGCCGCGCCGCTGTATGTGATTTTGCCGCTTCCACCAAGGAAAACCCGCTCGTGAGTGCTAGTGAAAACAAGCAGCTGCATCGCGTAACCACCAGGAAGACAAGAAACGAAGAAGGCTGAATAAGGTAAGTGCCTTCCATCCTGGAAATATCCTATACTCCCGTATCCATCTCCTCTTCCCTTATTCCTTTCTAGGCGACCCAGAACTCGCCCTAATACAGTCCATTTCCTTTTCCAAGTCGCCTAGAACCCTACCCCACGGTTTCGGCACCACGCCATACCATTTTTTTTGATCCATACGAGCCGGATTCATTTACGTTTTATACGTTATACCGCTATACCTAGGCAGTTATAGCACCTAGCTATACTCCTAATAGATTCACATAACCGTCACATGGTTATTTCCGCCCGCATTAGTAGGTAAACTTTTATGTAGCTACCTACTTATTAAATTATTATTTCTGCAACTATCATAGTTGTCTTATAAATCTCATATTTCAATCAACTTTTATTTCCTCAGCTCTAAAGTGTTGCCTACTTAGGTAAAATAATAGATACATTAGATATTCTTATTTTGTTTCGTTCTCATTAGCTTATACTTACGTAAGCATGTCACAACAAAAGAAGTCACGCGTGTCGGAAGACAAAGAGATGACAATCTTAGAAGCGAAACGCAATATTTTATTTGAGCGCATCCAAAACATATATGAATGCTCAAAAACCGCATCGATGTCTGACAGTAATAGCGAAGCATTTCTCAGTTATTGTACAACAGTAGATAGTATTCGAACAGATTTTCATAAGTTGTTAGACGATTATAACGCAAGATTACTTTCTATCAATCCTGATGAAAAACCGAACTATCAGGCGTATACCGCATTCGAAGATCTTTATTGTATTATTAAGCGTGTACAATCGCAATTGGAGGGTAAATGTTCGGCAGAGCCCGTTGCCCGCAAACCGAGATTACCGCCAATCGAGATTATGTCGTTTGACGGAGATATACGAAATTGGCCGTTATTCTATGCAAGTTTTAAGTCTACAGTGCACGATAATGGTTCTCTGACAGATGCTGACAGGTTGTACTATTTAATAGGTAAACTGTCACCGAAGGCCCAGTCCGTATTTGCAGGTGTCACACCCAGTGCTGAGAATTATCAGGTCATATTTCAGTCACTACTTGACAGATATCAAGACACGCGCGTTCTAGCGTCTACGTACTTTGACCAAGCTTTAAATCTCAAACTGTCCAGCAACGCGTCTGTCTCGAATTTCCAGCTGTTTATTGATAACTTTGTTACCGCAGTTAATTCTCTTAAAAACTTAAAATTAGAAGATCTTTCCGACTTTATGTTGCTTCAACTCGCTTTAAAAAAGTTTGACACTGATACAATTCGCGCATTCGAGATGACGGAACGCAATAATAAAATACCTACACTAGATAGTTTTATTTCGTTCATCAAAGATCAGTGTCGAATATTTCATAATACGCAGTCGGGTTCACCTGGCCCGTCTAACACTAACAACAACAAACAAAGGTTGAATAAATCGCGAAATAGTAATAATAACTCAGTCCCTAATCCACAATCTTACGTAACATGTTCGGAATCTAATAGTAATAATTCACAGAAGTGTCTGTGCAGTAATATAGTGCACGACCATTACTATAAGTGTCCCACCTTTAATGATTTAAATCCAATTGCTCGTTTTAAAAGCGCAAAAGATAACAAAGCTTGCATTAATTGCTTAAGCATAAAACATAAAACGAGTAATTGTTCCAGTAGAACGAGATGTCGCACATGTAAACAAAAACATCACACACTGTTACATTATGATAAAAATAACCGGTTGTCAAGTCAAGCCGCTAACCTTGACATACTCGCGCCGCAGGTGCAGCAGACCACGGTAGCTGCGCCTTCCGCGTCTGAGGGCGAAGTATCGTTGTGTATGACATCCATTGCGCGGGCGACGCGCACGCGAGGACGGCACTCGCGCATCTATAATGATCCGCGCAGGGCCAAAACGCAGTGTACGGCGTCTAACACGGTACTGTTGGCGACAGCGCAAGTTATCATATATGATGTCAATGGGTCGCCGCACATGGTACGTTGTCTGCTAGATAGCGCATCTCAGACCAATCTAATAACATCGGAATGCTTCAAACGCCTCGGATTATGGAATAACTTTAAAAATACTAACTCAACCGTCAAAGGGATAGGCGGATCAGAAAGGCATTGCAGGGGTTCCGTAGATGTTAAAATACATTCGCGTTTTGATAGGAACATTAATTTTAACATTTCTTCGCTTATCGTGGAACGTATTACAGACACGTTGCCAAACGCTAATGTAGACGTAGCATCACTCACTCATCTCGAATCATTGCCGTTAGCCGACGCGGAGTTTGCGAATCCGGCAGGCATTGATCTTTTGATCGGAGCTTCAATATTTCCGCACTTGCTACTAACTAACATAGTTCGTAGTGAGCGATATGATTTACCACCCGCTATTGAGACGGTACTTGGGTATGTGATTATGGGTACCGTACCTACGTTACATACTTCTCATTGTATTACGTCTTGTTGTTGTTCTGCTCTTCAAGAGATCAAGGTGGGTGCTAAAACTGTGTGTAAGATAAAGCACTAATTAGCTATGCTATGCTGCGCTATGCTGCGCCATGCTGCGCTATGCTGCGCCATGCTGCGCTTTGCTGCGCCATGCTGCGCTATGCTGCGCCATGCTGCGCTATGCTGCGCCATGCTGCGCTATGCTGCGCTATGCTGCGCTATGCTGCGCCATGCTGCGCCATGCTTCGCCATGCTGTGCCATGCTGCGCTTTGCTGCGCCATGCTGCGATATGCTGCGCCATGCTGCGCTATGCTGCGCCAAGCTGCGCCATGCAGCGCTATGCTGCGCCATGCTGCGCTATGCTGCGCCATGCTGCGCTATGCTGCGCCATGCTGCGCTATGCTGCGCTATGCTGCGCTATGCTACGCTATGCTAAGCTACGCTACGCTACACTATACTATACTTCCGCTTTGTACATGGATGACATTGCCTGTAGTGTCATATCCGCTCCGCTAGCAATTTCGCTTTGTGAAGAGCTTATTCAGTTTTTGAAGCGAGGCCACATACCAGATTCTCATAAAGCTTCTCCAGACATTGAGTTTGAGAAGTCTGTACCGCATAAGGTTCTCGGTTTACGCTGGGACAAATCCTGTGATAGTTTTCGGTTTGACGTCTCACCGCCAGATGATAAGTGCGCCAAGCGCACTATGCTGTCCACAGTGGCTCGACTATGGGACATAATGGGTTTTGTGGCTCCCACAATTTTGTACGCCAAGCTCTTGATCAAAGAGCTTTGGCTATCAAAGTGTGAGTGGGATGAAACACCCCCTGACCATATTGTCGCCGCTTGGGGCCAGTTTTGTATTGAGCTTACCGCGCTCAATCAAGTTACTAATCCGCGTCATCTTGGGTTGGTAGATGGATGTACCGTCAACTTAATAGGTTTCGCTGACGCCAGCGAGCGTGCTTACGGCGGAGTCGTATATCTGCAAGTCCGCATTGGTTCTAACTACTCGGTGCAGTTAGTTTGTGCCAAGTCTAAGGTCTCGCCTGTTAAACCATTTCGGTTGCGAGACTGGAGTTGTGCCTACCTCTTAGTTTAAGTATTTAGTTAGTAGTTTTCGCTATTATTGCGTTTGTAGCTTTCGCTAAAGTTAATTTTGATTAATTTATTGTCATATCGCTGTCTTAGCCTATTGATGGGTTATGCGGTAGTACACCCAACGTAGCTAAGTTCAATTCTATTTTCTTTAAAGGCAACCCTTTAGGGCCGGGGGGATATGGTAGCGCCATCTACCTTCCTATCTACAACTAATCGCATCAACATGAATCGTTCCACGCTTGTCTAGTGCGAGCGATATCATATTTCCGTCCCTCTCTTTCCCTCTCCCTGGAAGAGGCACTGCCTTGCGCCTGATTTCGTCGACGCGATCGTGAACGCGAGGGACAGTCTCGAACATTCCTCCCGCTGAGAACGCCGTCTCGATACCGCTCCGCGCCGCGCCGCTGTATGTGATTTTGCCGCTTCCACCAAGGAAAACCCGCTCGTGAGTGCTAGTGAAAACAAGCAGCTGCATCGCGTAACCACCAGGAAGACAAGAAACGAAGAAGGCTGAATAAGGTAAGTGCCTTCCATCCTGGAAATATCCTATACTCCCGTATCCATCTCCTCTTCCCTTATTCCTTTCTAGGCGACCCAGAACTCGCCCTAATACAGTCCATTTCCTTTTCCAAGTCGCCTAGAACCCTACCCCACGGTTTCGGCACCACGCCATACCAAAGGGAATAAAAAGTTTCATAGGAATTCGGACAACCAGTTTAACCCCTTTAGGGGAGGAATTTCCAAAAATCCTCTATTATTGTGCCCTTGCACACCTCATGGAACATACATGCTAAATTTCATCTACTTGCGCTCAGTTGTTTCGGCTGTAGCATGTCTGTCAGTCAATCAGTAACGCAAGGATTTTATATACAGACAGATTATACAAATAAATAATATTTGACTGCCTCCGTGGTACAGTGGATAGCGTATGGGTCTGCTAAACGGGAGGTCTCGGGTTCGATTCCCGGGTCGGGCAAAAGCGTTACTGAGTTTTGCCGAATTCTCAGTAGCAGCACGGAGTCTGCCAATGTGCCCAGTAACGACAATAGACTCGCTCCCTATTACGTGGGACCTAATATGCAACATGGCGAAATGTGGGTGTAATATTTCACCTCTGCCTACCCCTTCGGGGATAGTCAGGCGTGAGACTATAAAAAAAACACAAACTGTCTGTAATCTCAAAATAACTTTATTGCATATTGTTGTTAACCCGTTTCCAGTACCCAATGATTTATTTAGATTGTTTTCCTGTCTGTCTATTTATTCAGGGTAATCTTAAAAATGGCTAAATTAGATTTAGATGTGTATTTTACTAATGGTTCATGAAAACTCTGGAACAAACTATGAAAATTTCATTTAGGCGTAGCTGCTTGCAAAAGCTAGTTAAAATGTAATTAGTCAAGGTTCCGTAGCTGTATACATTTGTATATCTCAGCGACATTGTAAGAAAATGTAAAAAAAAATATTCAAGTTAAAAAACCCTTTCTTAGTATTTTAGGTAAAAGAAATAGAAGATGCCTTGGTCAGCAGTTGGACAATATACAAAGTTTGAAGTCAATCTACCGAAGGAATAATAAGTTTCGTTTAATACACACTTTGAACCCCTACCTTACCCACTGAGAGTAGGAATTTTCGAAAAGCAAATTGTTAGTGTTCACTCGACGTTTGGGGAACCAATATACAAAGTTTGAGGTCAATCCATTAAAGGAATAAAAAGTTTCATACAAACTTTTACAGTCAGAAGGTTACAAATTCGTGCTCCTAATAGTAGATGCATTCAGTAAATTTACCCTTTTGTATCCTATTCACCGACAAGACGTTTCCGAACTCAAACGAGTTATTACGCAAGCTATATCCCTGTTTGGTGTGCCCAAACTGATTATTGCCGACAAGGGTCGCATGTTTGAGTCGACGGAATTTACGAAACTGATCACTGAGTTGGGTTGTGATTTACACCACATAACTCCGGAGATGCATCACGCTAACGGCCAGGTGGAGAGATACGTCAGAACCGTTCTTAATATGTTGCGCGTCCAAGTTAACCACAAGAACGCATCATGGTCTGACACACTGTGGAAGCTTCAACTGGTGCTGAATATCACGAAGCAGAAGACTACACAGGCCTCCCCATTGAAACTCCTGATCGGCACCGAAGCCGCCACCCCTGTCATTCGAGGGCTGGTACGCGATGTGGCTATCGAGTCAACATCACCAAATCGCGAGGCCCTACGTGAAGTCACCAGGAGCAGAGCTCGCCAGCTGCTTAGAGACAATCAGGCTAAGCAAGATGAGCGCGTTAACCGCCAGAGACATCCACCACGTCAATTTAATGTTGATGACTGTGTTTTTGTTATCACGTTTTCACAGGTCACAGGAAAACTTGATCCCGGCATGCGCGGCCCATACAAGGTGGTCAAGGCGCTGCCCGGCGGCCGCTACGCTCTCCGCTTACTGAGTGGTGGCTATGGCAAGATAACGCAGGCAGCAGCGCAGTATATGGTGCCGTGGCGGGGCGAGTGATGTCCTGAGACGTGCGCCGTCTTTTTTGAGAGTAAGTGGTGATATGTCACCATTGCGTTCGTCGCATTACTCTGGCGAAACGTCGCCTGGCGTTCGTCGCCATGTTGGCACTTGGTGGGACCCAAGTTGCGACATAGACCGATCAATAACGATTAGTCTATAGCCTGTTCGTCGGGCAAGACCTGTTCGTCGGGTCTGACCCGTCCGTCGGGTCATGTTTCAGATGCAGTGCTGATTGCAGCCAGCTCAGCGGCTCCTCCAGACGAGAGAAGATACTGGGCGTTGATATATATGGCCTAGCTTTGGTTTGGTTTGATAAAGAGATACGTCTCTGTCGTTTGAGTGATGAATGTAAGGGTTCTGTTTGTGCTGATCAAAAGTTGATGTTTTGAACGTGGAAGTCTGAATTAAGTGAATGTGAAAGTTATGAAAGGACGACTGCAGTTATCCCTTCTTCCTATTTCTCACGAACATATTATTTTCAGACGAAAGCCTGAATAATGCCGAGATCACGACAGCGTCAGAAAATGGCGAAGCCGGACCATCGAACATACAACCAGAAGCTGGACCCTCGACGGCTGACGCTCAAGATCCCAGTGCAGTTCCTGATGTCATCGGCATCGAGGACGAAACCCTGTCAGGAGAAGCCGTATAAGCAGAACCCTCTCTGACTTGTTTGTCTACCTACAATTTTAGTATATAAGGCATTGACATTTCATACCGAGCTCATTTGCTAGTCAGCGTTCGTGACGGTCGGAGCTCTCGGTGTTCGGTTGCGTGAGCCATTTATTATTATTTTATACAGTGTGTAATAATCAGTCACCATTTTGTATTTAATTTGATTGTCATAAAGAGGATAAGTTATTTTGTTAATAGTTAAAAATTATAAAACGGTTGTTCGGTGCGAGTTGTT
This sequence comes from Euclidia mi, assembly GCA_944739405.2. Taxonomy (NCBI): domain Eukaryota; kingdom Metazoa; phylum Arthropoda; class Insecta; order Lepidoptera; family Erebidae; genus Euclidia; species Euclidia mi. Next base: position 12,509,869 of record OX123188.2, on the reverse strand, counting down.
AATTTTTTTAAGCAATTTCCACTCCTGACCCTAATAATATTATAACTTCTGTATTTTTGGTCTTATTCTCATAGACATTAAAATTAAGTATTTTCCATAATATCCATGATTTTTATAGAAAATTTAAGCCCTTATAATATATCCTCTCTGTGGTTATTCCCAAAGAAGGAAAGTAGTAACTACTATTATTATTAGGATTCGGGATGTCATAATGACATCATTGAGGACATGTTTATATTTAGATAGATACAAACAACCGAAACAAAATTGGAGGCAAACTACACATTTATATAAACCCCACACAATTTCGTCTCACAACCCGCAAATATCAATAAGCCGCTTATCAAATTACCACTGAGGCACAATTATCAAGGGTCAGTTGCCGTTAGTCATCGCCCCACAGCAATTCTGACATCAATCAGATATTGTAATACTAATGAGGCATTTGTTAGCGAATGAATCGAATAATATAGGGGGAGTATAATGTGGTGGGGTAGAAAATTTGTGCGATGTAATCCACCTTTCGACTGTAATTTGGAGAGTTAAACAGACTAGCGGATTCAAGGTCCTTACTGGTCTGAACCTGAATCAACAAATGAGGACGGATATTGCTTAGTAAGGTAGTGCTTGACCGAATACCGGATATTAAGCAAATGCCCAGCCGGGTAATGAATAACATGCTTGCATGTAGTCGGCTTGCAGATATTACGCGACTATTTGGTTGGATACCAGACAGTACATACGATTGCATGACAAGCCAAGCAGTCTAGTCGTGTAGACATTATTTCACAGCCATGTTTTCTTTATATTTATCTTTTACAGGCTGTTTTGTTACTTATGTACAAATGTTCAGCCGAAAATCCGGTTAAGCTCTACCGAATATCTGGTAATTCGTGTCGGACGTATCAACTTTCCTATTAATCTATGATCAACACAAACTTAAAAAAAAATATTTTATTTTAATATAAGAACGGTAGAGTTAGTGAGTGACATGACTTTTGACGTAAGTGATGGAGAACAGAGGAAGCAATTGAGTAGATAATTTGAACATTTTGCAATCGTGTTAGCGCACCACGGTAGAACTCGTACATATCGAGTTTTCCAAAAATATACTATTTGCTTCGAATATTTTTCCTTAGTGGCCATTTACGACTCACACGTAATGATAGGAGTAGTGACACTTTGTATTTTTAATATTAATAATATTTATTTTATTTAAAAAAGTTAAGTATAAGTTTTATATTATAAAAGCAACTACTCTAGTCAAACAAGCTAACAACAATTTTGTTATTAGGATGAACATACATACATACATACATAGACTCACGCCTGTTTCCCGGAGGGGAAGGCAGAGACTACGGAACGCCATTTGCAACGATCCAGACATATCTCTCTTGCTTCATTCACTCCCATCAGATTCCTCATGCATGCTCTTCTGTTCAGGGTACTTCTCCCCTGTCCTGTTTTTAGGATGTCTCCAATCTGATCAGAGAACATCCGCCTAGGTCTTCCCCTTCGTCCTGTCTCTTCCACACTTGCCTTATATATCTGCTTGGTCAGTCTTTCGTCATCCATCCTCTCCACGTGCCCAAGCCATCTTAGCATACCTTTCTCGATGCTTGTCACTACATCTTCTTTTACCCCACAACACTCTCTTATCACACAATTCTTTACTCTGTCAGTCAGAGAGACACCACACAAACTTCTCAGTGCTCTCATTTCTACAGCATTTATTCTACTTTCATGACTTTTCTGCCATACCCAACTATCACTACCATACATAAGAGTAGGTAATAACACCCCTCTATGCACAGCCAAACGTGCCTTTTTGGACACGTTTTGGCTATTCATAAACGCCTTCAGAGCTCTATTCACTCTATTACCTGCATTAACTCTTCTTTCAATATCTTCTACAGGCCCGCAAAATGTATCTGCGAACGTAATTACTATGTTTAGTATATCAATGAGGGTGATATTCCCGTATCCAATCAACGAGGCTTATTTTATTTTTTTTATTTATTTATTTATTTATAAACTTTGTGCACATAAATAGTACAGAGGCGGACTTAATGCCGTAGCCATTATCTACCAGTCAACCTTTGGTTGATGCAGAGATACATGTAATAGGTGCAATTCATAAATTTATATTAAAAGCAAGACAGAAACCTGATTAACACATATATATATATATATATATATATATATATATATATATATATATATATATATTGATATAATACATACAGAGTACTTAAATACCATATATACACATAGTATAATTATATAAACCTATATACCTAATACATTAGACTGCCTCGTTGGTCTCGTGGCATAAATGTGCGCGTGGGATTGGGAGGTCTCGGGTTCGATTCCCGGGTCGGGCAAAGTGTTATTGGGTTTTTCCGTAAGGAAATTCTCAGTAGCAGCACGGAGTCTGGTAATGTGCCCGGTACGGCAATAGGCTCGCCCCCTATTACGTGGGACCTAAAATTTCATGGCGAAATGTGGGTGTAATATTACACCTCTGCCTACCCCTTCGGGGATACAGGCGTGAGACTATAAATAATATATAAATAAATAAATAATACATTATAAATATATACTACATATATACATTAAAATAATTATATACATACAAAATAGATAAATTATAATCCTTATATTACAGTCAAAACGGCTCTGGGTTTCAGTGGCCTTTGATTTGTATAAAGCTGACATGTACATGTAAGGATTAATGACACGTGTGTGTTGGTGAATTTTGATGTTTTGGTATTAGGAGGTTGGCATTCAAATCACTGATTGTGTGTGTGTCTCAAATTGTGGACTCAGTTTCTGCCAATTCTATAAAAATATTCTTCGTCCATTATACAATGATTCTTTATAGTGAGGGGTATAAATTGTGAGCTTCTTTCCTTTTCTTAGGGTTATCCCAGTTTAAACCAGGGGCTCGCTCACTAGTCTAACCGGATTTGACTGAATATTAGCTTTTCCACGGAGCGACTGCCTGTCTGACCTCCGCAACCCAAAGGGACAGCGATATTCTATGGTTTAGACTAGTGTCAGTTAATTCAGAGATAGGTACTGCCTCCCTAGTTACCTAAATGCCCCATAACGACTGTCAAAGATCTTCATAATAATCGGGACCGACAGCTTAACGTGCTCTCCGAGGCATGGGGCAAGCGATAATTAATAATTCAATACGCATGTCTAGAGTTACCGTAGGCAGTTAGGAAATTGTTCAGGGTGCGCAGTGGAAGTTTGTTATACATCCACCTGATCACGGTAAGGCAAAGGCCTAAACACAATGCACTGCGTTGCACAGTGATGAATTGAAATCTAAATTACAATATTGATTGACTTACCAAATCTTCACTGATGCTCCTGATGATGTTCTTGAGTGGACCTATAAGATTAACTCATAATTTTGGCCAAAATAACAAGAAAATTGTTATGAATACCACTACTCGAGGTCCAGATCGGCGTCTTTCTTCAGACCACGATGCACGTTGACGGATTCACCAAAGTTTTACAATAGTCATTAAGACACTATTTTTACCACAAATAAACCGGTGCCAGTTATTGATCAAGGAAGCGGCAATCAAACGGGTTCCAAATATTCTTTTATAGCACGAATTCACTTCGACACCACTACGACTCGCGGAGCACCCATGTGCTTTCAAGGGGCGATAATTTCAATAGAGGACAAAACAGTAGGTATTTATTTACTTTGTCAATCGCTCACAACCTCGTCGGACAACTTCATATAGCGACGGTAGCGAGGTTGTTAATTACTATAATTAACTTAAAAACTCAAAATTACAATAAACTGCGTGGGCGAAGAAAACTTTTATACCGGGAAAAAACAATGAACCAAAAAAGAGTGAATGACAGTTTAGTGTAACCATAGTCAAAATTTACAATAGACTAAACTAAACGTTACTAAATCGATATAATCGATTCGACTTATCATAAAAACTATTTCTATTTCAAACATCCACCCGCCCCGGACCGGCCTACCGGTCCGCTAATCAGTTGGTAGACGTGACAACGTTGCAACCGCTCTGCTCAGAATCGAACCGTCCACCAAGACCTCAGCAAATCGGGGAACTCCATCAGCCCCAGTTACCAAACGAAGAATGCGCCCCCTGCGCCATCTAAGTGGCGGAAGGTTAGCCTCCTTGATCAACACGAGGTCACCAATCTTGGATGGATCGGTCTTGTCGGTCCACTTAACGTGTTTCTGGAGTATGTGCAAATATTCCAAATTCCAGCGTTTCCAAAAGCTCTGAGTAATCTGGTGTACCAATTCAAAACGCGAGAGACGACCAGGTCTCGTATCTCGTATACAAGTGGGCGACCAATCAAAAAATGGCCCGGTGTAAGGGCCTCAAAATCAATCGGATCTGAGGAGATCGGGCACAATGGCCGAGAGTTCAAAACGGCCTCAATCTTACAAAACACAGTTGCGAGTTCCTCAAATGTTAGGACAGATTCACCGATTGTCCTGCGCAAGTGTGTTTTGGCTGATTTTACAGCGGCCTCAAAAATACCACCCCAGTGTGGACAATTTGGTGGGGAAAACAACCAATTTATCCCACGTCGGGCAAGCCTATCACCCATATCAGCCTTGTTGGTTTCAAGGAAATTAACAACATCATTCAAATAATTATAAGTGCCCTTGAAGTTAGTGCCGCAATCAGAACGGATCAAGGAAGGCAGCCCTCTGCGGGATACAAATCTGTCAAATGTGGCTACAAACGCCTCGGTCGTAAGCGAGGAGACCAGTTCCAAATAAACGGCCTTTGTGGAAAGACAAACAAAAACACACAAGTAGGAATTAACAGTCTTGCTATTTCAAAGTGTCGACGTTTTCACCAAAAACGGACCAGCGAAGTCCGTGCCAACACCGTCAAACGTCCTGCTCTCAGTTACGTGATCTGCCGGTAAGTCTCCCATCAAGGGCTGCATGGTAGAAGCCTTGAGCTTATAGCAAGGAATGCAGCGAAAGACTACACTGCGAATAATTCTTCGGGCAGACAAAATCCAAAACTCGCGTTGCAAAATGGCCAACAGAGCATTACAGCCAGCATGCGAAATTTTAAGGTGACGGTCATATTCCCACCACCACCTCATGGTCCTACCTGCCTTGCGGCATACGGACCGAATCACGGGAGAAGCGCACGGTACTTGCGTCTGCTCTTTCCCGCGCGCTCTTTCTTGACTCCCTACAAATCTTTAATGTCCCGAGCCATACTCTCCCCAAAGGGGCTGGCTTCGTAAGTATCTACTATCCCCTTAATAGGGCAAAACAACACAGAACGGTACTTCGCGTTCAGCGTCACTCAATCCTCTAGCTATCCAATGTTCTTCTGATGGAGTGCCAAGTGTGCGCAAATGTGCGCAACGCGCCAAAGTTTTCCATGCTGCGAACCAGTTCCACGTGATACACTGGACCCGCCTCTGCGTAGCGTATCGAATCTAGCATCAGCGATCTTCCTTCTGCGTACAAGCTACATTCCCAGAGCGCGTGATCACGGCTTTCCTCAGCTTCACCGCACGGGCAGACCGGAGTGTCGCAAAGCCCAAGCTTGTTTAGGCGCTTCCTGAAGCATCCGTGTCCGGTGAGTATTTGGGAGACCTCGTAATCCGGTTCAATCCTAGCTGATCTGGGCTGATCTATAACGACCGGACAGTCAAAGGACGCTATGAGCGCTACAACATATTATTTATCAATCATATGTACACGAATGACGACCAACATACTCCGAATGAATTTTAATCACTCACAAACATACGTCATACAAGTAGACTCCCAAATAATTAAACGGTCATGTATGTTGATAGTGTCATACAACAGATGTGAGTGTTTTCATAGAAACCAGATTTTTTGTTACATTTTGTAGACAATTCGTCATTATGGGTAATTAAGTACTTAGTTCAGCCATGGATATTAAGAAGTCGGCTTCCTTTTTAAACATCTGATGGATTTCCAACACATGTGGTAAGGAATGGAATTTATGTGTTACTAGAGGACGCCAGCAGCTACGCCTGCATTTTTTTTTTAATTTACCCGTTTTGGCCGATCCCGTGGGAATTTCGGGAAATTCCTTCTTAGTGCACCCCTACGGTCCCCAAGGAACATACATGCCAAATTTCAGCTTCCTGCGCACAATAGTTTCGGCTGTAGCGTGTCTGTCAGTCAGTCAGTAACGCAAGGATTTTATATATTAAGATTATAACGAGAGGTTGATTGGTAAATTAGGTTATTAAGAGACTAATTTTATATTAAGAATAAATCTTGAGGCTACGGTGGTTGAGAAAATATTGAAAATAAAATGATTGGCTGACACTTGTTTCCAAGATGGTAACGTAAATAGTAATGCTGCACTAGTAAAATATTAATGAGACTTGGAGAACTTTACAAATATGTAACATAATTACAAAAACCTAGTGTCCAGGCTCAAGACATACAACCAAGGAATCCAAAGAACTATAGCTTTCGGTGCTATGTTAAGTGGTAGGGCGACTGCTTGCACCACTACGCCATCCGTGCATTCGAATCATCATTGTCTTGCCCTGGTCCCAATTTATTTGGGGTCGGCGCATTATGTCCTTCGCTTCCATACTTCTCTGTCACCAGTCACCCGATCATTTATCCCTTTCTCTTTCATATCCATCCTCACACAGTCCATCCATCTTTTCCTGGGCCGCCCTCTCCCTTTTCGTCCTTCTACGTGCATATTCATCACTTTCTTAGCAGCCATCCGTGCATTCGAATATCCGTGTAATATATATTAACCCGCCATTTGTGACCTGTATGTCTGTGAGACCGGGTGGATCGAAAAAGTCGAATAACTTTTTGACCCGTTAACCAATTGGGTTGCATATTCGTGTACTCTCCTGATTTCACGTACCCCACCGTCAGTACACCCCGCATCGGTGAGGCAGGCGCACGTTTTTGAGTTTTGGCGTCAACCCGGTGCGTGAGACCGGGGTCACAGATTACGTAAGTAAAATAGTCATAGTTAAATATGTTAATATTCAATTCTTTATAAGTATATGCATCAATTTTTTATTTAGTTTTATAGTGTACTTATTGTGATTGTTATAATTCTGTTACCTATGACCTTTTTGTATATCTTTATACAGAACCTCATATCAGAGAACGACAAATTCAGTTGAACTTGCCTCGACTGATTAGACAAAGACTTGCAGAAATTTTGAAGATAGATGATGTCCCTAGAACAGCAGGTCCTTCAAGAAATGGTCGGTGCTTTGAGTGTGGATGGCAAAAAATAGAAAAAACAGATATTATATGTGCCATCATTGCAAGAAATATTTGTGCCTAGAACATGTAGTGCCAACATGCTCCAGCTGCTTGGCTCGCGAAGAAGAATAATTTTTGAGTTCTTTTTTAATACTTTTTTGTTTAGTACGGGTACCTTTTTTGTTTGTTTTTTAATAGTTCCTATTGTAATGAAACTGTAAGAGGCTGATTTAGTTAGAAAAAAAATATTTTTGTTATTTTTAATGTTTTATTGGTTATTTTTAATGTTTTAACGATGTAAGCTTAAAGATAAATAAATGATAATTGATTTAAGCTATAGCATTGTATTATTATAAAAAAATCATAGCTTTTCAATATTTTAATAAGTAGAAACTCCATGCAGTAAAACCATTTAGGAAATCTCAATTTGAAAAACCCGGTCTATATGACCGGGCGTCACAAACCACGTAAGTCAAAGTGACGTCACAAATGGCGGGTTAAATAAACCGAGAATCAAACTTCATACACTGTGTGATTTTATATATTTCATCGTAACGTTCTATTACCATCAACCGTTTAGTACCGAAATAACTTCAGCAAATGCGGGAAATATCATTACCGTTTCATTGCTCTTACTTAGTAGGTTTATCTAATAGAAGTGTTGGTAAATTTTTTATACGAACTAATACTATATGGCAGACTTTATTTTAATACATTTCGGTGGTAAAATATTAAATAATGGTCATAAATGTGTGAGCATTATTATTTTATGTATACTGCGACCTTTGCTATGGTTTAAGCTTTTCACAATAAATAAAATTTTCGATATTGAGAAATAAAATATTCAAATTCAAATTCGTTTATTAAACACCTTATACAATTATACAAAGCTTAAACGGTAATGGCTACAGTAGTATAAACTGTGTCGTAGCCATTAACGCCCACATCCGAATACTTATAAAGGTAAAAAAGATAAGCAATTCACATGTATTAATTGATGTTATCTATGGATAGTTGTATGATTTGTAACTAGATATTAGTATGAGTGGTGACATGTGAGAGGCATGTGTATGGCTGTGTGAGTGATTGGGTGATAGTTATGTATGTGTGTGTGATATGAGTGTGAAATTTTTATGTTTTATATTTCATGTAATGATGTCTTCACATTGGTCATAGTTTAGAGAAAGAAGCCATCCTGTGAGTTTGAGCTTTAGCCATTGCAATAGTCAATGGATGTATATAGCAGAATAAATTGAATTCCTCCCTGTTTATTTAAAAATAATACTCAAAGGTATCGATATATGGGTTCTTATTAAACGGTTTTATTTAGCTTGACCTGTTTATTTATTTGTTTGGGTCAAATTTAGTAATTGGAATTTTACCCCCTTCCTGATGACAAATTAATCTGATATTTGGTACATAATCTTAATCTTGATGACAATACAACATAATATATTCCTTATGATTGTAAATCCAAGATAGCCGCCGATACAAAATGGCGGATCACATATTACTTCACAATGACCTCGATATAGGTATCAAATGAAAGGGCTTGATTGGTAGAATAGAGCTCACTATGAAAAATCCAAGATGGCTTCCGCCACAAAATGGCGGATTACATATGTTTCACAAATGCCTCAATATAGGTATCGAATGAAAGGGCTTGATTGGTAGAATAGGGCTCACTATGAACTAACAACAAAACTAAAAACTTGAAAATAAAATAAAAAACATTTTTATGTTAAACGGTTTTATTACAATAAAAAAATATGTAGTTAACTTATGTACTAAAAGCTAAAAGTAATTCGGTGCGATCTTGCCGAATTATTTTTAGCGTTTAGTACATAACCTAACTACTTACATATTTTTTTATTGTAATAAAACCGTTTAATTACGACAGTAAATGTGACCATAAGCTTACCAAAAGTGGATATACGACCTATACAGTATTTTTAAAGTACATTTTCATGGGGTGTGTTAACCAACAATTGCTTTTTTCTTAGACGTAAATCCAACCTAACTTTAAAACTAAAGAAGATAGATAGGTTTTGATGATTTAACCTTTTTCATTCGCAAATTGTAAGAACCGTTCTCATAAATCATTTTTTATAACTTCAAAAACAAAAAAGTTATGAATTTTTATGTTAAAAGAAATCTTTCTTCTGCTCTCCTGAAAAGTCGGGTTTTGGTTTATACGACCTTTCTACCCAAAGGTATCGATATGCAATAAGGATTTACGACGTCGAATTTAAACTATGCTTAGGTAATGCATTTAACACGTCAGGGCGTAGAAACCATTTACAATTAACGACTATTTTTACGCTTTGGGTTAATAAAAATTATGGTCATTACATCATAAAAAAACAACAAAACGAAAACATTCGGATTTTACACTGAAAATTAACCTTTTTTAAGAGGCCATGACCGAACATTTCTGGGTCGTATTAACCATTTTTGTGCGAATTTCTGCATTTCGTATATACAGATCGATAGAGGAAAAATTCTGAGAAAAATGGTATATATAACTCAATTTGGCCAAAATGGTTTATACGACCTTTCTACCCAAAGGTAGCGATATTATATTATTCGTATGCATAGGAAAATACGTAAGCTAAAACTTTACTGAAGTTAAACTATCTGCTTGTGTGGTGAATTCAATAACTCATTATTTATCTCCGGGCACACGTAGCGGCATGCCTAGGTGCGTCTGTGTATGCACACATTGCATACACAGACGCACCTAGGCATGCCGCTACGTGTAAACTTTATCAATTCAACAGTAGTAAAAGCTGAGACATTTACTTCAACGGAATTTAATCGATATGAGAAATTGCATATGACTGAACTTCCTAAAATAGTAACTGATCATTTAAAAAAAGGACCACATATAACAATATATTAACCAAATAAAATGTATCATCTAACGAGTTATCGAGGTAAAAATACGATGGTATTAATAGTACAGAATAATATTTGGTTTAAGCTTTTACAGAGAATATATATGTAGTTTACGGGTTAAAAGAAACCCAGACTTAATTACATTATATTCTTAGGAAATAACGATTATATTCTTAATGATCTATTTTATCCCTTTTTATTATAAGAAAATTATGACTAACATAACACAGACACTATACTTGTCTGCCATGATTACATCTAGTGTAAAACAACGAACAAATTCACTAGGACAGTCTAGTATATCACAATACGACCCACATCAGCGGGTCAACAAAGTTATTACGTTCTTGAATATTTACTGGCATTAACTTTACTGTTATAGTGTTGGTGTACATAATGTTTATTCCTACTATAAAATATAAGTTATGGAAGCCGGTTAAGTAAGGTATGTAGCCTACCTTCTCGCTATCACCAGTATGTAGGATGAATAAATTATCGGTTTATTTATGAGTGGATAAATCAATGAATATTATACTATGTAGACCTTAGGATAGCATGGCTCTGAATATACTCATAGCAAGTTTTGGCTATATATAAGAAATAACCGTAATAGAAGACGATTGCGGTGATTTCCATCACCACGATAATTTTTAGGAGCTGTCTCTTTGAAAACGGTTCAATTGTTAATGATTTTGTACTTAGATTTTATTCACTTTTTATAATTTCAGGTCGCATGGTTGTGTGTAATGTAGTGTTGAGAGATAAATGAAACGCGTGAGACTCAAATTCTGGAAAGATACAGATATGGATTATACTAGTTTCTCCTAGTGAAACTTGGTTACATAATTTACAACTACAGCTCAAAGTAATTAGTAGTTGTAATCGGATGCGGTTGGATGTTTATTTAAAGGTTGTCTGTAAGACAACGACTGCTTAGTTGTGTCAATAAAATACAATAAATTGTAAGGACTTTTTCTGCTTCTATTTAGGTTAATAATATTCTACCAGATATTTTCATGTCCAAACTTAGCAAACCTTGAACTATGGGTAATAGAAAATAGATAAACATAAATAGTATATTGTGAATACATGAAGAAATATCCAGACCACGACAGAATCCATATTCAAGCACACATTTTTTTTACTAGAGCGGGAGTCGAACCCATAAAAATTCATAAAAAAAATATAGCCAGTTTTGTGGTTGTTGGGCTATGGGAACAGTTGGGAAGATACTCATGCGACTCTTAAAGTTAAATTAAGTTCATAAAGTGTCAATACCACATTGCTTTCCTTGGTGTTGTAAGAGGTGACGAAAAATACACGAAATAGGCTCTTTGGGAAGAGACTGAAAATTCGATATCAAACCCTAAATCAACCCGTCTGGCTACCGTAGTATAGAAGGCCAAATCTACCGACTGACTTATTATGCTATACAGCACTGGACTGTAAAAAGCTGGATGATGATGATTTTCTAATGAACACAAACGGAGTTATTGGTAAGGCTTACGCCACACTTGACGGAAATTCTGTCGCGGATCTTCCACGACGGAACGCCTATACAATTTATTGTATATAAATAACCAATACCGGGCACACTATGCGGATGATCGGTAGCTCCGTCCCGGACCACTTGCTCTCGGCGTTTTCCGTAACATAAGTGCGGCGTCGGAATTTCCGTCAAGTGTGGTGTAGGCCTTAGTGTTGGTATATAAAATCATTTCGAATTTTTAGAGCCTTGTTGATTTCAGCATGAATCTGGCCCACTCGGCCGGGAAAAGTACTACCTTCTCTCACAATATCGACGTAAAGTAACGGTATCAATACCTACTGTTGCGTTTCGTTCGGTAAGCGAGAGTGCCAGAAGCCCATTCTTTTGTCCTTTTCCCTCATCCCGCTTCTCCTCCCCTTTTTTGCATCGCAATAGGTGGCGAGGCACTTTGAACTCCTCTGGTGCTGCTTGTATCCATGGGCGGTAACAATCGGCTTGCCATCAAGCGATCCGAATCGTTTGCCGTTTTACATAGAAATAATACGTCCACTTTACAACTGGAGGTGTACCATCGCTCAAGCTTGTTTTCAAGGCCAATAAGAATTCTTAGTACCAAAATTATCGCATTGATACTCGTGTCGATAATTTTAATATCTATGTCTCTCTGTCTGTTGTTACTATAACAAAATGTATTTGAAAGAATAAATTAGTGCTAATAACTTGTAATAAACAATAATATTCAACTCAAAACATCACCGTCCATATTTTCAATCGTCAACAGTGAATCTAAAACCACAATCCAGTAACATGTAACTAATTCACAGCACCGGGAATTATTTATATATTCAAATGGAATAGTTGTTGTATCGAGCTGTTTACTGGTACAAATGCTAATGAATTTTAAACCAACATAATGCATTAGAGTGATTTGCTTACAATTAATTGTTTAATGATAAGTCTGGTTCTAACCCAGATTTTAACAGAGCTTGCTTCAAAATAAGTGACATTTGAAATAATTTTTCAACGCCTATTAAACCCTTTAACCTTAGGATGGTAACAGGGGTGCCCCAACACCCCACGCAAGCAATCTCGCGCCGATGTAGCGAAAACTATTTGCTGTCTCGCTCTAGCATATTGTGTATTCTTATGTTTTACCGTGAGCCATCAGTAGTCGTTGTGCGGTGGGAGCGGCAACACGTGGATTTCTTTCTGCAGTATGTATGGGGTGTTGCGTCACCCCTGTTACCATTTACGTAGGTATTATATTTTGTTAGTGTATTTTTTTGTTACGTTATTTTCAGTTCATTATGGCATTTCGTAATGATGAAGAGTTTGAGGCTTGCTTTGAGATTACAACGCGACGAAATAAGGGAGGTGTTTGTGTGACCTTTGACAAAATGATGCACAATTACACGACTACTGGGGTACTCGACGCTGGCCTCTCAGGTTTTTTTTTTGGTATGTTAAATCAAGCAGGGTGGCTCGGCGATACACCGAAACCGATTAGGGTAGGTGACTTGGAGAAGGAAATGGACTGTATTCAGAGGATAGCGGTTCTTCGCCGCCTGGTAAGGAATTAAGGGAAGAGGAGATGGATACGGGAGGAGGTGATTGAGTGGGTATAGGATATTTCCAGGATGGAAGGCACTTACCTTATACAGCCTTCTTCGTTTCTTCTCCTCCTGGTGTTTTCGTGATGCAGCTGCTTGTTTTCACTTCACTCACGAGCGGGTTTTCCTTGGTGGAAGCGGTAAATCACATACAGCGGTGCGGCGCGGAGCGGTATCGAGACGGCGTTCTTAGCGAGCGGAATGTTCGAGACTATCACTCGCGTTCATGATCGCGTCGACGAATCAGGCGGAAGGCAGTGCCCTTCCAGGGAGTGGGATAGAGCGGGACGGAAATATGGTATCGCTCGCACTAGACGTGGAACGATTGATCTTGATGCGATTAGTTATATATAGGAAGGTAGATGGCGCTACCATATCCCCCCGGCCCTAAAGGGTTGCCTTTAAAAAAAATAGAATTGAACTTAGCTATGTTGGGTGTACTACCGCATAACCCATCAATAGGCTAAGACAGCGATATGACAATAAAATTAATCTAAACTAACTTTAGCGAAAACTACAAACGCAATAATAGCGAAAACTACTAACTAAATACTTAAACTAAGAGGTAAGTCCAACTTCAGGCTAGATCTCACTGAGTTGGAAGCGGACAGAGACGTACAACAGGGCGCACGTAACTCCCCTTGGCGGTTTTCACGGTAACAACGCGAGTTGTACCGTCCTTGGAAGTATGCAATTTCTCTACGATGGCTAACGGCCATGAAAGCGGCGGAGCATTATCATGTATTATGACGACCAACGTACCCTCCTGTATAGGGGATGCAGGACTATTCCACTTGGATCTAGCCTGAAGCTGGTGTAGATATTCCGCACGCCAGCGCCGCCAGAATGACTGCACGAGTTTATCCAGCAGAGTATGTCTCTGGAGCAAGCTTGAAGAGTCTGCTTCAGGAGCCGGAAATGACGATAATGGCACTGTGTTCAGAAAATGTGCAGGGCTTAACGCGGATGGTTCTGCAGGGTCACTACTCAATGCCGTGAGCGGACGCGAGTTGATCAGTGCCTCGACTTGTGCAAGGACAGTTAAAAGCTCTTCGTAAGAGAGGATCTGTTGACCTATAACCTTGAAGAGATGCGTTTTAATTACTTTGACCATGCTTTCCCAACATCCACCGAAATGCGGTGATGCTGGTGGAATAAACTTCCAGTCGATATGATTTATGGAAAGTTCCTCCTGAAGACGAGTACGATATTCTTCCCTGAGAAACTTATAAGGGTCGCGTAAATAAGAGCTTGCGCCCACAAAACAAGTGCCGTTATCCGTGTACAAACACTGTATAGGGCCGCGCCGTGAGAGAAATCGTTTAAGGGCTGCCAGGAATGACACCGTGCTTAAATCTGTCGCAACTTCAATATGCGTAGCGCGCGTCGTTAAGCATGTAAAAATACATAGCCAGGCTTTACGGCTTTTAACACCTCGACCACGCACTGGCGTATACTGCAGTGGTCCTGCGTAATCACAACCGGTGTGTGTAAACGCTTTAGCAACCTGGTTGACGCGCTGGCTAGGGAGATCGGCCATGGGAGGGAAAGTCGGACGCGGACGAAATTTGAAACAGACGTTACATTTATGTATTCTGTGACGAATTATTCGTCGAGCTGCTAAAATCCAATACTTATGCCTAAGTAAGGACATAAGCAACTGCGGACCGGCATGGAGGTGCTTCTTGTGATAAAAATCAACAAGACGGTCGACAACATGATCATGTCGCGGCAGAATACAAGGATGTTTGTAGTTATAAGGTTCATCCGAATTTGACAGACGACCCCCAACGCGTATGACGCCGTGTTCATCGAGAAACGGCTTAAGTCTAAGGATAGCAGGAGAACAAGGTACATTGTCCTTTAAATTTTGAATGTCGTTACTAAAATGAACAGCTTGTACAGCTCGTAGTAACTTACATTCTGCGAATTTGAGATCAGTACTTGATACAAAAGTCTCATTAGGTAGGTGCCTAAGAAACCTATAGACATAAACGATGGCGTGGAGTAACTTAGACCACGATGACATGCGTAGTGCGAGTGCATAGATGGGAGACTCCGCAACCTCAGCAATCACGGGATAAGAAACAGACTTCCGCTCGGGTACATCTTCGTCTTCTGCACTGTGGTCAAAGGGTTGCATGGGCCATTCTGACGGATCATGGGAGATCCAAGAAGGTCCACGACGCCACAATGGATGACGCAGAAGATTAAGTGGAGTGACACCACGAGACAAGCAATCTGCGGGGTTCTCAATACCCGCGACGTGATTGAAACAAGTAGCAGGAACCAGTTCAATCAATTTGCTAACGCGGTTGGCGACAAAAGTCTGCCAGCGATGAGGAGAAGTATGAATCCAAGCAAGCACTACTTTGGAGTCGGAAAATGCGTATAATTTATTAATGGGGTAGTGGGGCAAAACTGTGTCCTGAACCTTGCGGAGCAACTGAGACAGCAGAAGGGCCGCGCACAACTCCAGTCTCGCAACTGAAACGGTTTTAACAGGCGAGACCTTAGACTTGGCACAAACTAACTGCACCGAGTAGTTAGAACCAATGCGGTCTTGCAGATATACGACTCCGCCGTAAGCACGCTCGCTGGCGTCAGCGAAACCTATCAAGTTGATGGTACATCCATCTACCAACCCAAGATGACGCGGAATAGTAACTTGATTGAGCGCGGTAAGCTCAATACAAAACTGGCCCCAAGCGGCGACAATATGGTCAGGGGGTGTTTCATCCCACTCACACTTTGATAGCCAAAGCTCTTTGATCAAGAGCTTGGCGTACAAAATTGTGGGAGCCACAAAACCCATTATGTCCCATAGTCGAGCCACTGTGGACAGCATAGTGCGTTTGGTGCACTTATCATCTGGTGGTGAGACGTCAAACCGAAAACTATCGCAGGATTTGTCCCAGCGTAAACCGAGAACCTTATGCGGTACAGACTTCTCAAACTCAATGTCTGGAGAAGCCTTATGAGAATCTGGTATGCGTGCGAGAACCTCCTTAGAGTTGCTTGTCCATTTGACAAGATCAAACTGGCCTCGCTTGAAAAGCTGAATAAGCTCTTCACAAAGCGAAATTGCTAGCGGAGCGGATATGACACTACAGGCAATGTCATCCATGTACAAAGCGGAAGTGGCAACGGCCGCTGCGGCGGGAAAGTGATCGCCTTCATCAGCGATCAACTGGCGAACAACTCGTTACGCGTGATATGGGCTAGACTTGAGTCCAAAGCAAACACGATTGAACTGATACACAGATAAAGGTTCTTTCTTGTCAAAACGATAAAAGACCCGTTGAAATCTACGGTCAGATTCGCGAACGCCGATATTGAGGAACATTTGGCGGCAATCAGCTGACAGAGCGATTTGGAAAAGACGAAACTTTATTATGATGTTAAATAAATCACCCTGTAGATTGGGGCCGTCATGCAAAATGTCATTAATCGACTGACCCGATGTAGTCTTACAACTAGCGTCTAAAACCACACGAAGTTTAGTAGAGGTTTTATCTTCGCGAACTACGCCGTGATGCGGGATATAATATGAGGGCAGAGAGTTGCCCTCGTTGTTTACAACTACACTCAAAAAACCTTTATCTATGTAGTCACGAATGACGTCATTATAGGCGCTGCGTAACTTAGGTGATGCATCAAGTTTACGTTCCAAACAATGGAAACGTCTGAGCGCAGCAGCGTACGAGTCGCCTAACGAATAAGGGTCACCACAGAATGGCAACGCCACAACGTATCTGCCACTGTCGTCATGAACAGTGGTAGCGCGGAAATGTTCTTCACACTCGAGATCTTTATGGCTCATCGAGGGCGGTGCGGTAACCTCTTCAAGCTCCCAAAATCGCTTGAGAAGAGAGTCAATATTGTTTTCTTGAAGAACAGAACAACAGCAAGACGTAACGTATTGAGAAGTATGTAATGTAGGTACGGTACCCATAATTACATACCCGAATACCGTCTCAATA
This sequence comes from Euclidia mi, assembly GCA_944739405.2. Taxonomy (NCBI): domain Eukaryota; kingdom Metazoa; phylum Arthropoda; class Insecta; order Lepidoptera; family Erebidae; genus Euclidia; species Euclidia mi. The sequence continues at coordinate 12,492,622 of OX123188.2, read as the reverse complement.
GCGGGCGGTAAGTTATTTTGCTCACTACGTACCACTTTACTAAGTAGCAAGTGCGGGAATATTGCGGCTCCGATCAAAACATCAATGTCTGCCGGATTCGCAAACTCCGAATCCGCTAGTGGTAATGATTCGAGATGTGTGAGGAGCGACACGTCCACATTAGCGTTTGGCAACGTGTCTGTAATACGTTCCACGATAAGCGAAGAAATGTTAAAATTAATGTCCCTATTAAAACGCGAATGTATTTTAATATCTACGGAACCTTTGCAATGTTTTTCTGATCCGCCTATCCCTCGGATTATTGAGTTCGTATTTTTAAAGTTATTCCATAATCCGAGGCGTTTGAACAATTCTAACGTTATTAAATTGGTCTGAGATGCGCTATCTAGCAGACAACGTACCATGTGCGGCGACCCATTGACATCATATATGATAACTTGCGCTGTCGCTAACAGAACAGTCTTAGACGCCATACATGGCGGCCTAGCACTGCTCTGATCACTACAAGCGCGCGAAGGCCGTCCCCGCGTGCGTGCCGCCCGCGCAATGGATGTCGTACACAACGATATCTCATTATTGCGAGGCGTGGAAGGCGCAGCTACCGTGTTCTGCACTTGCGTGAGTGTGTCAAGGTTATCGGCTTGACTTGACAACCGGTTATTTTTATCAAAATGTAACAGTGTGTGATGTTTTTGTTTACACGTGCGACATCTCGTTCTACTGGAACAATTACTCGTTTTGTGTTTTATGCTTAAGCAATTAATGCAAGCTTTGTTATCTTTTACGCTTTTAAAACGAGCAATTGGATTTAAATCATTAAAGGTGGGACACTTATAGTAATGGTCGTGCACTATATTACTGCACAGACACTTCTGTGAATTATTACTATTAGATTCCGAACATGTTACGTAAGATTGTGGATTAGGGACCGAGTTATTATTACTATTTCGCGATTTATTCAACCTTTGTTTGTTGTTGTTAGTGTTAGACGGGCCAGGTGAACCAGACTGTGTATTATGAAATATTCGACACTGATCTTTGATGAACGAAATAAAACTATCTAGTGTAGGTATTTTATTATTGCGTTCCGTCATCTCGAATGCGCGAATTGTATCAGTGTCAAACTTTTTTAAAGCGAGTTGAAGCAACATAAAGTCGGAAAGATCTTCTAATTTTAAATTCCTAAGAGAATTAACCGCGGTTACGAAGTTATCAATAAACAGCTGGAAATTCGAGACAGACGCGTTGCTGGACAGTTTGAGGTTTAAAGCTTGGTCAAAGTACGTAGACGCTAGGACGCGCGTGTCTTGATATCTGTCAAGTAGTGACTGAAATATGACCTGATAATTCTCAGCACTGGGTGTGACACCTGCAAATACGGACTGGGCCTTCGGTGACAGTTTACCTATTAAATAGTACAACCTGTCAGCATCTGTCAGAGAACCATTATCGTGCACCGTAGACTTAAAACTCGCATAGAATAACGGCCAATTTCGTATATCTCCGTCAAACGACATAATCTCGATTGGCGGTAATCTCGGTTTGCGGGCAACGGGCTCTGCTGAACATTTACCCTCCAATTGCGATTGTATACGCTTAATAATACAATAAAGATCTTCGAATGAGGTATACGCCTGATAGTTCGGTTTTTCATCAGGATTGATAGAAAGTAATCTTGCGTTTTAATCGTCTAACAACTTATGAAAATCTGTTCGAATACTATCTACTGTTATACAATAACTGAGAAATGCTTCGCTATTAGTGTCAGACATAGATGCGGTTTTTGATCTTTCATAGATGTTTTGAATGCGCTCAAATAAAATATTGCGTTTTGCTTCTAAGATTGTCATCTCTTTGTCTTCCGACACGCGTGACTTCTTTTGTTGTGACATGCTTACGTAAGTATAAACTAATGAGAATGAAACAAAATAAGAATATCTAATGTATCTATTATTTTACCTAAGTAGGCTAATTAGGCAACACTTTAGAGCTGAGGAAATAAAAGTTGATTGAAATATGAGATTTATAAGACAACTATGATAGTTGCAGAAATAATAATTTAATAAGTAGGTAGCTACATAAAAGTTTACCTATTAATGCGGGCGGAAATAACCATGTGACGGTTATATGAATATATTAGGAGTATAGCTAGGTGCTATAACTGCCTAGGTATAGCGGTATAACGTATAAAACGTAAATGAATCCGACTCGTATGGATCAAAAAAATGGCTCGGCGATACACCGAAACCGATTAGGGTAGGCGACTTGGAGAAGGAAATGGACTGTATTCAGAGGATAGCGGTTCTTCGCCGCCTGGAAAGGAATTAAGGGAAGAGGAGATGGATACGGGAGGAGGTGATTGAGTGGGTATAGGATATTTCCAGGATGGAAGGCACTTACCTTATACAGCCTTCTTCGTTTCTTCTCCTCCTGGTGTTTTCGTGATGCAGCTGCTTGTTTTCACTTCACTCACGAGCGGGTTTTCCTTGGTGGAAGCGGTAAATCACATACAGCGGTGCGGCGCGGAGCGGTATCGAGACGGCGTTCTTAGCGAGCGGAATGTTCGAGACTATCACTCGCGTTCATGATCGCGTCGACGAATCAGGCGGAAGGCAGTGCCCTTCCAGGGAGTGGGATAGAGCGGGACGGAAATATGGTATCGCTCGCACTAGACGTGGAACGATTGATCTTGATGCGATTAGTTATATATAGGAAGGTAGATGCCGCTACCACAGGGATCAATTCTATGATTCTCTATCTAGAAGCTAAGCATCCAAACATGCCAGCTAAGAAATTTAGAAGCAATTTTTTAAAAGTCTAGCTGTGCAGCTAGCCGAGCCGCACATGAAACGACAACTTACCTCAAAAACTAACGGGAAACATGAGGGCCATTATAAATGTCCCCAAAGAAGTTCCTGCAAGTGAACCCCCCGCCAAATTGAAAACGTAAGCTGAGATGCAAGCAAGATGTGCGTTGTGTCCTCGAGGGAATGACAAAAAAGTAAAGATTTTTTGTTCAAAATGTAAAACCCTGTGTGCCCTGACCATTGTGTGGAAATTTGTGTAAGTTGCATTTAAATTGCAAAAACATTTTTTTTTTCTAGTATGATTAAGTTACTCTTTGATCTCAAGAAGAGTGTTACTTTAGTTTATATTAAGAATAAAAAGTTTTATTTTTCATTAAACAAAACCTTTTTATTCAATTTATTACTGTGGGGTGACGTGGCACCCCTGTTACCATGCACATTAATTTAAATTATGTTACCATCCTAAGGTTAATGTAAGGAATATGAAAAATCCTTCTTTAGGAATCTTTTTCTTTCTAGTTTCAGTAGTTTCGGCTCTGCGTTGATGAAGTCAGGAGATACAGGACATATGATTTTATATTTACAGGTATGATGATTTCTACTCAACATATATATTGATAAAACTTGGCACTGGCGTAAGCTTATAGATCAGAATAGCACATAAGCTACGTTTTGTCTTGATAAAATAATCCACACGACGGAGCCGTGGCCAAATCTAGTGATTATATACATTTCGGTATCAAATTTTCAATTCTATTCTACCTACAATAAGTTTTATTGTTTATTTTTCTGACAGACCTCATAAGTCCGAAGATGTCTAATCTTAATATATAAAATCCTTGCGTTACTGACTGACTGACAGACACGCTACAGCCGAAACTATTGGGTGCAGGAAGCTGAAATTTGGCATGTATGTTCTTTGAGGACCGTAGGGGTGCACTAAGAAGGGATTTCCCGAAATTCCCACGGGATCGGCCAAAACAGGTAAATTTAAAAAAAAAATGCAGGCGTAGCTGCTGGCGTCGTCTAGTCAAACAATACAATCTGAGACTAATGGTTTGTTGTACGTAAAGTTTCTGAAAAGAGTAAAGAAAGAAAAAGCTTGTTCATGCTTATTTTTTCTTTTTACACGATGTCCAATTAGAGGCCACCTAACAATAAGGAATAATAAGCTGAAAGGCTCGGCTATACCTTTTATTTTGGCGTCATAATAGTTGTATCTAAACTCTCATAGTATCACCGTAACATGTGTCTGCATGCACACTTCAAACTTCAAACTCATTTATTGCGAAAATGGGTACAGTTGTGGTGACAAAAATACATAATATAGAAATGGTCTCTCCATAATCGGCCCAAAAGCATGCAATATAAAAATACAATATTACAAATTACATAATTATCTACATACAAACATTCGATTTAAAACGGGTTCCGTGCAACGTATTAACGTAAATTACTTCGATTAAATGATTAAATAATATCAATAATAATAATAATAAAATTTAAAATGAATTTTATAACAATGTCAACATTAATATAAATAATCATTATAAGTAATTTCAATTAAAACATTAGAAATGATTATGTCAAATAATAATAAGATAAAAATTACAATAGAGAGATGTAGTCACAAATCCAAGATGTCATTACTTATTTGTTTTGGATTCATTTAAAAAATCATTAACACTATAATACGCTTTTGCAACAAGGAATTGTTAAGAACATGTTTGAATTTATTTCTACAAATAATTCCAATATATAGATCGGTAGGTGATTATACACGCGGGGTGCCATACAAAAGACACTTTCGTCATCAAAGCACTTTTGTGTTGCGGACAACTTACTTTAAGATGGTGACGCTTGCTTCTATAATTTTCGAACAAAGTGGGGTTCGTTCTTACAAATAACACTAACTCGTATATGTACAGACACGGTACTGTTAATATCTTAAGACTTCTAAAGTAAGGTTTACAACTGTGCGTTTGTTTTAGATTACACATTGCCCGTACACACCTCTTTTGTGCAATAAAGACTTGCTCTTTCTCCGTACATTTACCCCAGAATATGATTCCATATCGTATTATAGATTCAATATTCGCATGATATGCAATCAATACTGCAGTTTGGTTTAATTTTTTGTAAGCATGTACAGCGCATACGACTGAGAACTTAGCCCTGAGCATAGGTTCTCAGCATGTACCTTCCAGTTTAAAGTGTTATATATGTTAAGTCCTAGAAATTTTGTTGTATTCACTTCATTAATTTTTTCGTCACTAAAGTTAATATTAATATTGCTTAGTAAGAGTATTGTATTCCTAAAAGTCATTAAGTGTGTTTTACTTCAGTTAATTTTTAGATTATTTGCTGTTAACCATTTTACTACATTGTCAAGAGTGTTGTATATATCGGATTCAAGACGCAACTTATCGTTTCTCACAAATACAATTGTGCTATCGTTAGCGAACAAAATAGTTGAATGCTTTGTTATCCTTGAGGGGTCATATACGTAAATATTAAATAAAAGCGGTCCTAGTACACTCCCCTGTGGGATTCCTAGTTTATTTTCTCTATATTCTGATGCATACTTTATCACTGTTTTAAGCTTTGGACATAAACGCCTTATTTCAGTACATTGCTTTCTGCTAGAGAGATAAGATTCAATGAGTTTTAAGACTTTACCTCTTATTCCATACGCATTTAATTTTTTTAATGAAATCTCGTGATCTACACAATCGAATGCCTTAGTAAGGTCCATGTATAGTGCACAGGTGAGCATCTTTCTGTCTGTATTTTAGGTAACAATTTTAAGAAGTTATAGATAGCCATATTGATGTTCATATTTTTTTTCTAAAGACTACCTGCTCACTTGCAAAAAGATTATATTTTTCAACAAATTTGTATATTCTATCGTGTATTACCTTTTCAAAGATTTTTGATATGGTAGGGACCAAAGAGATTGGATAATATACATAGAGACCGTCCTAGTACTCCCAAATTGAACACAGTCAACTGACGTGTAAGATACAATTTAGACAATATTATGCCATCAAATTATATAACCTTAGTGATTTTTTCTTTTATAACAGTTCTATCATGATTTTTAATTTAGTCGTATAATATTTATATCGCCTTTTCAAGTGTTGTAAAAAATCTTATCGATATGTCTATCCACCGTATACTTTTAGCTCGTTATTTTTTTAGATTATATGTGCACGTGATAAAGATTTATAAAATAAGTGGATTGCTGCAGTATGTCGTGGAGAAAATTGGGTGCCTAGAAAGCACCATAGAATTTGTTCCAAGCATTTTACTGCGGAATGTTTTTATACTAATGACAGATGGCTCCTCCCTTCTAGACATATCAGTGTGAGTGCTTAAATAATTACTTGCTATTATTTAAACTATCAGAAACAGTAATGAATTCCGAAGCTTGTTAGAATCCATCATATTACAAAAAAAAAATAATGCACCTATAGAAAAAATCTGATCTTTCTTTACAAAGACAGTAATATTTAAAGGACAGTAATTGGAAAGTTTGATAAGAATTGTCTGCTTTCATAGTCACGACTACTGAGTGGATATGCATCAAAATAAGGGAATCTTCATTTGAAATAAATTTTGTTAAATGTCATCTACCCAGAGACCAAAACTTGGTTGTTCTTGTTCGACTAGTGGACTAATAATGTGCCGATCCCGAGATAAAATCGAAGGGCTAGTCTAGCCACAATTTTTTTCTCTCTAAATATTCTGTGTGTCACATGTATGACCGAAAAGTGTCAGATCCCGCACATACATTTTTTACACATAGATTTGTATTACCTACACTATGTAATGAGAAAATTTCAATAAAGTGATTATTGTTAATAACAAACCTTTGGGCACTATTCAAGGTTTTGTCTGATTTATCTATTTTAAGTAATTTTTTATGTTTTTTGCTTGATAAAATCCATGTCGACTATCTCCTATCCTTGTAAAGAATTAATTTGGATATGCCATTCTCAGTTATCATAATGCTTAAGCTATGAGTTTTGCTTTTATCTTAATTATTTGCTTTCTCTAATAAAAATATGTTATTGAGATTAGAGAGAGAGTAGGGGGTGATGATTTATTTATTTAATATTTATTAATTTCACTTACAGCTTTCATTACAGCGGAAAAACTAACTATAAATAAGTATAAATAAACATTTATGCCGAGGGTGTCGTATGAGGCGACTAAGAGAAACAAGAGAAGGAAATCTCGAAATAAAACCCTATACGAATACGTCTGGCTAGTGTGGTATTATAGTAGGCCAAACCTCCACCACGGAAGGTTAAAGACCAGCAGTGGACTTGAAAAGGCAGTTGATGCGTAAAGAAAAATACCATGAAAATTAGAAAATAACGCCTCGAAAGATTATGTGCTACTGAGTACCCATTTGAAACAAAAATATATAAGTTCAGTTTAAAAATGCAAGTTTGTGTAATAATTATTTAAAGACTGTCCATCAACTAGCGTTCTGACTGCTGTGGACATAAAGTTACGGAATTTAAAATGTATAACATATAAATAATATACTTTACAAGTCCGTTTGATTTTGAACCTATATTGAAACTTTAATCGATATCGATAGCGGATTTGCTCAGTCACTATTAAATTAAAAAGTTACGATATTTGTGTTCAAATTGTCTTTAGCCCTAACTGACAAACATAGTGCCATCTTCTTCTGGCATTTCTAATTTATCATATGAGTGAAGAGTGTAGCTATATTCAATTTGTTCAGTTATTCTTCCGTAGTAGGGACTAAAGCAATCAGTCAATAACAGGTGATTGAACATGGATCACCCTTTTCAAATAATGGTTTGACTACCGTAAATTTCAATTTGTCAGCAAAAATACCATGGCAAATACACTGGTTGATTACATGACTTAATATGACAGATAGTTTAAGCGATGCTCTCTTTAGAATTACAATAGATACATCATCGTAGCCTGTGCTGTTGGTGTTTTTTAAATTTGATATTACTGTGTGTATTTCAGTTGGTGTGGTGGGATTCATAAATAAAGAATTAGAAATGTTTACCAAAACAGGAAATTTGCTATTGTGGTAAGATTTTTCAACCTGGTCAACAAAGGAATTATGAAATAATGTAGCTATTTGTAAAGGGTCGTCAATACTTATGCCATTTATTTGGATCTGATGTATTTTGTCTTTAGGCGTAGAATACTTTGAGTTATTTATAGGCGTCCATGTAGCTTTGCTTTTGTTGTTGGCAGTACGTATAAAATGTTAATTTTGGACTTTTTTAGTAAGTTTAATAATACGGTTAAGCTTCAAGGATAATGTATTAAAATCAGTTATGATCTTTGTTCGGTTTTTACGACACTGCCATAAAAGTTGCCTTTTGCGTTTGCAGCAATTCTTTATACCCTTTGAAATCCATTTTTGGCGCTTCTGTACACTTATTCTGAATTTAACCAAAGGAAAGCACAAATTATATAATAAAACAAATAGGTCATAGAAACTATTAAACGATTCAATGGGATTACAGTTCTTAAAACATTCACGTCAATGACTCCATACATTCTTGAATTTTTTTTATATGCAATAAAAGTACCAATGAAGGGAATGAAAATTTCTTACGCAAAGGATTTTTTTTACATCCCGGATGATACCGCGCCCGTTCTAGTGACTTGTAAACGTTGAATCTGAATTTATAAGTAAATAAAGTATGAAACTTTAGCAATAAAAAAAATTGATTTCGTAAGTTTTCATGTCAAGAAAGACACTACACTGTGCAGCTGGAGTGGATGTGAATCTGAATATGAAATCATTGTTATAAATAATATATAAATAAAATACGAAACCATAAATAAAAAATAAATAAAAATAAATCATTATTGTAAATTTGCCTTTAACAAACATTACTTTTTGACCTAAGTGAATAAGCAATTTGACTTTGATTCTCAACAGAAAATGTGATCACGACCCCAATCCGAATATGTATACCAAAGTACCGTACATAAAAGTCTTCGGAATCAACACAGAGATCTTATTTTCCGCTCCCGTCTCGGCGTGATTGGGAGGCGGGCGATGATTGATGAGTACCATCACGGCGAATCGCATGATCGATAGCACAGCTGCGACCGAGCTCTTTGTTACTGTTTATAACACAGATTTTAATTACACTTTTGTATGGTGTGACTTTTTAACTAGACACAGTGTGTTCTTGAGCAGTGATCAATGATTGACATATAATAATATGTTGGCAGTCTGAATGCATTAGCATGTGGTAAGGTAGCATGCGGTAAGGTAGCACGCGATAGAGGGTCTCGAAACTACGTCAGCACTGATGAGTTTTCATAGGTTGCTTCACAGTACCAGTAAAACAGTTGCGTTGATGCCGGCTGCAAACAAAATATTTGAATTGGTCCTTACGGAGGATCAGTAGATACTTAACCCCTGTGACCACTAATAAAGGTTTTGATCCCAACAACCAACACTATAAAGTAGCGCAAGTAGGTATTGTGAGTAGCGGCAGTTCGAATCGGGTTAGATATGAAAGCTGACACCTAACTCCAAGGTGCACGTCTTAACTTCATCTGACATAGCGATCATATGAGATAATTATCTGATGCCTTTGACACGGGTGGATATCGGACTTCACCTTCAAGGTCAAGACAGCTTCGCGTGACATTTCAAAGGTTTCCCACTCACCCATTACTGCTAAGCTATCAAAGGGTTAATGCAAATAAACCGATGTGTAAAATAAAACCAGCAAGTTCCAACAAATATAAGTAGGTCTCGAAAAGTTTAGTATGTAAAATCATAATCTGTATATCTATAGTCTGAAACCTTGAATAGTTTCCGAGACAAAATATGACAACAATATATAATTACTTTCAGGGTTCATACATTCAACAGGACTCCTTTTACAAATTTGAATACCTATACTACGACAAAGGACTAAAAATAGGTTACGCCTATATATAATAAATGATATTTCAAAGCTCGCTGTTGCCTAAATATTTATATGATTTGATTTTTCAATGAAATGGTTGATATCATTATTGATATAATAAAATATTCACTTGATTTATATTAAGCGTTCGTGTTTTGTGTAATATTTTCGACGAATTTGACAGTTATTCCATGATATATTTATCGTTTCTTTAACTTTCCGTATTTGTACTGACTTTTGTAAAACATGCAAATGTATTTTGGTTTCAAATCTAAGTAAGTGTCCTCCATAGTCTTCTTGAAATACATACAAAGTCTGCCAATCTGCAATTGACCAGTGTGGCGGACGATGGCCTAAATATATGTACTAATATGGCGCTGTCACTCGGCAGTAGTAAAGTAAGGCAGGATTGATAATTATAATTCATATATACCTACTCTCTTACTACTACCACAGATAATTATAATAACCCACTTTGTCATTTCACGTGAATATAATATAGTTACAAGTAGTGGGGTGACCGGCGATTGTAACTTAATTGTAACACGTGGAATTATTATTTAATAGCTTTAATAAATTGATGCGTTCATTATTCCATCGCTTTCGCGAAACAAAGGATCCTTATTAGCTTATTACTATGAAAAGCTTAAAATACCATTTATTTTAAATGTAGTAAACACTTAAAATTTATATTATATGAAATTTTTTCATTTAAATATTACTCTTTAAACGTGAAAAAGGCGAAACAAATGTAAATACATAATGAACTTAACTTTAAAAATTGATGTTCATATGTATCACATTGTGATCTAAGCGTAAAAATAACTTTGTTTTTGACTATGCTAGTAATGTAAAATTCACACATTTGAAAAAGTTTCTAACTATGCCAGTATGTAAATAGGCGTAATAAGTCATAATTCCTTCCTACTACTTTTTTTCGCAATAGCAATCAAAGTAGGTACACAACTATGAAGTAAGAAAACTAGTTCTTTTAATAAATTCCAGCAAAGAATAAGAAGAAAGAAAGAATAAAAAAATGAAATAATGAATAGAATTGTTGCTCTTCAGCCGTGCTGTGGCTGCCAGGGACGTAATTTGTAAGAAACTTTCAGAATAATATAGAAATGAAACTTATTACTAACTATGTTACGGCTAGCGAAAAAGTGTTCAAATTAAAACTTTATTTTATTATACCTTAAGTTTCAGATAAAAAGCCCGCAACAAATCTTAGTCAGGGTATGCTTTAAGAAGATTTAATTTCAATGTAAAGGTTGTGTACAAATTGCATACCATGGTATGGACCGTGACTTTGTACAGAATAAGACTTTAAAAGCCAAGCAAAAAACCTTTGTGGGTCTGAATAAAAATGGATATAGTTGAAGGACTATAATTCTTAACAAATACGTTAGCAAAGTAACGAGTGCTGATTACATTGGGCAAACTTTGTTCGACTCACAAAGATTTGAAGACCAGGTTCGGCTAGGAGTTCCTTGTATCCATTGTTTTTATAGTAATACAGACCCTTACGGTAATTATATATTTATTCTTCCAACGAAATTCATATTTAAAAATTAATGTACTAAATTCTAAACATTATATCACCAGATCTTCCTTCTACATTTCAACTTCTTTTCTCAATATAAAGCAATATCGTATTAACCAAAACAACTCCAGTAAATACCACAAGGCACAAACTATATTCCTTGTACCTCTATAAATGACGTCGTCTTATCTACTAAACTTCTAACATCTCGTACTGATGATCTGCGTGTAAAATCATTCAGAAACATTTGTCTTAGTAGGTAGAAACCCTTGGTACCAAACTGACAATGTCCCAATTCTTTAGTTTACTGACTAAACTTAATATAATTTAGCAATAACAATTTATTAAAAAATAGTTTTATATCGAATAATAATAGTAATACATTATCTTTAAATCCATCTTAGGTCATAAAGTATCAAATAAGAATTAGGTTAGGTAATAAGCATGATTATTGCACCTAGATAATAAGCTGTGCTAATAAGTTTAAATTTGGCGTGCACAACTAATAGTTACCCTACGTGTAATAATTTAGTTGCGGTTGGTGACTTGTGCTTCAAATAGATGGGTTTCGAGAAACATCCACATTCATGGGAACCATGAATGCACAAATGCGGAGCCAATGCCAAGGGATTTATCTGCCAGTTACATTTTATACAAATAATATAATACTATAGGCACAGATAATATTATAATTCTATTCTAGCTATAAATGGAAAACGATATAGGTAATTTGGTAAACGATGATGATTCTGTCCGATTGTGCAATATACTGTCAAAGTACCTAAAAAGCCTCAAAAAGTTGAAAAAGGAGTCTACCTGCTACATTAAACGACCGTTGAATTTTGCCTTTAGATGTCAGCTCTTAGACACTTAGGACGTCACTATAAAATTTAGTTAAACAACTTTAATTGTCACCTTACCTTTTATAATATTAATCATCATCATCAACCTGCCATAGATGACTGCTGGATAAAGACCTCTCCAATGGCACAAGGCATTTTATCACATTGCGTGATGGCAAAAGCCGGAACCAATCTAATTTTCGTTTAGTAAACGAACAACAGAATTAGGGCCGATGTCTTGGAAGCTTTTTGTTTATTGAAATCTCCTGGGATTAGTTTGCGTGATGGATGGTGGCCTAAATTTAGTAGATAATTACGATGATGTCGAAGAAACGATCCAGTTGCGAGATAAATCTGAACAATACTTATTGGTTTGGTGACCTCATGAGGCTGGATGTATCTTACGGGGAACAAAGATTTGTTACCTATTTCTTCTAAGTATAGATAAGACGTTGTGAGACAATTCCTTGATAGATTAGTGACCGAAACATGGCCTTCAGATACCATCGTCTTAAGCAACACGTACCTGTACTAAACATTTGCTGTAGGCTGCCACTTTATCATAAGTTCAATTTAACGTCGTCATACGACGCCCGAATGAAAATTTAAAAATACTTACAAAACTATTCTTATTGTATTTGATCGAAAGCCTACGCACTAGGACCCCTGAATGTGTAAGTTCACAAAATACATAGGTTCTCGTAGCGGGAAAGGTAGGTACAAGAGAAAAGAACAGCAATATTGAACGGTAATCTTTGTGACACAACTTAGCTCAAGCGTTTTTGTCAATTGTTGTTTCACCTAACGCCTCGAAAATAGCTGAACCACTTTGGATAAAATTTGTGTATATTTCAATAAGTTTTTAGATGGTTCGAAAATGTGATTGGACTGGTATTTAGCCCGAAAAGCCGTCTGCTGGATCCAACAGTTTGAGATTTTAATAAAAGTCTGATACAGTTTTCTCCTTGTGTTTGTGTGTGAGGCCTTTTCAAAGCAAAGGGAATTTTTCCTATTGGGTTTTACTCTCTTCTATTTTTTTCGTAAATTTTAAGTATATAACGAATATATATTTACGAAATATTTTACAAAACACAATAATTAAGGGATCAAGTGTTTCACCACCAGTTTATTGACCAGTTATCCATTTATTTGAAGCATGCATTCATATAAACTAAAAGGCTTTTAAAAGCTCGCGGCAAAGTTACTAGAATCCGCAAGCCGGTTATGTAAGAGGCACTTAAACTTTGCTCCGTGACTGGTAGGATCTGTCTACATTGGGGACACATTTCTTCGATGGCGCGCGCTAGAAGTTCACTTCAGTTAAAATAAACTCTAAAAAGAGAAAGAATATTCACAGTATGGTAGGTGACGTAACGTTTGGATGATTTACGCAATGGAGAATATTTAAGTGTACTATTTGTAAAAGAAAATTAAAACTAGACTTCATATTAGTGAATTAGGCCAAATCTTTGCTCATTTACCTAAGAGACTAGAAAAATACCCTGTGAACGAATATCGCATACCATCCCAATAAAAAAAACATTTTAAAGCATTCTCTGGACTCAAATAAATTGTGCAATGCAGTGCAATAGCTCCAATCACATCAACTAATCAAAAAAATCCCACGTTTCTACCTGCGGTCTCCGCACCTTTTCAACGTCAATTTTATTGTTAAAGGATAAAATTGTTTGCTGCAATGTACTGAACTTTCAACGTTCAACCGTCTTACTATAAAGTGCAATAATATTAAATTAAACGTCATTTTTGCAATGAGAAAAGGAATTTATACTTAGTTGCTTTCCGGTTAAGATTTTTCTTTGGAGTGAAGTTATATTGTTGAGTATAAAAATTGCACGTGCTTGCTTTCAGAATGAAAATCAAAATCATTTATTCATCTAGGTCACAAGGTGCCGCTTATGAACGTCAATTTTTTAAATATAATTACTTAATGCTTCTACATTTACATTTACTGCCTCGTTCGCAAAGCAATAGGTAAAACCACGAGAAAGAACGGGCAATAAAACTCGTGGCTACTCTTTTAAATCGCCAATATTATAGTACATATTTTTATTTTTGTAAGGAGCTGCAACTGTTTCACATTGTACTTAATTACTTGTAAATAGTAATTAGTTACAGACATAATACTTAAGAAATTAATGTAGTTACTAAAATTAAGTGCCTTAGTTAGCCTGCCAATGTGAATATTGTGTAACAGGAGCATCCACTTACGTCTTATAATGTAGGCAAGTCGCGACCATGTTCAGAACTATGGTGGAAATGTATGTTACAGAAGTGACTGTATATGAATACACAAAATAAAGGATACTTGGAATGGATAGCTTTTAAAAGTCTTGTGACTTATTTGAATCAGATTCTCGTCTTTGCTTTGCTTTAAATCTGTATCTGTTGGACCGTTATTATTTTTTTTGAATACTTTAATATTCGTTAGTAATGTAAGAAAAACGAAAACAGGCAAAGGTGTAATAATTCAAAGGTTTAATACTTTTAGTTTTTAAATATGGTAGTAATCTTACCATGGCTAAACGAACGAGCTATCTTTCATTGTTTTTGACATAAAATATTAGAAGGTTAAATTAGTATTATCTGACGTATACATTAGTGATATACTATAATTTTATTACCTACTCACATTAAATATCTGCATAGATGGCGTAATGATTAGGCTACCACCTCGTTATTTAGCACTGCGGAAAGGATTCGATCATAGAAATATCTTTCAAAGTTAGCGAGAGTGATCTCTTTTTTTTTAGACTCACGCCTGTATCCCCCAAGGGGTAGGCAGAGGTGTAATATTAAACCCACATTTTGCCATGAATTTTTAGGTTCCACGTAATAGGGGGCGAGCCTATTGCCGTAACTGGGCACATTACCAGACTCTGTGCTGCAACTGAGAATTTCCTAACGGAAAAACCCGTACACCAATAACACTTTGCCCGACCTGAAATCGAACCCGAGACCTCCCAATCCCACGCGCACATTTATGCCGCGAGACCAACAAGGCAGAGTGTTTTTGTGTCCGTTATTTGAATTACTGCACATTACAGGATTTGTTAGATTACTATTTTCTTTATAAAACTTAGCTATGATCTATATCTTTTAAACTACCAATTACTTGCCAAGTATTAGTGGGCAGATTATAACTACACCTCTAAATTACGCCTTGAAAGCCGCAAGACGGACACTTCTATAGACAGTGAATTTACGAAGCTTGTGCATTGTGTATGCATTGGCTACGTTCAGGCGTTTGTTGGCACTACCTACTACCTCATTTATAACGATATACTGCTATCAAATCGGAAAATAGAATAACTATGTACAATTCAACATATTGCATGTAAAGTATGCAACTTTAGGTGTTGAGGTAGTGCGTTTGATCATCATTCATCATACGAAACAACTATGTGATCAAATGTAACAGTTTGTTTCTGGCTTAAAAATCCTATTGGTATCATTTGGGTCACTCACTTTGGACACTGAGTAACTGTTGTGGGAACGATTTCACCACAGGACATAATGCATTGTATCTTTAAGGTAGTTTTTCCAGTCTGGTTTTCTTCCGTTGAATTTTCAACAAATCTATCGAATTACTTTGATATTGATATCACACAACTATACCAAGTAATAATTCAAGTCAAATGGTTTCTTTTATCATATTAAATGTAAAATATATAAGGAAACGTTTCGCGATATGGAATAGACCAAATATACGTGTGTCTATGTACGTAGATAGAATAATGAGATGTCCTCAATCACCGGACTGCATGTTACATTAGACCTAGCAAATTCGTCCAAGCAGATATATGACCTTAATGTTTCCCATACTTTAACCAAATCGACCGTAACTTCAAAATTTTGTTAAGAAATATACAAAAATATCATTAATAAAAGCTATAAAAGCTATAGTGTGTGTGATCTATCAAAAGTAGCAAGTAACATAGTGTACAAGTAGTATTTGATCAATCGCGTGTCAGCATGAGATATGGCGATCTGCACGGACTGAACAAATAGCTTTGATGAGCCAATGCATACAGATCCCTGCGGTACACCGACCATTAGTGTTACTAGATATGACTAGATATGTTAGCAGGCTGTGAATGTTATATACCAGACTTTCAGTTAAGTAGTGAAGATTTTGATTTCATTTTTACTTTTTAGCACATTTTGAGCGTTCATATTTGACCTTTATTTATTAGGAATGTTGGAGTCAAAAATGGTACATTAAGATATACAGATAGGGACAGAGTCCGAGAGGACTAATGACATCATTGTTCCTTTTTATCCAGGGACTATTATTATCTTTGGTTTCGCATTTATCCTACAAACACAATGCGGAAGATAGATAATTCGTGGACGATTAAGTTATACATATTCTACATAACATAACTTAACTTCACGCCTTTTATCCCCGAAGGGGTAGGCAGAGGTTCTATGTTCATATTCTATGTTCTTCTTAATACATTATTTATGTTAATAATTATTTAATTTAAAGCTATGCTATTTTTAATCATAATATTTTTTGCTTCTTTGGCTATTGACGTTATTCATGTTTATTGAAAGGTTGTATGCAGCTACAACGTAGAGGGTCTACGTCGTAGCGGCGTGAGGCTTTAACATTTATCGATAGCTGACACAGTACTACGCATGTGAATATAATAGCTTGATTCATTTTTTTTCCGTGTAAGTGTGTGACCAGCTCTGTTGTTGGAATAAATAGGCCACCCGCAGGCCTCTGACGTGGCCTAACTTCAAGACCAAGGCTTTTCATGCCCTCCAAAGCACGGAAGCACTCTGATGTAAATGCCGCAACAAACCGTCAGCCATCGAACTGGTGAGCTCTGCAAACGTTGCTTTACTTCTGATCTATCGAGAACGGCATATCAAATTAATCTTAACCTTCCGTGAAGCACGTGGAGAGACGTTACGTTCTACACTATGTGGGGTTTCATGTACCCCATCATCATTCCATCATTTTATAGGTAGTATAATTTTACAGTTAAAATTATATGCATTATTTTTGTTTTCGAATTATCAGGAGATAAAAATAAATAACTTTTGTCAAATATAATAAATATTTTAATACCTTTAGGCATTGTAACAAAAACAGTACTTTTTTTACTAACTAAGAGGAGACCATATTCTTTAGCTTATTTTTATAAAAACAAACGTAGTAATAACTTCTTATTGTTCCTTATTGTAGGAGTCAATGAAATAAGAAAGTTAATAACTAAACACAACTAGTCTTTATGAGATCCCAGTTGGTCCAAATCTGCACGACTTCTACAAAAAAAAGAAGCGTGCTCTAAGCATACGTATAGGTACTATGTATTGCTCGCAACCGTACTTAGTTCTTCGATCTTTTCTCCTATCGTGTTACGAACATCTCTTCATACTGTAGCGTATATCCGGTACCTACCGCGTCTGCGTCATAATACCGTCCATACGCTCGGTCAATCAGTGAGGGCCATCGTCCGCGCTCGCGAAGCCCGACCAAATATGGTCACGGAGCGACTCTAACTCTGATGGAAGGGCCGGTATATAAAGGGGCCGACAGAGAGGCCGGCACCGATACTCCATCTACCTACTGCCTAGCTACGATAATTACGCGTACCTACTGACACTACGTCTTACGTGTATACTGGATCCCAGCTGTGGGTAAGTTACTACATTTACTGCGTTAGCGTACTGCCCATCTCTCTACCTGCTAGCTGAGGCCGGCTGACGACACCTGCCTGACTCTATTGGTTGTGGCTCTCCTAATGCTGCTTTCCTTCAGGTTCCAGGTCTACCTTAAAGCTCCGGGCTACGCTACTTAGACCGCTACACTCCTGCAACGCCTTCGGCGTCACTTCTGCCGAAGAGTCTGGCCTGCCCTGCTCATCGCACACACACCGCCGGCGCTTGCCAGCAGAAGCCGACGTCAGCGAGGGTCTGCACCGCTACGCACAGCCTTCGAGTAGCCTGCCCTGCTCACTACCGGAGGGAACAGCGTGGGAGACCGCAGCCCTTAGTGTTCAGGCCAGTGTCGTGTTGTTGGTCGGTCATACTCGTGCAAGGGAAGTGAGGCAATACTCGGCAAATAAACACACCTAGAACGTCTACTGCGTTTCAATCCCAGAACCCGTTACAGTGGCGCCTACGTGGATTATTGTCTCGCTTTCCGTGCTCGAGTTCTCATCTAGCAGGTCTCCATTTTTGTAAGCGAGGAGGTGCGGCTACAGCGAACCGGTACGTATTGTTGTACTAATTGTCTACCTTTTAGTGTAACTACCAACTACGTAATAGTTCGCAAATTTGAATCTAACGTTTTTTCTAATTAGTCCTAACGGTCGAACTTTTACGCCTAATCGTAAAGTAGGCCATTTGTAAGGGCGGAACGCTTGCGCATTAAGTGTACTGTGTAGTGCTATACTTACGCGGTATTTATTCATACACCATGGGCTCACACCCCATAAAATACTTCCTTTTAAACAAAAGTGAACTAGCATACGAGGTTGCGATTAGAGGTGAGGAGCCGGCTACTTCTGTCCTAGGTCTGCAGAAGCAGCTCCTTAAATTACTGGAAGCCATTCCAGATGATGATATTTTGGAGTCGGGCCTAGCTATCACGGTGGATTTTGAGGGCGCTAGCGAGGCCGTCTCTGAGCTGGCCAAGCGAGTGAATTCGTTAACTACTTCTTACGACGCGAACCTAGCTAGGAGGTCTACCGCACTGCACAACCACTTATTCCACAGACTCCGTAGAATGAAACGTCCTACGGCGTATTCAAAACGGATAACCGAATTGTGCAACCAGTTCGACAAGCTCTCGGTGGAGCTGTCCGCCATTGAGCAATCAGGTGTTCGCTCAGCTGATGCTGTGGCAGAGGTCCAACCTGCACCGTTTACCTCGACGCAGGCGGTGTTAGCCCCAGTATTGCATTGCAAGCATTTGAAAGTTAGCGAACTGTCCAAGTTAAAATACGACGGTACGGGATGCGTCCGAGCGTTCCTACAACGCGTAACCGAATTCCAAACCGCGCGTAATTTACCTTCCACTAAAATTTTATCGTATGCCTCCTGTTTGAAATAGAATTAGTTTTTATTATAAGTCAAATCGATTATATCGACTAAGTAACATTTTGTTTAGTCTATTGAAAATTTCTGACAATGGTCACACTGAACTGTCAACTTCCCCTTCCGGAAAAAGACGTTTTGGATTTTGGGCTAGCTCCGTTTGTAATATTGTAATAAATTGATCGCCTTTTGAATTAACGCGAATTGAATTAACTTGTAATAAATACTTATAATTGCCGCTTTTGACTTCCGGCAAAGTTTGTGATAAATTGGTGATATATTGAACATTGAACTTTGTAAAACACGTGTGTGAATTCCTGATTGGTGCTCGAGGAGAAGGACTACGCTGAACTAGACACTGGTATCTATTCGATTCTTTTGTTATTTTGACCAAAATTATGAGTTAATCTTATAGGTCCACTCAAGAGCAACACCAGGAAATATGAGGTAAAATTTTCATGTACCTACTCAATACTTTACTCACTGTGCAACGCAGTGCATTGTGTCTGGATATATTGTCTATCGTGGTCAGGTAGATGTATTACACCTTCCACTGCGCACTTCTGATACATTTTCCTACCTGGCTACGGTAACTCTAGACATAAATTTTTGGTAGCAGAGCGTGGTTGAAATTTAGCCGCTGTTGCATTACTGAGTATAAACTCAGATTAGTAGAAGCTTGTATCTTATAACCTTGTAGACAGCATTGTAGTGTTTGTCAGGTCAGTTATTGTCTAAAATACATTATATTTAATTGTATGAGTTGACCTAGATAATTTGAAACACATTGTCACATATAACCTGAATCAGTAATTGTTTGATTTAAATTGTTGAAATCTAGCATAGATTTGTTGCTGTTACTATAAATAAGTCACTTTGATTGGATACATATCAGTTATATGTATCAATTGATTTAGTTTATTGCATATATTGATATATTAAGTTTGAACCTTACATTGCTAAACCTTGTTATAATATATAGATAATATTGCTAGGTAACACATATTCTGTGCTTACTTACTATTGTATATCTCAAATAACACAGCCAGTCTGTCTGTTGCAAGTAATAAGTTAATTTATTTGAATATTTAACTTTAATTAACTTATTTGAAGTTTCAACTTTTGATTACTTTGTTTTGTGTCAATATATATTGAAACTATTAATTTTGTTGGACAGTGGATACCTGTCACTTGCCTGCACCTGCAGTAAACAGGCTAATACTTTGTTGGTTTCAAAGAATTAAGAAAAATTAAGTTTTGTTTGTTAATATTATTTAACGCTTGTCCGGGCTCTTTTAAAATTGATTATGTCAGCTATCAAGGACTTGCGTGCGACTGCTGGTGCTATTGCATCAGATTTGCGCTGGTTTGCCTCGGCCAGTGCCTTAGTGAACCGGCCTGATCGCCAGCAGGCCTTACTACAAAGGTACGAGCGGATCGATGATCGCCTGGCAAGTGTGGAACAGCAATTCCGCACTTTCAGCGCTTGCTGTCTCGAAGTGTCAGTCAATGAATTCACCGCTGACCAGCGAAATAAGGTCAGCGAAGACTATGCCCAGGTCTTAGACCTGTATGATGCTGTCTCCAATAGTGCGAGACAACTAGTTGCCGATAGGGAAGGGCAACCCGGCCTGAAGCAGGAGCTTCCTAAGACAGCACCGGGGCTGGTGAGTAGGCTCCCTATTTTAGACCTCCCCCATTTTGATGGCTGCCTAGGAAGCTAGCTACCTGGGCTTCGTTAATTTGTTTGACAGCCTGGTCAATGACAGGGCTGACCTTCGGCCGGCACAAAAATTGGCCTATTTGATGTCGGTTATGGATGGGGAGGCCAAGGGCCTCATCCAGCATCTGCGCATGTCTTACGAGGCGTACCAGACGGCTCGGGACCTAATCAGCCGTAGGTACCATAATAAGCGTGGCCTCGCCGACACGCACATCGAGCAGATTTTGGGTTTGCCCACGCTCACCCGGGTCTCTGGGTTGCGCACCCAACTGTTGAACCCACTTTTGGTGGCCATCAACGCACTTAAGTGCCTTGACCTGCCCGTGGACCAAAGGTCCTATCTATTGGTGCACATTGTGCTGAAGAAGCTGCCTGCCGACCCGAGGTCGCATTTTGAACAGCGCTTTGGTGGGGATAGCGCGACCCATCTGCCCCCATTTGCTGACCTGGAGTGGTTCCTGGAGGATGAGTGTCGGGTCTTGGACAACTCCGGTGGTGACACGTCGGCTAAGACGCAGCCGCCCAAGGTCAAGGAGCAGGCTCGCGTTCACATCCGAGCCAATGTTGACCGGCGCCCTCCTCGTTTTGCAGTCACGCAGAGCCCAGTGGAGTGCTCTTACTGCAAGGTCACGGGGCACAGAACGGCCAGTTGTAGGGCATTCTTGGACTTACGTGTCGCCTCTCGTAGGCGCATCGCGAATGCCCGCCGCCTTTGCTTCTCTTGTTTGAGGTCCCACTACCAGCGAGACTGCCCAAACTCTCGCCCCTGTTCTCACTGTGGAGGACAGCATTTGGACATTCTCTGTATGAATGCCAGAGAGTTTGGCCGCTTGTCCGGTTGGACAAGCGGCCAAACTCTCGGTCGGCTGGTTAGCCGACGCCGCGCACGGCTGGGTGTTTTGAAGGTGGCAGCCGAGGCTCACCGGCGCGTAGCCGAGAGTCGCCTCACTCAATTGATCGCCACTCGCCCCGCTTGGAGAACCGTAGCGTGCGCACGCCTCCTCTCTCTCGCGCACCTGAATGTGCTGTTCAGCGTCACCAGCACCAGGATTGCTGCCCCAGGTATTCCCCTCCTTTGGCGGAGCGTCCCCGCCTTGACTCGCGCCCACCTCGTTTTGGGCGGGTGCGTTATTATGACCCCACAAAGATGGCGCGCGGATTAAGTCATCGCGCTTTTGAGGACTTCAAGCCGCACCCTCATTTTGACTTGCCAGGTCCTGGCCAACGGTCGCCGCCCAGGCAACAATAGGTCATTCACCCCTGCCCTATAACGCCAACCTCCCCCATTGAGACCGTTATCCTACCAACGGTTGCTGTTAGGGTCTGGGGACCCACGGGGACCTCTGTTGTTATCCGTGCTTTATTGGACACAGGTTCACAAGGTTGCATTGTTTCCACTTATTTGGTAGGGCAGGTTAAATTAAATATGGGTTCTTTTCCGAATCGTATACGGGGAATAGGTGACGTAGCCTCCAATGTTGAAGGGCAGCTACCTGCTGCTTTGGTGAATTTGACGTCGGGATTGGAACTGGCAGACCCCAAATTTGACACACCGGGACAAATCGACTTGTTGATTGGCTTTGATGTCCTCGGTGAAATTTTGATTGGTGGGAAACGGGTCTTGGTGCCAAATGGTTTGACTGACATCCCGACCATATTTGGATTTGCTTTGATGGGACCTGTACCTAAGGACCCCCCTCCACCCGAACTTGATAATTTGTTGGCTGTAGGCTCTGCTGTCTCTAATTCAGTTCAGAGGTTTTGGGAGGTAGAGGAGCCTCCTCAAGCTGCTCGTTTGAATCCAGAACATGAGGAGTGCGAGCTGTTCATCTAGAACAACACTGGTCGACTCCGTTCTGGTCGGATTATTACGAGGCTACCCTTTCTGTCTGTTCGACCTCCGCTTGGTGAGTCACGACCTTTAGCCGAAAAGTGATTGTTGGCTTTGAAGCGTCGCATGGGTCGTGATCCGGAGCTCAGACAGAAGTACATTGAGTTCATGAGAGAATATGAACAATTGGGACACATCTCTGTGTCAAATTTGGATTGGCGTTCGGTGGAGCACTACTTTCTCCCGCATCATGCGGTATTGAAGCCATCGACTGGCAAACTGCGCACAGTATTTGCTGGTTCTGCGCAGACTTCAACAGGCGTATCCTTGAACCAGTGCTTGCATTCTGGTCCCAAGTTGGTCAAGGACCTTTGTGACGTCATCACCAGCTGCCGACGACATCAGGTTGTCTTTGTGGCCGACATAAAAATTATGTTCAGGCAGACGATTATCCACCCTGATGACCGTCGCTTCCAGCTGGTCCTTTGGAGAGAGTCTCCTCGTGATCCCATGGTCGTCTACGAGCTCAATATTAATACGTACGGGTTAAGGTCAAGCCCCTACTTGGCAATACGTTCTCTTTGGGAGCTCGCAGACCGCGAAGGCTTACGTTTCCCACGAGCCTCCGCCATCTTGAAGGACGATATTTACGTCGATGACATTTGCTCGGGCGCCTCCACAGCGGACGAGGCGATCCTCCTGCGGGACGAATTGATAGGTATCTTGGCCTCCGCTGGTTATGAGTTGCGCAAATGGATTTTCAACTCACCAGCGCTTTTGGAAGGCTTGCCAGAGGATCATCAGCAGGATCCACATCTATTTGAGATTGTTGACAACCCCGCCATGATGGCTGTTCTCGGCGTTCAGTACAGACCAGTCCAAGACATCTTTACATATAACGTAGACTTGAAATTGTCGTGTTCTTGGACTAAACGTCTCGTATTGTCTACTGTCGCCAGAACCTTTGATCCGAACGGTTGGATCTGTCCAATTATATTTTGGGCAAAATGCTTCTTGCAGAAGCTTTGGACAGCAGGATTGACCTGGGACGAACCTCTGCACGGCACTCTTGTTGAGAAATGGACCTCCTTTGTATCCTCACTTCCTGCCGTCAACGAGATCTCCTTGCCTCGTCCCATCCTTCCTCCCGGGAAGTACAAGGCCACCCTTCACGGGTTTTGTGATGCCTCGGAACGTGGTCACGCGGCCGTGGTGTACTTGCGCACAGTCAGTGCCTCGGGTCAGGTGAGAGTTTCCCTGATCATGGCGAAGAGCAAGGTTGCACCCCTTCGGACATCTCTGACCATTCCGAAATTGGAGCTCTCGGGAGCAGCCCTACTTGTACGCTTATTGAACCACGTGTCTAGTTCTTTGGGTAAAAGCATTTGTATTAGTGGGACCTACGCCTGGACAGACCGTCAAATTGTTCTTTGTTGGTTGAAGGCTTCTGTCCACACCTAGGAGGTATTTGTCGCTAATCGCGTCTCCCAAATCCAAAAATCTGAAGTCAAGCTTGTTTGGAGATACGTGCCAGGTGAGCTCAACCCCGCTGATTGTGCCTCGCGCGGATGCTTGACGCCTAGTTTGATAGGTAATTTGCTGTGGTGGGGTCCGGAATGGTTGAGTCGACCAGAAATTGATACTTCCAATTTGCCGGGCCTACGAACACTCGCTCTTGAGAAGGTGGAATGCGCCTTCGACCCCGACCTTTTGTTGAATCGTTACAGCTCCCTCGACAAGTTGTTAGGTGCTACTGCTTGGATAAAGCATTTTGTTTTTAACTTTAGGCACCCACAACAGAAACGACTGACACTGTTTATTTCACCACAGGAACGACAGGAGTCTCTCACCTTTTGGGTTCGTTCTGTGCAATTGGCGCATTTTGAGAAAGAGATTGCTATCCTTAAGTCAGGGAGATCGAAATTATCGGGAGTTGTATCTAAATTGAACCCCTTTTTGGACGATACGGGTCTCTTGCGCGTTGGAGGGCGTCTCAAGAACGCCAATCTCACTTACGGGGCTCGTCACCCCTCTTTTGTTACTTAAAGACGCTCATTTGGTACTCTTGTTGGTAACTGACCGTCACCTTAAAAATTCGCATGCTGGTTGTAATGCTTTGTTGGCCATTTTGCAACGCGAATTTTGGATTTTGTCTGCCCAAAGAATTATTCGGAGTGTAGTCTTTCGCTGCATCCCTTGCTATAAGCTCAAGGCTTCTACCATGCAGCCGTTGATGGGAGACTTACCGGCAGATAGCGTAACGGAGAGCAGGACATTTGACGGTGTTGGCACGGACTTCGCTGGTCCCTTTTTGGTGAAAACGTCGACACTTCGAAACAGCAAGACTGTTAAGGCCTACTTGTGTGTTTTTGTTTGTCTCTCCACAAAGGCCGTACACTTAGAACTGGCCTCCTCGCTTACGACCGAGGCGTTTTTAGCCACATTTGACAGATTTATATCCCGCAGAGGGCTGCCTTCCTTGATCCGTTCTGACTGCGGCACTAACTTCAAGGGCACGTATAATTATTTGAATGATGTTGTTAATTTCCTTGAAACCAACAAGGCTGATAAAGGTGATAGGCTTGCCCGACGTGGGATAAATTGGTTGTTTTCCCCACCAAATTGTCCACACTGTGGTGGTATTTTTGAGGCTGCTATAAAATCGGCCAAAACACACTTGCGCAGGGCAATTGGTGAGTCTGTCCTTACACTTGAGGAACTCGCAACTGTGTTTTGTAAGATTGAGGCCGTTTTGAACTCTCGGCCATTGTGCCCGATCTCCTCAGATCCGAATGACTTGGAGGCCCTTACGCCGGGCCATTTTTTGATTGGTCGCCCACTTGTTGCCTTGCCTGAGTACCCCTATATTGATATGAGACCTGGTCGTCTCTGGCGTTTTGAATTGGTACGCCAGATTACTCAGAGCTTTTGGAAACGCTGGAATTTGGAATATTTGCACATACTCCAGCAACGCGTTAAGTGGATCGACAAGACCGATGCACCCAAGATTGGTGACCTCGTTTTAATCAAGGAGGCTAACCTTCCGCCACTCAGATGGCGCAGGGGCGCATTCTTCGTTTGGTAACTGGGGCTGATGGAGTTCCCCGATTTGCTGAGGTCTTGGTGGACGGTTCGATTCTGAGGAGAGCGGTTGCAACATTGTCACGTCTACCAACCGATTAGCGGACCGGTAGGCCGGTCCGGGGCGGGTGGATGTTTGAAATAGAATTAGTTTTTATTATAAGTCAAATCGATTATATCGACTAAGTAACATTTTGTTTAGTCTATTGAAAATTTCTGACAATGGTCACACTGAACTGTCAACTTCCCCTTCCGGAAAAAGACGTTTTGGATTTTGGGCTAGCTCCGTTTGTAATATTGTAATAAATTGATCGCCTTTTGAATTAACACGAATTGAATTAACTTGTAATAAATACTTATAATTGCCGCTTTTGACTTCCGGCAAAGTTTGTGTTAAATTGGTGATATATTGAACATTGAACTTTGTAAAACACGTGTGTGAATTCCTGATTGGTGCCCGAGGAGAAGGATTACGCTGAACTGGACACTGGTATCTATTCGATTCTTTTGTTATTTTGGCCAAAATTATGAGTTAATCTTATAGGTCCGCTCAAGAGCAACACCAGGAAATATGAGGTAAAATTTTCATGTACCTACTTAATACTTTACTCACTGTGCAACGCAGTGCATTGTGTCTGGATATATTGTGTATCGTGGTCAGGTAGATGTATTACACCTTCCACTGCGCACTTCTGATACATTTTCCTACCTGGCTACGGTATTTCTAGACAAATATTCACCGGCAACGCACTTCACTGGTACCGCGGCCTAAAAGAATATTTTACTACATGGGAAGAACTCACCACTAAATTAATAGACGATTTAACACCGTACGATTATGACTACCGGTTATTAAATGAAATCCGCCGACGTACTCAAGGTGCTACAGAAACTATAATTATTTATCTCTCTATAATGAACCAGCTGTTCGCTAGGCTATCACCTTTAAAGAGATTGTCCGAACGCGAAAAATTAGACATCCTATTGCATAACATACGTCCATGCTACTCGCTAGTGCTAGCTCCGTCAATATATTCAATAGACAGTATAGCAACACTGCAGACGTTATGTTTAAACTACGAACGGATGAAATGTTTGAACTCTCAATTCCGCGAACCGTATTATAGTAACGACACGTTGGCACCACACCTAGCTTACAGTCACAAATCTAATAACCGAGCGCGTAATAATTCCTACAATAATTATCTCGTTGCCACTATAGAGGGTACGCCCGGTAAACCCGAATACACTGAGAACAACTAGCTCTGTCGCTCTAGTCACGTCCAAGTTCTGTCCGTGCTGCCGTATCAATAATCACAGTTTGAATGAGTGCAAACGCGATCGCTTTGCAATTTGCTTCAAGCGCGGCCATAGGGATGTGACATTCCCTAACTGCCCGAACTGTAAATCTACGAAACCAAAAAACTAGTTGGTCAGGGTCGGGGCGTGTCAAAGCCTAAATTAGGTTCTACAACCTATTCAACCAATTTTGACAAAGATGATTGGAGAAATTGGCTAAACACTCTCAAAGTGTATTTCTCTAGTTATTCCGTTGCCTCGATCCTGGACAATAAACCTAAAAATGACCTACGGCCCTGTGTTAACGTAACGATTAACAGTTTACCTATTTGTGGGTTGCTCGATTCCGGTTCAGCCATTACAATTTTAGGTAACAACTCCCATCTGGAGGTAATTACTAAAACCGGGTTAGAAATACAGCAGTGTCACAACACTAGGACGAACTCACTTAATAGAACATGCAATAGACACTGGCAATTCTGCGCCGATACGCCAAAGATATTATAGGCTACCGCCAGCGACATTAAAAATAATTATTGACGAATTGGACGAAATGCTTGCATTGGGAGTGGTAGAAAAATGCGAAAGTCCTTGGTCGTCACCTATTTTATTAACGCCTAAGAAAAACGGTAAACTAAAGTTTTGTTTAGATAGTTGGAAACTTAATCCTATTACTAAAAAAGACGCGTGCAAACTGCCTTACTTATCCGAAATTTTAGACAATCTTAAGAATGCTAGGTATCTAAGTAGTATAGACTTATCTAAGTCATTTTGGCAGACGCCTCTTCGCGAATGTGATCGTGATAAGACTGCGTTCTATGTGCCTACTAGAGGAACATTTAGATTTGTGACTATGCCGTTTGGTCTAACGAATGCACCTGCGACACAACATCGTTTGGTGGATCACTTGTTTACGAATAGTCCTGAGTTCGAAAACTCGCTATTCGTTTTCTTAGATGATGTCGTGCTTATATCGCCATCTTTTAATGTTCATGTGTCACTTTTAAATAAAGTAAACGATAAATTAAAATCGGCCAACCTTACAATTAACTTAGAAAAATCTAAATTCTTCCGTGATGAATTGAAGTACTTGGGCTACGTAGTAAACTCCAAATGATTACAATTAGACCCATGTAAGGCGGAAGCCATTCTTCAATATGCTACGCCTATGAATAAAAAAGAAGTCAAAAGGTTCTTAGGCATTGCATCATGGTATCGGCGATTTATACCTAATTTTAGTACTATTGTCGGTCCTTTCAACAAACTTACATCTACCGGTAAGAAAGCTGCACCATTCCAGTGGTCGGTGAAAGCTGATGACTCGTTTTGTAAACTAAAACATTTGTTAAGCTCCGCACCAATATTATCGTGTCCCTATTACGAGCAACCTGCGAGTGCGAGTGGGAGTGGCATCGGTGGGTTGCTTACACAAGAAAAAGATGGCGTGGTACTACCTATCGCTTACATGAGTAGGTCACTAAATGTACAGGAACAAAACTACAGTATAACAGAACGGGAGACTTTAGCAGTTTTAACAGCCCTCGAATATTGACGCTGTTATTTAGATAACGGGTTAAAGTTTGTTGTGTATATTGACCATTCCGCACTGAAATGGTGCCTAAACTTCAACCCAACTGGTAGATTAGCTCGGTGGTCGGTTCGTCTGTCAGCCTTTAACTTCGAAATAAAGCATCGGCGCGTCACAGATAATATTATAGTATGTATGTATGTATGTATGCAGATGCGTTATCACGATCCCTACCTGTAAATATAATTAACGCGAATAATAATAATAGTAACGTGAACAACCCTAATGTTGACACTGATCAATGGTATTCAGCCACCTGCAATGGTTGTTTATCTTCGCCTTATGACTATCCAGACTATTCTTTTAAAAATAATAAATTGTATCGTTTGATAAAATCTAGGTGTCAGCTACGCAAGGAGTTCGAATGGAAAGAAGTGCTACCTTCTTCTGATCGAAATAATGCTATATTAGAGAACCATGCCGAACCCACTTCGGGGCATTTCGGTATATTTAAAACTTACAAGCGCTTAGCACTGCGTTACTATTGGCCCAAAATGCCGTGGTAAAGTTCATAAATTCTTGCGACACTTGTATCGCGCACAAACATCAGAACCATGCACCTTTGGGAACCATGGGACGACCCAAAGTGTGTTCACGACCCTTCCAAACCATTAGTGTAGATTTGGTGGGGCCATTACCCGTCACAAGAAAACAAAACGCCTACATCTTTGTAGTAACTTGTTGTTTTAGTAAATATTGTCTCCTTTTTCCTATCAGGCGCGCAACTGCTGAAATAATAGCTAATATTTTGGAAGAAAAAATATTTTTAGCTCATGGTATACCATCTACAATTATATTGAGCAATGGTAAACAGTTTGTAAGTGCTACTTTAAAAGCTGTGTTGCGCAAGTACAAAGTTCCTAATCTTCATTATACTCCTAAATATTCCCCCCATGTGAATACGGTCGAACGCTATAATAAAACCATTGGTTCTACCTTAGCGGCGTTTGTAGGAAATAATCAGAGATTATGGGACACTCGCCTACCTAAGGTGCAGTTTGCATTAAACACCGCAGTTAATGAAGTCACGGGCTACACACATAGTTTTTTAGTCTATGGACGTGAATTAGTTCCATGCGGCTCACACTATGTCGACACGGACGCTGATGATATAGTATACATACCTAGGGACGATTACGCAGAAAACATAGGTCCTTATCAGGCATATTTGACAAAGTTCAGGCACTCCTCATTCAAGCTCATGCTAGGAATTCCCAAACTTATAATTTACGCCGTAAACCAGCTGAGTTTAATGTGGGAGACACTGTGTGGAAAATAACTTTTTATCAGAGCGACAAGGATAAGTCCTTCTGTAAGAAACTAGCCCCTAAATTCGAGAAGTGCACAGTGATTACTAAAAAGTCGCCTCTCGTTTACGAGTTGTCGGACGCGTTTGGAAATTCTATTGGGTTTTGGCACATAAAAGACTTAAAACTTATACACTATGGCGCTTAACTAATTGTTACAAACCGTATAAGACTTTTCCTTGTTTCTTTCTATATGCCGTCTTAGCTTGGACAGTAGCGGACTCCTACGAGTCCACCTAAAGGTCTACACTTAGCGCAGCTAGTCGGATTTTTCTTGTTAGCCACGTAAAATCCTCTCCTTAGGCGGGCGGTATTGTAACGTACGTCCGGTACCAGTACCGCGTCTGCGTCATAATACCGTCCATACGCTCGGTCAATCAGTGAGGGCAATTGTCTGCGCTCGCGAAGCCTGACCAAATATGGTCACAGAGCGACTCTTACTCTGATTGAAGGGCCGGTATATAAAGGGGCCAACAGAGAGGCCGGCACCGATACTCTGTCTACCTACTTCCTAGCTGCTAGCTACGAGAATTACGCGTACCTACTGACACTACGTCTTACGTGTATCCTGGATCCCAGCTGTGTGTAAGTTACTACATTTACTGCATTAGCGTACTGCCCATCTCTCTACCTGCTAGCTGAGGCCGGCTGACGCCGCCTGCCTGACTCTATTAGTTGTGGCTCTCCTTATGCTGCTTTCCTTCAGGTTCCAGGTCTACCTTAAAGCTCCGGGCTACGCTACCTAGACCGCTACACTTCTGCATTGCCTAAGGCGTCACTTCTGCCGAAGACTCTGGCCTGCCCTGCTCATCGCACACACACCGCCGGCGCCTGCCAGCTGAAACCGACGTCAGCGAGGGTCTGCACCGCTACGCGCAGCCTTCGAGTAGCCTGCCCTGCACACCACCGGAAGGAACAGCGTGGGAGACTGCAGCCCTTAGTGTTCAGGCCAGTGTCGTGTTGTTGGTCGGTCATACTCGTGCAAGGGAAGTGAGGCAATACTCGGCAAATAAACGCACCTAGAACCTCTACTGCGTTTCAATCCCAGAACCCGTTACAATACGTGCTGGCATCTTTTTTGGCGGTTCCACACTATATTCACCAAGTAAAACAACTCATTGGTGTCGCCATCACTATCACAAATTAGTGCCGATAATATTGAATTTTAATAAAAACGACGAGCCATTATGAGTCCCGGAAACAAATAAACAAACATTAAAGCAGTATAAAAACAAAATAAATAAATATTGATGTAGAAATAGATCTATTTTGCATGTTGTACTCCTTACTCTTTAGACGACGTCCCGAACTACTTGGGATTTGTGACACCCGACCACACTTTGCGGGATACCGTGCGCTGCGCCTACGACGCTATTACTAAATCACTGTTACTATTCGATTTGGCAACGTCACAATTCCAGCTACACGAAGTTTCGAGGCATTCGCGCGGCTACTAAAAAAGGTATGGAGATTTTTGTTTCTCTGGGGTTTATTAAGCCCCACGTGGTGCACGGAGGGTTAAGACAGCTACCATTCAATATACACTGCGATTTTTTGGAGATCACTCAGGACACTTCTATAATCTATACATCCACGCCCCAGACTGTCCCAAAACAGTAATATATTATAACAACCAATAGAGTAATCAATCTTCAAGTCCTCCAGCCTTCTTCAAGTTTATTTAACTTACATGGGACAATAGTGTCCTTTTAACAGAACGTGATCATAAAATGGCCTTCTGGACATAAAATATAGCCTTTGGAACGTATTATTCTGATCTTGTTAGTAGATGCTTTCATATTATGAAGTTTTATTATTTATTTTTGCCTATATTGGCTCGATTCCTAGCTTAAGTTGCGGTTGATTATGAAGTATTAGTTTCAATAGTAATTACTGCACTGCAGGAGTTAAGTGGTCGCCTGGCCGGTAAGACATGTGCTGAGTGCTGTGGGTACTATTCCCACACGAGACAATGTGATCTACAAATTGTTATTTTTGGTGTAGTGGTACGTTTTGTTTGTTGATAAATTAAAAAAAAGTACATGTGACTCAGGATTTATTCCTAGATATAAAAAAATGTTTCCATTGTTTTAGAATTAGTTTATTTTTCTAAGCAATTTGCCAACGTATTCCCAATCTCAAAGGTTCCCACGGTTCTTAATCTTACATGAAATCCTTCTACTAAGCATTTACGCTGAATTGCTCATACACAGATACATAATATCAAATACTACGGCTTATGAGTTCATGAAAGTTCTACCATTGAGGAATTACAAGTGATGACATGGATTAGTACTTCTTGGTCCAGTTCCTTCAGAAATGGACGCAACCAAAACCTCCAGCCGAAACACAAATAACAGGCACTTTAAACACGCATACACACACACGTACACACATGCGCGCACACACACACATTCACTTACACATCTCTTCACCACGCCCCCTCGTGGCCGGGTGGGCTTGGGCCCGTAGTAAACAGTCACGGGTAAGAGAAGTTGACCACCTGCACTAGGACCTGCGCAGTCGAGCGCCGTACGTGGGGATGACGGAGTCCTGGGGGGTTGAGCCGAGCGGCGCTGGCGGTAATGCGACCGTGAGGCAACACGCCCTCTTTGGTCCCGATTGCACGCTAAACGGTAGCCCCCGCTGTGAGCTGCAGCGGGGGAAATGGCCATCTTGTCCCGTCAGAGGGCCACAGGCTAGGGACGTGGGGTCCGCATCAGCAGTTGGAATTTATTTCGGCTGTTGATGTGGTGGGTGAAGGCTATACTGAAGGCGCAAGCGAGGGAAGACGGATGGAGTTGGTAACTCGGCTCCGACCTTTGACCCGAGCGGGCGCCCGATGTCGTGCTGTAAGCCAGCCTTGCGTTCCTATATCCCTCTGGTAATCCTAACGTCCGGTATGACGTTCCCTGTTGCGGGCTCCATGGAGGGTGGGAAGCCAGAGGGATGAAGTCTTTAAGTAAACGTATGGATACCGAAATCCTTTTTATTACCCCAACCGCGACGGGGACGGCGAAAGCTGTTCCCGCCGCCACAACCAAAACCATACAGATGGTCGACGCCGTGGCCCCGGCTGCAGGTGTCAAACCATCCCCCAAGGACGTGACTTCAGCGCTGGCTAACGCTAGTACTGGTCCCGTCCTTACAATCGTCAGCCCGTTTGAGATCAAGCGGGATGATGACTCCTCCTTCGCGGGCTGGCAAGTGGTGAGTCACCGTAAGGGTAAGGGCAAGACCACCGGTCCAGTCCAACGCACGCCCACCACACAACCGAGTGGCCCCGCTGCTACTGCCGGTGCTGCCTCCACTAAAACAGCTGAGCAGGTTGCCGTCGCAGGTCCCAGCAATGTGACCAGCGCGCAGCCCACGCTCAGTAGCGAGGGGTGCACGAAGGCCAGAGGCAGTACGGGGAAGCCGCCTGCCGCCAAGCGGCGGGCTGGCCACCCTGGACGGCATCCAGCCCCAGCACCACCGGGAAACGCGGCAGGTAAAACTGCCGAAAACAAGGAAAGAGGTGAGGCCAAACGTGCTCTCAACGAGACCAGCTCGCCTCGAGGGGAGCACAAGAAGCCCCGCCTCGACTCCTCCAGGATACAAGGTAAGTCCTACGCACAGGCCTCCAAGGCGTCCCTGGGTGTTGCAGTAACATGCAAACGCACAGGGAACTTGCCGAAGGAGTTGGTGGACCAGGTACTCCGGGAGCTCCAAAAGAAGATCCTGAGTGATGCCTGGTCGACCAAAACCCCCAAACGCCCCACTCCAGCGTTCACCGGGAAACCCGTGCACGCGGACGGGGTCCTCAAACTTTGGTGCGCCGACGAGGCAACGCGTACCTGGCTGACGGAGGCAGTCTCTCTCCTGGTCCCACCACCGGGCTTCGAACTGGAGGTCAGGGGCCAGGAAGAGACCCCGAAGAGAGTGCGGTGCGGCATTGTCGTACCCGACGAACAGGGGGTCTTAGACGACGTGCGCGACGTGGGTCGCGCTCTGGAGTTTCAGAACCCCTGGTTGGAGGTTGACAAATGGTCGATGCTGCACTCTGAAAGGCAGTCGGGTGGGTGGTTCCTAGTAGTGGGCGTCCCAGTAGAACAGGTCCCGATCCTGATGAAGAACGAGCGCCGCCTCGCGTTGGGGGTAGGTGCCGTCTACGTCAGGTTCCGGGACCCCTCAGGTAAGTTTGTCGACCATCCTCCGGACGACAACTCCACACGAGTCAAGCAGGACTCAAACACCAAGCCAGGGTGCGACGCAGAACCCGGCCCGTCAGAGCCGGCCGCGTCTGGCTCGGGGGCTGGCCCGTCAGCCGAGGGTAACTCGGAAGATGAGAGCCTGCTCCTGAGCCCGGTGCGGCGGGACGACGGGGTGGAGGCTGGCGACATCCTGGCCGGCCTAACGCAGCTGACGGTCGGGGAGGTGGGGACATCATCCAAAGATGAACCCTCTGCCTAGTGACGTCAGTTGCCTCCAAATCAACCTCCATCACAGCCAAACGGCCACTGCGCAACTGCGCAAATGGATGGAGGTCCAACAATCAGCCATCGTGCTCATCCAGGAACCTTGGATAAGGGGTGGCCTCATCAGAGGCCTCTCCAGCCTGGGAGGTAAGATTTATTCTTCAACTGACCACACACATCCAAGAACCTGCATACTGACAACTAAAAACATCAGAGCCCAAGTTCTAACGGAGTTCTGTTCCAGAGACATCACAGCGATACAAATTGAAATAACACAGCAGCCAAGGAGTATAGCGGTTGTTTTCGCATCGGTCTACATGCCCGAGGCCGAAGACCCGCCACCGTTCGACCTCACGCGTCTGGTTAACCAGTGCGAGAGAACCAAAACGGAGGTCGTAATAGGAACGGACTCCAATGCCCACCACCAAATGTGGGGCATGAACTGCAATAACAACAGAGGTAAATCACTGGTTGAATACCTATTCACCACTAATCTTACCCTATTAAACACAGGTACGGAGCCCACCTTCGTCACAAGACGTAGTCAGACAATTATCGACTTAACTCTCGCAACAGAAGGAGCGGCTGAACGCATCAAGTGATGGCACGTCTCGAAAGAGGCATCGTGCTCAGACCACAGATGGATCAGCTTCTCTATGGAAGTCGTTATACAACCTACACAGCCACGCAGGAAACCACACAACACTGACAAAGCAAAGTATGTCCAATTACTTAAAGAGAAACTTACCCTTACTGCTATGCCGACGGTACTGGGTGACAATGAACAGATCGACGAGCAGGTATGTACACTGACGCAGTCGATGCTAGACAGCTACCACGCAGCATGCCCAGAAACCACTCTACCCTCAACCCCAGGTAAACAACCCTGGTGGGGCGCTGAGCTTGAACGCAAGCGCAAGAAGGTAAGAAGGGCCCTTAACAGGGCAATGAACACAAGCGCGGACGCAGATTGGGACGCTTATAAAGCGGCCAAATCAAGCTACAAGAAATGCCTCAGATTCAGACGCACCATGGGATGGCGGAAATTCTGTGGGAGCATTGAATCTTGCCAACAAGCAAACCGGGTAAGGAAACTACTGGCTCAGCAACCGTTGGTTGCACCAGGTACTCTCCGTAAACCGGATAACACATACACCACATCGGAGGAGGAGACAAGACGCGTCCTACTAGAAACACACTTCCCAGGCTGCGTCCTCACCCCGGTAATAACGTGGCACGATACACCAACAGTGGCGACCGAACACGAGTGGAGACACGCAAACACCGTGGTCACAGAAGAAAAACTCCGATGGGCCATCGATAGCTTCCATCCCTTCAAAGCAGCCGGACTGGACGGCATCTTCCCTGGGTTATTACAATGGGGGGGTGAACCGGTCCGCAAAAGACTTCTGGCAATCATGAGGGCTAGCCTGGCCCTTAGATATGTACCGAAGAATTGGAGGGAAGTCAAACTAATTTTCATACCAAAACCAGGCAAAACAGACTACACAAATGCAAAGTCCTTCAGACCAATAAGCCTGACCTCCTTCATGCTTAAAGCCTTGGAAAGGCTGCATAGCCTTTCCAAGGCTTTAAGCCTACAGAAGCTTTAAGCCTAAGCTGTCTAGCACGGTCAACAGGCCGAATGGTTGGTGGATGGCCCATCTCGCATGAGAGGGAATTAAGAAGTGGGGCACTTAAACACCTACCCCTACATGCCAATCAACATGCATACAGCTCAGGGAAATCGACGGAATCGGCCTTACATCAGGTCGTGAACCAGATAGAAGCTGCTATACAACAAAAAAGCATCTGTCTGGGCACCTTCATTGACATAGAAGGAGCCTTTGACAAGACAAACTTGTCCAGTATAAGCAACGCCCTAGCCAGACATGGTGTGGATCAGATGCTCATACAGTGGATCCAAAACATGCTCAGCAAAAGAGTAGTGCGCCTGCACGGCGACTCCCAGACAGCCTTGATAACTAAAGGTTGCCCGCAGGGCGGTGTACTCTCCCCGCTATTGTGGAACTTAGTCATCAATGAACTCATAGACAAACTCAACGCGAGATATTTTTACACAATAGGATATGCAGATGATCTGACCATTCTCACCTCAGGTAAGGTAACTAGTACAGTGTACGACCTTACTCAACAGGCTCTACGCATAGTAGAGTGGTGGTGTAATGAGTACGAATTATCAGTAAACCCGAACAAGACCGAACTAGTTATGTTCACACACAAACGCGCGCTGGGTACTTACCGACTGCCCAGGCTATTCAACACAGAGCTCAAGCTGTCCACCGAGGTAAAGTACCTGGGAGTCACTCTTGACAGCAAATTGACATGGAACAGCCACATGGAAAATAAGCTCAATAAAGCCAGCATCGTCTTCTGGCAGTGCAAGAAGATGATAGGTAAACGATGGGCCTATCCCCCAAAATTGTCTTATGGCTCTATAAGACAATAATACGTCCGATGATAAGCTACGGCGCAGTAGTGTGGTGGCCTCGGACCAACCTAACAACGGCCGCCAACAAGCTTCAAAAGCTTCAAAGACTTGCATGCCTAGCGGCCACGGGCTGCATGAAAACTACACCTACAGCGGCACTCGAAGTGTTGCTGGACTTGCCTCCATTGCACCTGTTCATAGAACAGGAAGCAACGATGTCGGCGATCCGGCTAAGAGCACTGAAGCTCTGGAAAGACACTAACACACTGCACACTAGCAACTTAAACACACTCTTTAAAGAAGTTCCTCTCACACAAGCCATTGGCGACCGAATACCGAAACAATTTGTTTTCGATAAGAAATACAAAATCCAACTGTACGAGGATCTACACGAGGGAGCGGTTGGCCACAACGAGCTCACGATCTTAACAGATGGGTCTAAGACGGATACAGGTACGGGTTCAGGAGTATTCTCCGAGGACCTTAACATCAACATCGCAGCACCGCTGGGGGCCTACAACACGGTCAACAGGCCGAATGTTTTGGCATAATCCTAGCTGCCACAGCAATCATGGCACGTGAGGTAAGGGAACGATCCATTAGGATCCTCTCAGATAGTAAGGCTGTCCTCTCAGCCCTCAAAAGCCATACTATCACCTCGGCACTCACGCTTGAATGCCACCAGAAACTAACAGAGGTAGGTAAACAAAACAAATTAACACTGCAATGGATCAAGGGCCACAGTGACTCAAGAGGGAATGACGCAGCCGACGTACTTGCCAGAAGAGGGGCCACTTTAGAGGTGGTGGGACCCGAGCCCATTATTCCTCTCCCTTCTGGTTTCTATCGCAACCTGGTAAGGAATAGGACCAGGACCCAACACAACCAGTCCTGGATTGGTATTGAAACATGTAGGCAGGCCAAGGAGGCTCTTCCCGCAGTAGACGGTAAGATAGCCAAACAAATCCTCCGGCTGTCCAAACAACAACTGCGGACAGTCACGGCCGCCTACACAGGACACGGATTCTTTAATAAACACCTATTTACTATAGGTATCACCGACAGCCCGCTGTGCAGGGCCTGTATGGCAGCGGACGAGACGGCAGCCCACCTGCTCCTCGACTGCCCTGAGGTCGCACAGTACAGGCAGCAGTACCTGACGAGATACAGCACCCTGAGGGAGGCAGTGGGCCACATCAAGAGTCTGCTGGCCTTCCTCGAAGAGCTGGGGTGGCTCGAATGAAGACACCATTCCCACCTGCACGCAAAATACACGCCAAGACGTGGAGTTGCGGAAACAGCCCGTGCCATCAAGTATCAAGTATCAAGTATGGATTAGTACTGTATGTGGACATCTGTATGTTGAAGTGAAATCTTCATGTAAGACTTCCTTAATCGTATGTAAGCCTGGTATTATGTTTAACTAGTGTCCCGTTTAGTAAACCACTGTGCAGTATTTAAAATATTTGACTTATATATAGATCTTCCTTTATGGACTGACTTACAGATAACGCACAAACGATAGTTTCGTTTTAGGTGCAAGAATGAAAATAAAGCTATAATAATTTATACCTCTATTATTCTCCGTCACGACCGTTGTAAGAACTGGTTTCATAACTATGACTAGGAGGATAACAGAGGTTTTTATATATTCTTTAGAGAGTGTAGGAAAGATTTTAGGGAGGATTTTTGGTATATTCTACTTAAGAGAATAAAAAGGGGATCAGAATTTGTAGGTTTTTTTCATCGAAATGACATTAACGCGGGTGAAACTGTGGGCAATAGCTTATAGTTTATGAAACTTTAATGGTCCCGTATAGCAAGATTAATTTCAGGTTAGCTGAGTGGGTTTACTATTGTGAAATTGCCAATAAGCAGCATGACATCGTAAAATACCCTCCGTGGTAGAGTGGGGAATGGTTTATCCTCTGTTAAGTGTGTAGGAAATTATACAAGTAATAATAGCCATGCTATAAAATATACTCATAATTTTCTTTTTCTAGC
Source organism: Euclidia mi (assembly GCA_944739405.2). Lineage (NCBI taxonomy): Eukaryota > Metazoa > Arthropoda > Insecta > Lepidoptera > Erebidae > Euclidia > Euclidia mi. Next base: position 12,453,673 of record OX123188.2, on the reverse strand, counting down.
ATTTTTAGGGAGACTTTGCCTTTGTCTACTTACGTGTCTAATCAGATTTGACCGAATATTTCCTAGCTGTTTTAAAATATATACTCATATACTATTACTATAATGATTAAGAAAGATTTAGAGTGCAAACCTATCTGTAATTTAGTTGAACAATATTGTATAATTTTGAATATTGTGCTATCGAAATAACCACACTTAAACTCTTTGTAATTTGTATTTACCGTACACCAAATTCAAACATAAATGTATTTTTACAAAATCTAGACAGTATATTAAAAAAATTAACGAAAAGAAATAAACATAAAATAATTTTGTGTTGGGATTGGAACATTAACGCGACAAAGGATAATAAAAACTTCAAAGAACTGGAATATATCTTGCAAAATTATAATATATCTAATCACATTACCATACCGACTAGAAAATCTTCCTGTATAGATCTTATAACCAGCAACATTCCCGACGCTCAGCCTCAAATACATACTCTCGCTCTATCTGATCACGAGACTGCTCAAACCATATGCTTCAAGTGTTACGTAGATATTGCAAACAGCAAAAAACGGTTTTGGTTTGAAAAGAGAAGAGACCTGAGCCAGAATAACATAGAAAAATTCATCTCTTGCATATCATCTCTATCTTTTTCTGAACTTTACGAGATAGATGACACCAATGTAGCTTTTAATCATTTCCACGAAACGTTGTCTCTTTTTTATGATCTGTGTTTCCCTATTTTGAAAGTAAAAATTTCAAATAAAAATGTTAAATCTAATTGGATTACAAAAGGGATAAAGAAATGTTGCATAATAAAACGAACTTTATACCTAAGACATCGTTTAACGGTTGCCCGTAAAAATCACTACCTAAATATCTATAAAAATTATAGCAAAATTTTAAAGAGATGTATTTTACATGCTCAGAAGTCGGAAAATACTAATTACATTCTTCGTTCTAACAATAAATTTAAAGCTGCCTGGAATATTATTAAAAATAATAGCATTGGAAATAATGGGGCGTCCGATATTGATTGCATCACACTTGATCAGAACACGTACACTAATGCCAATACGATAGCCGATAAGTTTAATAACTTCTTCATTAATTTGACTAATAAACCAATTAAATCAAAACCATGCATTGACTACAAACATTCCATATCTGACATTAATAATTCTATTTACTTGACTCCGACTAATGACATTGCTATATTCAATATTATCAATTCTTTAAATGCAACCAACTCAACTGGCTATGAAAATATTAATACTAAAATTCTTAAACGCTGTTCTAAGTTTATATCTCTTCCACTTAGCTATATTGTTAACTAATCACTAATTCAAGGTATATTTCCCACAAGGCTAAAATTTTCCATAGTTAAACCACTATTCAAAAAGGGAGATAAGTGCGATATGAATAATTATCGACCCATCACTCTCATACCAGTTATTTCAAAAATATTTGAAAGATCTATGTATAATAAACTATACTCGTTCGTGACAAAACATAAAATACTAAGCGAAGAACAGTTTGGTTTTCGAAGAAATAAATCAACTACTCTTGCCTGTTTCAGTCTTATGAAGCTAGTCACTACTAGTCTCAATGATAAAATGCCTGTGCTGTCTGTGTTCCTCGATATGTCAAAAGCATTTGATTTCGTGGATCACAGACTGCTCCTCTTCAAACTCAATCGTTATGGAATTCGAGGCAATGCGTTAAATTGGTTAGAAAGCTACCTAACTGAACGGCAACAATGCGTAGAAATTTCCAGGCGTACAATATCGGATAAAAAGGTATACAGATCTGCCTACCGTCAAAACTCTTATGGTGTTCCTCAGGGGAGCATATTAGGTCCATTTTTGTTCCTACTGTATATAAACGATTTACCCAAGGTTACCCCACACAAATGTATTTTATACGCTGACGATACAACGATAAGTATCAAATTGACCGATAGCAGTATAACCAATTATGAAAATGAAATCAATAATACGCTAAACAATATGATAAAGTGGTTAAATGACAATAACCTACACGTCAATATCAATAAAACGAAAATGTTGCAATTCCAAACTTATAATAGCAAACGTCCGCAATTACAAATAAATTATGCAAATGATCCAATCGAAGAAGTTGAAAGCGTTAAATTTTTAGGAATAACGATAGATAAATTTTGTAATTGGAAAGCACACATAAGTGAATTGTGTAGTAAAATACAAAGATTTGTTTTTGTTTTAAGCAGAATAACTCACATAGCTGGTATCGAAGCTGCTTTATATGCATATCATGGATATGTCTCATCAATTTTGCGCTATGGTATTATAATATGGGGAAACTCGGTTGATATCATCAATGTTTTCAGAGCTCAAAAAAAGTGTATCATAGCAATAAATAAATCTCAACCGATGGAAAGTTGTGTTCCTCTTTTTAAAAATAATAAAATATTACCTCTCCCAGCTTTATATATTTTCGAAATCTGTATCTTTGTACACAAAAATATAAGCCTGTTTGAGACACATAATGAGGTTGTAATTAGAAAAAGTCGTAAAATGCGTAAATTATATGTACCCCAGCAAAGAATAGAACTTTTTTCTAGAAATGTTTATTGCATGGCAATACGCATTTATAACAAATTACCCGATTGTTTTAAAACATATAATCTAACTACATTTAAAAACAAATTATTTTGCTTCTTACTGGACAAATGTTATTACTCGACGAATGAGTTCTTATATGAAAAATTTGACATGAAAATAAAATTGTAACTTGACATTATAACAATATTTGACATTTTATACATTTATTTCTAATTATTTCAAACTTATTATGTAATCGATTTTAATTGCATTCTTAATTTTAAAGCTAAATTATCTGACTATGTTGTTAAGTTTAAGATTTGTACGCCGGAAACGGCAGAATATTATGGACATACCTATATAATTTTGTAACACCACTGTAACAACAATATTCTAACAAATAAATGGATTATTATTATTATTATTATTGATCACTATCTGCATTACAGAAGCATTATTAAAAATAGATATCCAAGTCACCGTCTACTCAGAGAAAGGGATGCGTGCGATGATATCCATGTAGAAGCATGTGATGAGGCTCCAGCACATTCATGGTATGAATCGCAACGATTCAGGTACTATTACATCATGGTTATTTGGTGCTGAAACCATAATGACTCTACTACAGAGATGATATTTTGCTTACTTGATTATAATTCACTATACTAATATTAGTAGCCGTAGTTAGCCGTATATAATCATATGATTATATACGGCCAAAGACGTTAGCCCCAACCCGGAAGATCGGTTTCGCATCGTGGAACATTGGCTTGCTAACCGGACGCGCGAGAGAGCTTGCCGATGTACTCTCCAGGCGGAGGGTGGCCGTGGCGTTTCTGCAAGAGACTCAGTGGAAAGGCAGCAGATCCCGGTCCATTGGGTGTGGCTACAAGCTGATCTATACGGGTGGAACCGGCGGAGAGAGCGGGGTGCGGTTGTGCTCGCCGAGGAGTTTCGGGACTCTCGTCCCGAAACTCCTCGAACCCTTACTAATCTATTTAACCGCATCCTCCTCCTATCGTCAGCATACATGAGCAGCCCCGTGGCTGCTCATGTATGCTGACGATATTGCGCTAGCAGATGCGGACAGGGAACGTTCGGTGTGGCGTGTGAATGCGTGGAAGGAGTGGCTTCAGAACAGCGGTCTGAAAATAAAAGTGGCGAAGACCGAGTACTTGGCCTGCAAAAGTACAGATCCCGCGTCAATTCGTATAGGCGGGACATTGCCGAGCGAAAAGACCTGGTCAAGTACCTGGGATCACTACTTCATGCGTCTGGTGACATCGATTGCGACGTCAAGGCACGCTTTTCGGCAGCCTGGGCCAAATGGCGTGAGGTGAGCGGTGTCATTTGTGACTCCAAAATGCCGGTTAAGCTCAAAGGACAGGTCTATAAATCCATCATCAGACCTGTTCTGTTATATGGCAGTGAGACGTGGCCTGTGCTTGAGCGACACAAGCAGAGTCTGCTTGTCACGGAGATGAACATGCTGTGCTGGATGTGTGGAGTCACGCGAAAGGACCGCATTAGGAACTCCCGCATCTGGGGCACCCTTCATGTCCGTGACATTGCTGACAAACTGCAAGAGTGTCGTCTACGCTGGTGTGGCTACGTCTTACGTCAACCGGCATCTTACGTGGGCATCAAATGTCTTGCCATGCTACCTCCGCCGGGCCCCGGTAAACGGGGAAGGCCAAAAAAATGCTGGCTTGACGTCGTAAGGGATGATATACGTGCCAATCGACTAACCACCAGGGATGCTGAAGACCGTGCAAAGTGGAGGAGATACAGCCGGAAAGCGGATCCCGGGCTCCAAGGCGTAGGTTTTGGAATGCAACCGGGACAGCGCTAGGATGATGATGACTAATATGATTGTATGCACAGGCTGCTTGCAATTGCTGATCTACTTACTTTGAATGATTTAAACTTCAAGTTTACTCTCATTTCGGTTAACAAGTTTGGCCTTTCTTTCTTTTTTGGCCAATAGCCCGCCTCTCCTTGTGTAATTTATCATTTTAGTAAGAGGAAGGATGGTACACTCAACATTATTTCTTTGAAAATATGATAACAAACCGTAAGTGATACATTGGTATGACCTGCTTTGCCTTTGAAATTACAGTAGGTATATTGCACCCATTCCGTTGCAAGTCAAAATAAAATTCGGCCCTACGTAGCAACGACTAGACTATTGCTATCTTCGCATTTTACTTTTATTATTGTTATTTAAGGGTTTGTAAATATGTTAGTGCAACTATGACGGAAAGCGAATGAAAAATCTATCGCAAGATACCCAACGATCCCAGTTAAACACGACTACAAACAAAGCCAAACACTATCTAGTAAACAATGCTAAAAGATAATTACTGCTTCACTGCTGAACAAGACAACGGGGCTCCAATAAGAGTAGTGAATTTTCATTCCAAGTCGGTCGTATGCACGTTGATAAGGCAAACCCTACTACGGGTGTGCGGTGAGAAGAAACTGTTAAGGATTTTAAGATGGTCTTTAAAAATATAGATCGCAAGAAAGTATTATTTACACTTCTACAACTTGAAAAGACAAAGTATAACGCCAGTCTAGGCTGTTAAGAAATTTTGATCTTTACCAAATCAATTCGCATAAATTCCAGCTAATACCCTTAATACGAAACATGATATTTACTATGCTATGTTAGCTGCTAGTAGGCACAACTTTTCTGCTGTAGCATTGTAATATTTGAGCAGCTTGTTGTAAATTAAGATAATGTAATAAGTATTTAACTACGTGTTTCATTAGAAATAATACACCGGACTCAAAACGAAGACATTTATTTATGATTTTCCGGGGGTTTATATACCCCGGCCGGTAACGAAACCATATCGCGATTCAGCGGGACGGCACACCACCATCTATCGAACACGAGTGTAAACTTAAAACTGAACATACCGCTCACCAAGGAACTAGTCCTTTACCAACCGCCCACCGTGAAGCTAGATACATTGAAAAACAGGTAATTGGCTGTTTGCTTGGTGTATGATGCACATTTGGTGCTCAAACAATAATTCGCATTCGTGGTTGCATAGTACATTTCACAATAAAGTTTAAGAAACTGAGCCGAAGTGCCGCTGAATCGCAAATATTCGAACACATAATAAAAACATAAACAGAATATCGAAAGGCAGTGGACCGTATCTTAATATTATATTATAAGTTGGATGAAATGTTTACATAGGTATACAATATAAAATACACAAGATATAAAACACATAACAATACAAATTAACTACAAACATCAATATCTCAAAAGTACAACAGATAGATCATAACAGTATATTGAGTAACAACTATCATTTATGAACAAGATGTATGCATCTTCAGTTCGTTGTTTTATTCGCGAACCCTTGCACTGAAGGGTCACGACTCGAGATAATTTCCAACGCCGAAAATTACTCAAAGGAAACGTGTAGCTATAATTAACATCGTATACTGTTTCGATTGGCTATCCTACGAGCAAATGTCTCAGTGTTAATAGCACAGACATAGATCTACATAGATAACGCAAATGCATGCACTTCGCGTGTCTGAACTCTGACCAAGCGTCGAGGTTGGTCGCCACTAACTTCAGTCCCCGCGCGTCCGTTTTACCGTTAAGTAAACTTTATTCACATTACGTTGCCGCGTTTGCTTCGGACGTTTGATCTGACGTTGTGTATTAGGAGACGATGAATATCGCAAAGCGATACTGTCGCGCATCGCTTCGACTTCGTGATACAGGCAACGTCACAGTAGGAATTAAAAAGTCGGCACGCTTGGTTTGAATACAAATCGTGATAATTGCGTTATCTATGTAGATCTATATCTGCGGTTAATAGTGTTACATCAATCATACTTGTACTACTAGGTGTTGGCAGAGGGCTATCTCCATTTCAGTTTGTCAACAAATCGTTCTCGTAAAAGTCTGTTCTTACTCGATTGGCAGCCAATGAATACATAGACCTTCATCACAAGCTATTTGCTGCAATGCCTTGACTGCCAGGTAAGGAGTGCTTAACGTACTAAATTTTTCTCTCAAAAGACGAAATTCCTGTACATCGGAATGAATATTATCTCGCCATAATGTCCTTTGGAGCCCACATGTTTATTAGGAACTTTTACTTGCGTTGACCTTACTGAGTGTTGCTGCTATCGTGTTACTGTGTGGCGAAAATTTGCTTGTAAGGGTGGTCCTACCATTAAGGTTTTCATGAAAAGGAACTACATTAGTCCCCTTATATGATGCATCGAATACCACCCTTGCTTTGGTAGCAGACTTGTCTTTATGGACTACCGTACAAATTGCCTGTAAGTGTGGTCCTACCATTAAGGTTTTCATGAAAAGGAACTAAATTATTCCCCTTACATGATGCATTGAATACCACCCTTGCTTTGGTAGCTATCTATCGCCAGCCATGTTTTAGTCATGCTCACTGGAGATTCATATCATGCATGACTGACGTTTATCACTCCTTAAGGTTACTGACCTTTGAAAGCATTCTTTCAAGGTTTACGAGCCTCCTTGTCGCTATCTCCTTAGTACCATATGGTTCACAGGATTTCAGTGGAAGCTTGATGACGAAACGTCCACATTCATCTCTCCGTGTATTAGCGGCAAAGTGGAACTCGCATGCTTGGTCCTAAGGAGTGATAATGTGTTTGGTGCTTTACTACTGGGGTCCTTCACGAAACCCGCTTTTAAAACTTTACAACAGATCTCAGATCCCAGCAAAATATCTATTTTGCTAGGTGCATCGAAATATGGCTCAGCTAATTCATCTTACTGAGATCTCTACAACAGATCTCAGATCCTAGAAAAAAATATCTATTTTGCTAGGTGCATCGATATATGGCTCAGCTAATTCCATCTAACTGAGATCTGGCCAGTCAACTATTGTAAACTTCCTATCGGAAATAAAGAAGTTACCTCACTCAACACGTGAGCCTTAAAACTTATAGACGAAAGGTTGTGTCAAGAAGCGACTGAATTTTGACTTTTTGACGTATCCCGAGGTTATGCCGCTCTGACCATGACCTACGCCTGTAAACCCTGATCAAGTTAGGCTCTCAAGGGTTGAGTAGACCCATTTCGTGATTCAGCCTTAACAATGGCTGTCGCTAACAGAACTTGTGTGTTCATGTCATTAGCGTAATGGGTTGCTTGGTTTGACTGGTTGGTGGTCTCACCTTGAGTTGCATCGACTAACTTTACTGTGGTCAGTTTATCATTCTGCATGCTTGTGAGAGCTGAAAATATAAGATTTACAATATCTTTTGCAGCATGCAGGAGCGAATGATGCCTTTTATTACAAATGCGACATCTAGTAGGAGCGCGACAATTAAAGATGAAGTGATTGGAGCGAAGGCAATTATAACATAAACCGAGCGATTAGACTATGTTACGACGCTTTTCTATGTATAGTTTACTAAACGTTTTACAATTCCACAAGTTGTGACCTTCCAAGCAATGCGGACAAGATATGTTGGAAACCGCATGTAGTACCTTTGGACTACTGACTTTCGACTTACTAACACTAGGCTTCGTGTCGACGAATTCTTATGTACGGAACCTTGTTTCCAAAAAGTCTTGAAACGCTTTGAATGTGGGGAGATCATCACCTGACTGGCTGACTTGCAATTCCCAATGTTTTCGAGATTCTGGATCCAACTTGGAACTAATTAAATAAATGATGATGACATTCCAAGTGTGTACTTTAATGCCTAGGCTCGACAACTCATGTAAACAATCAGTTGTTGTTTCTAAAATTTCCTTTAGAGCCTTGGATAATTCCACTGACATATTACTTTGGCCAAGTAGATGCTCAAGTATGCAGCTTGACGTGAATCTTTTGTTGTTATAACGACTATTTAACATATTCCAACACTTTTGATAAATCGTTTGCTTAATTGATACGTGCCTGATGAGTTGCTCTGCTTCACCTAATAGTTGTGACCTTAAATAATGCAAGCGTTGTACATCATCAAGGTTCGGATTATTATGTACTAACGACACAAACAAATCTCTAAACGTTGACCGTTCCTGGTATTGACCATTGAAATGCGGAAAAGTTATCTTGTGTAATTTATCCATAGAAGTGTCTTTAGAATAATTGGGTGAAGCATCACAGGATTCATGTAATACAGACGTAATGTTGGATAATGTACATTTTAACGCTACTTTATAACTTAGATAACTCTCGTAAACATTTTCAAATACATCATTTATCATGTAGTCAGTGTTCCTAAGTTGTTTATCTTCATAGCTTTTAATCAGCTAATCATGACTTTTGGTGAAAGTATTGAATTGGTTTTCTAGCACCTCCAATCTGGCCTCGACGTAGGCTTCGACAAGTCGCTCTTTAGGAACCTTCTTAAAATTAATGTGGCCTTTTTCTACTTGACCTTTCAGATATAACAATAGTCTTATCTGTGCTTCCATTTTGATTTAAGACGAAGTTCAAAGTTTATTGTGTGTATCAATTTATCTTGTGGTAGAATTATTCTTATTGCCTAGTTTTGTATGTGCAGAAAAAGTTTGTGGAAATATTCCGATTCTCCGAATTTTCTAAGTGTTTAAACTTTATTCTCTTTCTGGCCGAAATCGGGCATGGATTCCTCGTCAGAGGCTCAAGCACGAAATATTTCTGAATTTGTTAAGTAAATGTATCGAGTCTTCGATGACAGAACTATAGCAGCCAGCACCAACCAATTTTGAGATCTATCGTTTACTCGATGACTTTACATTAGTAAGTAAAATAGAGAAGTGGCAATGTGAGCTAAATGACCGCCTTATTGAATGAATGGTACGTTCCAAACTAGGTGAAATGGTTAATATTTATAAAATGTATAGTGTAAAAACTCTTTTGTCGAAAACAAAAAAACTATTTTATGGTTTCCAAATGTCCTTTCTTGTCATTGTCAGATGACGGAGTTGTGTCATTAAATAAAAATCTAGTAAATCAAAATACGGGTAATTATATCTTTGGCACATTGTTATATAAGGAATTAAATACTATTATGGAAAGTTTTCGTGATACATTATTTTATTTTGGTTAAAACTGCGTGAATACTACAATATAACGTGTTCAACGAGAATTTTATAATAATCTTAATATATAAAATCCTTGCGTTACTGACTGAATGACAGATACGCTACAGCTGAAACTATTAGGCGCAGGAAGCTGAAATTTGGCATGTATGTTCCTTGAGGACCGTAGGGGTGCATTAAGAAGGGATTTCCCGAAATTCCCACGGGATCGGCCAAAACGAGTAAATTTAAAAAAATGCAGGCGTAGCTGCTGGCGTCCTCTAGTATAATATAAGTTTACAAGTTTCATTGTTGTTGGAACACCTTAAATGTATGATGTCTAAAGAAGATTTCGGTTATTTATATAGCTAAGAAGCACGAAGTTTTATACAGAAGCTAATAAAGTGAACCAGTGTTATGTACCTGACATTCAAAGCCTATTTTTATAAGAATATTTGGTTGAAAATAAAATAAGGTTCATTGTTGTATTGGTGTTTTTCATTTATTACTACAGCTTAATAAGATTAATAGACAGCTTTCTTGTCACATGTCTTCTGACTAAGCGTTCGTTTTTAGGGTTCCGTAGTCCACAAGGAACCCTTATAGTTTCGTCATATCCGTCCGTCTGTCCGTCTGCAGCCTAGCTCAAAGACGATTGGTGCTAGAAAGCTGATATTTGACATGAATATAGACATAAGATATTGCAACAAAACTGTAGAATAAAATTTAGGAAAATATTTTTTTAAGGGTATCTCCCCTACACATATAGTGGGGTTGAATTTTTTTTTGGTTGAGTACCCCATCATGTGGGGTATTCAACCCCATCATGTGGGTGGCATTGGATAGGTTTTAAAAAAATATTATTAGTTTGCTCAAATAATTTTTTGATCAAGTGATTGAATCTATTGACGGTAGAAGAAGACATACATACATACATAGACTCACGCCTGTTCCCCGGAGGGGTAGGCAGAGACTACGGAATGCCATTTGCAACGATCCTGACATACCTCTCTTGCTTCATTCACTCCCATCAAGTTTCACATGCATGGTCTTCTGTTTAGGGTACTTCTGACCTGTCCTTTTTTTAGGATGTCTCCAATCTGGTCAGAGAACGTCCGCCTAGGTCTTCACCTTCGTCCTGTCCCATTCACACTTGCCTTATATATCTTCTTTGTCAGTTTTTCGTCATCCATCCTCTCCATGTGCCCAAACCATCTTAACATGCCTTTCTCGATGCTTGTCACTACATCTTCTTTTACCCCACACCACTCTCGTATCACATAATTCTTTACTCTGTCGGTCAAAGATATACCACACATACTTCTCAGTGCTCACATTTCTACAGCATTTATTCTACTTTCAAGTGTCTTCTGCCATACCCAACTTTCACTTCCATACATAAGGGTAGGCACTAACACCCCTCCATGTACAGCCAAACGTGCCTTTTTGGACACGTTTTGACTGTTCATAAACGCCTTCAGAGCTCCATTCACACTATTACCTGCATTAACTCTTCTTTCAATATTTTCTTCATTCTTACCATCTCTTGTAAACAACATACCTAAGTAAACAAACTCATTTACTTGTTCCACTCGCTCTCCACCGAGCAAAACATTACAAGCCGTAACGCTTTCCTCCTTTTCAAAAACCATAACTTTCGTTTTACTTACATTCACTTTCATTCCTTTCCTCTCTAACGCACCATGCATGATTGTTACCATCTCCTGCAACTCCTTCGCTGCAAATGCAAGTATTACCTGATCATCAGCATAAAGGAGGCATTTGACGATTAACCCATTCATCCTTAACCCGCAGTCACTATGTTTTGAATCTTGCAAACAACTGAAGAGGTTAACCAGCCAAGGCGACGCTACACATCCCTGTCTAACACCTTTCTCGATTGTAAACCAGTCAGTGTATGCCCCGTTTATCATCACACAAGCTCTAGAATCCCCATAAAGGGATTTCAGAGCTCGAATGAGGCGGCTGTCCACCCCATTCATTGACAGCACCGACCACATTTCATTCCTCATCACTTTATCGTAAGCCTTTTCCAAATCCACGAATGCGCAATAGACCTTTTGACCTTTGGCCAAAAACTTTTCGGCTATGCTACGTAAGGAAAAAACCTGATCCGTACATCCCATACCCTTTCGAAATCCCGCTTGTACATCCCATATTTTCTTGTCGGTTACTTTCATAACTCTTTCAATCATTACCTGTGCATACAATTTGCCAACAATGCTGAGAAGGCTAATGCCTCTATAGTTTTTGCAGTCTTGTTGCGAGCCTTTTCCTTTATAAAGAGGCACAACTACAGCTGTGGCCCAGTCATTAGGTACTCGGCCGGTGCTCCAGCATAAGTTATATAACCTCTGCAACTGACCAACTATGATGCCCTGTCCAGCCTTCAGCCTTACCTAATTTCATACTTTCCAGTGCCTTCACGATCTCATCCACGCCAATAACGCTTTTATCATTGCTATCGTTACCATTCATTTCATCGATCTGTGTCTCTATCGCCGTGGAAGAAGACAAGGAAAATAAAAAAAAGTTTGCCATAGCGAAAAATAGAGGCCTGCGGGGAGACTCAAGATACCTTATTAAACTTATTAGGCACCCATCTTTCATACCAATCACTGTCAAAATGATAACAGAGCTATTGACCCAGTCATTTCTCGTCAACGTAATATAAAACTGCGTGCGTTTTTAAACAGACGATACCTAAAAGTTTAAAGTTTATTTCATTACTTTGTTCAAAAATAAGTACTTTAAAGAGAATAGTGAAATAACGTGAATGTCACATTGATGAGCGGCGTATTCCTTTATAGATTTACATAAAATTATAATACAATTATTATAATTCTATGTAAATCGATTGAATATATCCTTAATCGAACTTTGTACTTGGTTAATTAACTTAAGTGTGACTTTTTTGCACCTTTCATCGCAGGAATTTATGTAAAGCAGTCTACCGACTTCACGGGCAGTGTCAAAACAAATAACAACTGGATGTTTTATATATTCCAGACAGGCAAACCACTTCGTGAAGCAATAAAAATAACATCACATACTTTTATCTTTGGAATTTGTGTGTATAATTTGTGTAAGGCAGTCATAATGAGGGGAAGGTATTTTTAGAGATTGAATAATAATATACAGGGTGCAAGGGACGGTGTACCGAAAACCGATACCAGTGATTCAGTACATGATACTGAGGCCATAGGCGGTCGAATTTTCCGGAAAATTTTCATGAACTTTCCGATTTTCTTTTGCATTTTTTGCCATATAATGTAATGAAAAAGTAACTCTAGTCGACCCGCACTAATATTTTTGTAAAATTCTACAAATTATACATGTACATGGCGCATTTACTCTGATGTGACATCGGCCGCGGCGCGCGGCTGCAGCACAGTAAGCGCACCAGTACATCGAAAGCATTGCCGCTAGCACCCGCCGCTGTAGGGCTGTAACACCTGATAGTGCGAGTTTGCGTGTCCCTATTTACATCTCAATTTTTTGGAAAATTTTCGAGTTCTTAGATTTTTCCGGAATGTTCGGCCGCCAAGGGTCTCTATAGTATAATGAACTGATGCACTGGTATCAGTTTTCGGTACACCGTCCCTAGCACCCAGTATATTCAAGGGTAACTGCATGGTTTAAATTTAATTGAATCGAGTAAGTAAGTCTGTTTGTCGAGATACAAAACAGATGCTAGTGAAATTTTGAGTCACACCTACTGAAAGTATTATGGAATACTTTCAGTAGGTGTGACTCAAAATTTCGCATAACTTGTCTTGTGTAATGAAATTAATACTTCGAATATAGGTACAATATAGTTTAATCGATTCAGTCTTGTGTTATTAGGCCTATGTTACATATTATAACCTACAACAAAATTTACTTCCTAACTAAATTATGGCTGTTCGAAACAAAATTGCGTGGTACATTATAATATCCCCAACAAATATTAAAAGCTTATTCTGAATATTAAGGCTACTCTAATATGTCTTTTCTTCAAAATTCTAAGGAATTATCCGAAATCGTTAATGAAGGTTAATTTAAGTTTGCTTGATTGCCTCGTATTTCATACTAGACCAGCATTCTCATAAGTAATTCGTTAAAATAAGTCTGTAAATAGCTAAAAACAGGAAGTAATATATTCAGTGCTGTAATTTTGGCTTGGTAAAAGTCAAGAGTATGAATGATTTTATTATTGACGTATTTCGTTTGACTTTGTAAAGAGCTCCATTATAATGACTTGCTGAATAACTAACACATTTGTCGTTTTAAGTACTAATCCTTAAGGTCAATTTAAATTACATTTCCTATTAATGAACTCAATTATCAGAATATTTACTTGTGCTGTCTTGAAAACACCGTTACATATTAGGCAAGTATATCTTACAGTTATTGAAAAGAGTCAACAACGCTTTGCAATACAAATATATTTTACTCAGCACTTACGTAACGAATACCCTATAAATAATTATAAGTATATGTATTAACAAGAATTAGATTTTTTTATAATTTTTTCATTTCCATTCCATTCCATTCCATTCGTCAAAGTAATTCACCACTGGGCTAGAAGGCGTAGGAAGCGTCCTTGCGGTACGCCTGTGGATTTATTACGCTACGAATACTTTAAAAACTTCATTATTACATCATTATTAGGTTTCTGATAGATGTATATCGATTTAGGCACATTTTTTGTTATCCTTTGCCTATGATACATCATAGACACGATGTTACTTAACGTAACATCACTACATGCAGAGCTCTGTAGCTCTGCATGTAGTCACCGTAGTGCTGTCACTACGGTGCCTGCGCACGGCGGGCGCGCGCCGTCATCTGTCAGCGATCAGAAGCCCATCATCACTTTCACACAAACTCAGACAATTCATATATTTGAAATCGAATGCAGCACTTCACACTTCATAAAATCTACACCTTATTCAGACGTAGCTGTTTCGTTGCTTCAAGAACTATGGCATAACACAAAAACGAAGAATTTGGTTCTGAGTCTAATAACAATCCTATCGTAGATGAAGCGGATGAAATTTTTCAGTCTGTTATGTCTCGAAGAATGATAAAGACGAACTCGAAGCGAATGCTACATCGGGAATAGCAAAGCAAAGAGAAGTATAGGTTGCAACACTCATACGCCAAAACAGATCTTACAAGCAGTAATGTTATAATTACTATTTATCTCAGCCATACCTTACCTTGGAGTCCAAGCGGAAACCTGTTTGCCGAATGACTATTATACTAATCAGGCAAGAAATTAATTTGTTCTCAATTGTGTGGTCAATTCTTCTCAGCTTCGATGAGTTTTATGCTACGCTAATGGTTTCAAGATATAAGCTTTTGTTTTAAACAATTCTATAATTATGAATACTCTACATAATTACAGGCAAGTGAAAGTTATCTACCTGTTTTTATTGTCTGTAACGGGTTCTGGTATTAAAACGCAGAAAAGGTTCTATGCGTTTATTTGCCGAGTATTGTCTCACTTCCCTTGCCACGAGTATGACCGACCAACAACACGACACTGGCCCGAACACTAAGGGCTGCAGTCTCCCACGCTGTTCCCTCCGGTAGTGTGTAGGCAGGCTGCTCGAAGGCTGCGCGTAGCGGTAGATCCTCTCAGGCCAACGGCCTGCGAGGATCTGTTCAGCGGGCAGACGCCGGCGGTGCAAGTACGGGGAGCAGGGCAGGCCAGACTCTTCGGCAGAAGTGACGCCGAAGGCGATGCAGGAAGTGTAGCGGTCTAGGAGCGTAGCCGAAGTCTTAAGGTGAACCTGGAACCCGTAGCTGGGACCAGGATACACGTAAATACGACGTAGGGTCAGTAGGTACGCTTAGTTATAGTAGAAGCGACGTTAGAGTAGCGGTGCCGGCCTCTCTGTCGGCCCCTTTATATACCGGGCCCTCCATCAGGCTGAGAGTCCGATTATGACCATATTTGGTCAGGCTTTGCGAGTGCGGACGATGGCTTTCTCTGATTGGCCGAGCGTATGGGCGATACTGTGACGCAACGCGGTAAGTACCGGACATACGTTACAATACCGCCCGCCTTAGGAGAGGATTTTACGTGGCTAACAAGGAAAATCCGACTAGCTGCGTTAGGTCTATGAGTCCGCTACTGTCCAAGCTAAGACGGCATAAAGAGAGAAGGAAGGGAAAGTCTTCTACGGTTTGTAACAAATAGTTAGGCACCATAGTGTATAAGTTTTAGGTCCTTAATGTGCCAAAACCCAATAGAATTTCCAGACGCGTCCGACATCTCGTAAACGAGAGGCGACTTTTTATTAATCACTGTGCACTTCACGAATTTAGGGGCTAGTTTCTTACAGAAGGACTTATCCTTGTCGCTCTGATAAAAAGTCCGTTTCCACACAGTGTCTCCCACATTAAACTCAGCTGGTTTACGGCGTAAATTATACGTTTGGGAATTCCTAGCATGAGCTTGAATGAGGAGTGCCTGAACTTTGTCAAATATGCCTGATAAGTGACCTATGTTTTCTGCGTAATCGTCCCTAGGTATGTATACTATATCATCAGCGTCTGTGTCGACATAGTGTGAGCCGCATGGAATTAGTTCACGTCCATAGACTAAAAAACTAGGTGTATAGCCCGTGACTTCATTAACTGCAGTATTTAATGCAAACTGCACCTTAGGTACGAGAGTGTCCCATAATCTCTGGTCATTTCCTACAAACGCCGCTAAGGTAGAACCAATGGTTTTATTATAGCGTTCGACCGTATTGACATGTGGGGAATATTTAGGAGTATAATGAAGATTACGGATTTTGTACTTGCGCAACATAGCTTTTAAAGTAGCACTGACAAACTGTTTACCATTGTCCAATATAATTGTAGATGGTATACCATGAACTAAAAATATTTTTTCTTCCAAAATATTAGTTATTATTTCAGCAGTTGCGCGCCTGATAGGAAAAAGTAGACAGTATTTACTAAAACAACAAGTTACTACGAAGATGTAGGCGTTTTGTTTTCTTGTGACGGGTAGTGGCCCCACCAAATCTACACTAATGGTTTGGAAGGGTCGTGAACACACTTTGGGTCGTCCCATGGTTCCCAATGGTGCGTGGTTCTGATGTTTGTGCGCGATACAAGTGTCGCAAGAATTTATGAACTTAACTACGTCATCGCGCATTTTGGGCCAATAGTAACGCAGTGCTAAGCGCTTGTAAGTTTTAAATATACCGAAATGCCCCGAAGTGGGTTCGGCATGGTTCTCTAATATGGCATTATTTCGATCAGAAGAAGGTAGTACTTCTTTCCATTCGAACTCCTTACGTAGCATACACCTAGATTTAATCAAACGATATAATTTATTATTTTTAATAGAATAGTCTGGATAGTCATTAGGCGAAGATAAACAACCATTGTAGGTGGCTGAATACCATTGATCAGTGTTAACATTAGGGTCATTCACGTTATTATTATTCGCGTTAATTATATTTACAGGTATGGATCGTGATAACGCATCGGCTATAATATTATCCGCACCGCGCCGATGCTTTATTTCGAAGTTGAAGGCTGACAGACGAACCGACCACCGAGCTAATCTACCAGTCGGGTTGCTCAAGTTTAGGAACCATTTCAGTGCGGAATGGTCAGTATACACAACAAACTTTAACCCGTTATCTAAATAACAGCGCCAATATTCGAGGGCTGTTAGAACTGCTAATGTCTCCCGTTCTGTTATACTGTAGTTTTGTTCCTGTGCATTTAGTGACCTACTCATGTAAGCGATAGGTAGTTCCACGCCATCTATTTCTTGTGTAAGTAACCCACCGATGCCGCTCGCACTCGCATCTGTGTGAACTTGAAAAGGTTTCTCGTAATCGGGACACGATAATATTGGTGCGGAGCTTAACAATTGTTTTAGTTTACAAAACGAGTCATCAGCTTCCACCGACCACTGAAATGGTGCGGCTTTCTTACCGGTAGAGGTAAGTTTGTTCAGCGGACCGGCAATAGTACTAAAATTAGGTATAAATCGCCGATACCATGATGCAATGCCTAAGAACCTTTTGACTTCTTTTTTATTCTTAGGCGTAGCATATTGAAGAATGGCTTCCACCTTATATGGGTCTACTTGTAATCCTTTAGAGTTTACTACGTAGCCCAAGTACTTCAATTCATCACGGAAGAATTTAGATTTTTCCAAGTTGATGGTAAGGTTGGCCGATTTTAATTTTTCGTATACTTTATTTAATAGTGACACATGAGCATTAAAGGATGGCGATATAAGCACGATATCATCTAAAAAAACGAATACAGAGTTTTCGAACTCAGGACTGTTCGTAAACAAGTGATCCACCAAACGCTGTTGTGTCGCAGGCGCATTCGTTAAACCAAACGGCATAGTCACAAATCTAAATGTTCCTCTAGTAGGCACATAGAACGCAGTCTTATCACGATCACATTCGCGAAGAGGCGTCTGCCAAAAGGACTTAGGTAAGTCTATACTACTTAGATATCTAGCGTTCCTAAGGTTGTCTAAAATTTCGGATACGTAAGGTAGTTTGTACGCGTCTTTTTTAGTAATAGAATTAAGTTTCCGACTATCTAAACAAAACCTTAGTTTACCGTCTTTCTTAGGCGTTAGTAAAATCGGTGACGACCACGGACTTTCGCATTTTTCTACCACTCCCAATGCAAGCATTTCGTCTAATTCGTCAATAATTATTTTTAATTTCGCCGGCGGTAACCTATAATATCTTTGGCGTATCGGCGCAGAATCGCCAGTGTCTATTGCATGTTCTATTAAGTGAGTTCGTCCTAAACCGGTTTTTTCAGTAGAAATCGACTCGTATTGCTTTATAATTAACTTAGCCGTTCTCTGTTGTGACTCACTCAACTCACTAAAAGATTGCAATACGTTCGTGTTACTTAGCTTATTTTCACCTAACACACTACACGGCAATGTTTAAGACATGCATACGGATGGTTAGGCAGTAATTTAAATAGTTTCCAGAAATCGATGCCTAAAATTAAATTACTTGTAACTTCTGGAATAATATAAGCTTTCAATAAGTGGGTTTGATTATTAAAAGTAGTGGGTAAGTTGATAAAACCGCGCGGCAACAATATATTTCCACCCGCGGACCGAATGGAATTAGTGTTGTGACACTGCTGTATTTCTAACCCGGTTTTAGTAATTACCTCCAGATGGGAGTTGTTACCTAGAATTGTAATGGCTGAACCGGAATCGAGCAATCCACAAATAGGTAAACTGTTAATCGTTACGTTAACATAGGGCCGTAGGTCATTTTTAGGTTTATTATCCAGGATCGAGGCGACGGAATAACTAGAGAAATACACTTTTAGAGTGTTTAGCCAATTTCTCCAATCATCTTTGTCAAAATTGGTTGAATAGGTTGTAGAACCTAATTTAGATTTTGACACGCCCCGACCCTGACCAACTAGTTTTTTGGTTTCGTCGATTTACAGTTCGGGCAGTTAGGGAATGTCACATCCCTACAGCCGCACTTGAAGCAAATTGCGAAGCGATCGCGTTTGCATTCATTCAAACTGTGATCATTGATTCGGCAGCGCGGGCAGTACTTGGACGTGACTAGAGCGACAGAGCTAGGTTTAGACTTAGTTTTGCTAGGTTCGTTGTTCACAGTGTATTCGGACGTACCCTCTATAGTAGCAACGGGATAATTATTGTAGGAATTATTACGCGCTCGGTTATTAGGTTTGTGACTGTAAGCTAGGTCTGGTGCCAACGTGTCGTTATTATAATACGGTTCGCGGAATTGAGAGTCCAAACATTTCATCCGTTCGTAGTTTAAACATAACGTCTGCAGTGTTGCTATACTGTCTATTGAAGATATTGACGGAGCTAGCACTAGTGAGTAGCATGGACGTATGTTATGCAATAGGATGTCTAACTTTTCGCGTTCGGACAATCGCTTTGACGGAGACAGCCTAGCGAACAGCTGATTCATTATCGAGAGATAAATAATTATAGTTTCGGTAGCACCTTGAGTACGTCGGCGGATTTCATTTAATAACCGGTAGTCATAATCGTACGGTGTGAAATCGTCTATTAATTTAGTGGTGAGTTCTTCCCATGTAGTGAAATATTCTTTTAGGCCGCGGTACCAGTGAAGTGCGTTACCGGTAAAAATTTCGGAGGCATATGATAAAATTTTAGTGGAAGGTAGATTACGCGCGGTTTGGAATTCGGTTACGCGTTGTAGGAACGCTCGGACGCATCTCGTACCGTCGTATTTTAGCTTAGACAGTTCGCTAACTCTCAAATGCTCGCAATGCAATACTGGGGCTAACCCTGCCTGCGTCGAGGTAGACGGCGCAGGTTGGACCTCTGCCACAGCATCAGCTGAGCGAACAGCTGATTGCTCAATGGCGGACAGCTCCGCCGAGAACTTGTCGAACCGGCTGCACAATTCGGTAATCCGTTTTGAAAACGCCGTAGGACGTTCCATCCTACGGAGTCTATGGTATAAGTGGTTGTGCAGTGCGGTAGACCTCTTAGCTAGGTTCGCGTCGTAAGAGGCAGATAACGAATTTAGTCGCTTGGCCAGCTCAGAGACGGCCTCGCTAGCGCCCTCGAAGTCCACCGCTATGGCTAGACCCGACTCCAAAATGTCATCATTTGGAATGGCTTCCAGTAATTTAGGGAGCTGCTTCCGCAGACCTAGGACAGAGGTAGCCGGCTCCTCACCTCTAATCGCGACCTCGTAAGCTAACTCGTTCTTGTTTAGCAGGAAGTATTTTATGGGGTGTGAGCCCATTGTGTATGAAGGAGTACCGCGTAAGTATAACACTACACACTACACTTAGTGCGCAAGCGTTCCGCCCTTACAAATGGCCTACTTTACAATTAGGCGTAAAAGTTCGACCGTTAGGACTAATTAGAAAAACGTTAGATTCAAATTTGCGAACTAGTACGTAGTAGGTAGTTACACTAAAAGGTAGGCAATTAGTACAACAATACGTACCGGTTCGCTGTAGCCGCACCTGCTCGCTTACACGCCCCACGTTGGGCGCCACTGTAACGGGTTCTGGTATTAAAACGCAGAAAAGGTTCTATGCGTTTATTTGCCGAGTATTGTCTCACTTCCCTTGCCACGAGTATGACCGACCAACAACACGACACTGGCCCGAACACTAAGGGCTGCAGTCTCCCACGCTGTTCCCTCCGGTAGTGTGTAGGCAGGCTGCTCGAAGGCTGCGCGTAGCGGTAGATCCTCGCAGGCCGTTGGTTCAGCGGGCAGACGCCGGCGGTGCAAGTACGGGGAGCAGGGCAGGCCAGACTCTTCGGCAGAAGTGACGCCGAAGGCGATGCAGGAAGTGTAGCGGTCTAGGAGCGTAGCCGAAGTCTTAAGGTGAACCTGGAACCCGTAGCTGGGACCAGGATACACGTAAATACGACGTAGGGTCAGTAGGTACGCTTAGTTATAGTAGAAGCGACGTTAGAGTAGCGGTGCCGGCCTCTCTGTCGGCCCCTTTATATACCGGGCCCTCCATCAGGCTGAGAGTCCGTTTATGACCATATTTGGTCAGGCTTTGCGAGTGCGGACGATGGCTTTCTCTGATTGGCCGAGCGTATGGGCGGTACTGTGACGCAACGCGGTAAGTACCGGACATACGTTACAATCATCCATTATGATATTAAAATGAGGCCGACGAGCAAGTGTTCTGTGGTCCGACACCAATTCAGGTGTTGGAGTCTATATCCTGAAAGCCTCTGACATGTCTACCAATACTTGTTCTGTTTTAAAATACTTGGCCCAGTGACGCTACATGGGTAACAAGGCAGGGTACCGTCTTAAAGTAAATGTGACCAAACATTGCTTCATATTTTATACATTTTACAGCTTTTATTTTAAGTACAACTTGGCGGCTAGCCTGTAAATCTGTGGTTAGTGAACCTGACTGCTAAGTCGTAGGTCTTTAGTTCGATTCTGCAGGAATAAACTTTGTGCGATAAACTCGACGATTTTTCTTGTCAGGATGTAATTTATCTATAATATGTATGTATTGTAAAACATGTAAGTATGTTGAACAGTTACCTGGTTGCCATAGTACAAGTTCTTCCTAGATTGGGAATCAAATGACCAAGATGTGTGCAAGTTGCCAAAAATGGAAGCAAATATTTATTTTAGTAAATTTATTTACTCCAAAAATTCCCGCAGTTAGTATTTAATAAGTAATAAACTACTTAGACAGTAGTGTTATTGAAACAACAAGGAACCATGTACATCTTAAACGTGTAAAGTGTCCAACAGTTTGACTACACGTCTGGCGAAATGGTTTAAGCTGTCGTGCCGTCGTTTAGCACGGCGCCGAGTGTTGTAGTTTCGAACTCCATACGAGATAACACTTAGTGTGTTTAAATGAAAATAGAAGTAATAACACTAACCATAATCAAGGTGTCTATGATACATCATAGACACGATGTTACTAAACGTAATATCACTACATGCAGAGCCACAGTACTACGGCGCTTGCGCACGGCGGGTGAGCGCTGTCATCTGTCAGCGATCAGAAGCCCAACGGACCACACGTACTCAAATCTATCGGTTGCGCTGAATTTTGTCGTGCATTTTCACATTTGTATCGAACCAGAATTAATATAAATATATGTACAGTCCACTGCCTAACATCTTTTATTTGGAACTGACTTCGACAAGGTCCTTCGAGCCGGTGTGAAAGACGAGACATCACAGACTGAAACTTTATCCGCTTCATCTATGATAGGATTGTTATTAGACTCAGAACCAAATTCTTCGTTTTTGTGTTACGCCATAGTTCTTGAAGCAACGAAACAGCTAAGTCTGAATAAGGTGTAGATTTTATGAAGTGTGAAGTGCTGCATTAGATTTCATAATCTTTTGATAGTGCACTCCATCTCGTCTTGGTTACATTCACATAAAATGTTCTTTTTTATATTTTTTTTTATGGTAATAATCGGCAAACGAGCTGGCAGATCGCCTGATGGTAAGCAATTACCGCCGCCCATGGACACAAGCAACACCACAGGAGTCACAAGTGCGTTGCCGCCCCTTTGGGTTGGGAAAAGGTATAGGATGAGGAGTGGGATGAGGGAGAAGGAATAGGGGATAGGGCCTCCGGCACTCTCACTCACCGAACGAAACGCAACAGTTTAGGTACTGTTACTTTACGTCGATTTTCTGTGAGAGGGTAGTACTTCCCCGGTCGAGCCGGCCCATTCATGCTGAAATCAGCAAGGCTCTACTATCAAAATTTCACATTGACGACATTCTGTGAAATAATAGGTACTAAAAGGATTCGCCATATCTTACCTTTTCTTTATATTTGTATACTATTTGTTATTTACATAAATATTACCAAATCATCAATATAATTATACTTTAATTTATAGCTAAATTTCTTTTGCACATATCTTTTAATAATATATATAATACACACCCGTTTTTAAAAGCACATAATCATTTATCATTTTTGTTGGTATTTAAAAGTAAACTTAATTTATGCACTATTTGTCACTCAAGTGATTAATTTTCAATTACATTTTTCCATGAACACATTGCATGGTGGAGTTTCTTGATTTTATTTCTAATAAATATATAATACAAAATATGGATAACTAGCTTTTGCCCGCGGCTTCGCTCGCGTTAAACTCAGGGTAACACAATTCACAAATCTCCTTTCTTGTTCGGATACTTTAATAATTTTCGATTTAATTGCGTTTAAATTAATAAGAAATGTAACTTCAAGAAGTATTTATTACACAGAACAATTAAAACAGCTTTTCTGTGATTTATTACATTAAGTACTTTAATATATTTCTGCACCGTTTGCCATTACATAGTTTTGGTGCATTAAGATTCCGCAAGGCACTCCTGATAATTCTTAAGAGTTCAGTAGCTCTACAGGATACGAAATAACTTGGTCAGTATGGCATTATCTACCCAAAGGTACTGAACAACATCATCTTGCATTCAGTCAAAATATGTCAAAGCCATAGTCCAATATATCTGTATACACACTTTCGCATTTATAATATTAGTAGAAGTGAAATCGGTATATACATACACACTTTCGCATTTATACCTAACTAGCTTTTGCCCGCGGCTTCGCTCACGTTGAATTCGGGGTAACACAAAACTCCTTCATCGTTCGATAGTAATTTTCGTTTTAATTCTGTTCATAGGGACTAATAAGAAATAAAACCGCATGAAGTATTTAAAACATGTCTGTAAACAGTATTTTTAGAGTTCCGTAGTCAAAAAAGGCTAAACACGGAATCCTTATGTTTGTACCTATCCTTACGCTCTATGTTTGTTAGTCTATCCGTATGTCACGGCCACTGTATGTCGAAACTATTCAATTTACACATTTGAAAATTGGTAGGTAGATGTATTCTGTGAACCGCTTTACGACGTTATAAAAAATAAAAAATATTGAATATTAAGGGGGCTCTTCATACATGGAACTGATGTGGAAAATGGGTCTTTAAAAATTACTCTGAGGTTCCTAAAACCATTGTTTCTTAAAGTCAATCGTTTGAAAGATATAGGTACGGTTCCAAAGTGGTGAAATGGGTGTATGTGTCCCTCTAACTTTTAAGGTAAGAGAGAACAAATCTAAAAAAAAAATATATACTGTAGATCGTTATAAAAACTTCCAACGAAAATTGGTTTGAACGATACGTAGTCAGCAGTTTTTGAAATAAAGCACATCTTAAAAACCGCAAATATAGCTTTGTCATTTATACAAATACTATTAATAGTTAGTCGAAAATAACGGCTATGGTAAGTGGATACCTCCACTACGGAACCCTTCATGAACGAGTCTGACTCGCAATAGCGCATCGCTTTTATAATGTTTCGTCCTAGGTGTTACTTGTAGCCGTTTGCCATTACAATGCTTTGGTGCATTAAGATTCCGCATGCACAGGACTGGAACACCAACGTTCAGTCATACTCCTGATAATTGAAAGGAGTTCAGAAACTCTATAGGGTACGAAGTAACTTGGTCAGTATTCATGACATCATGTACCGAAAGGTGCTCAACAACATCACTTTGCATACAGTCAAATGTCAAAGCCATGGTTCGATATATCTCTGTACACACTTTCGCATTTATGAGTAGAGAATATTGGTTCAGCCGGTTTAGCGTGAAATCGGTACATACACATTTTCGCATTTATACCTAATATTAGTAGGGATTAGCAAAGGCTGTTACAATAATTATTAGTTTATTAGTTATTAAGTAAGCGAACAAAGTAATGACAGTGCACCATATGATAATGTATAAAGGTATACCTAATGTGACAATACTGACAGATATACAATAGCACATGCGCAGCACTCAATTATTACAGCGCATGCGTTCTTACTGTCAATAGGTAGTATGTTTGTCCCTACAAACTTCGACCCTCCTTAAATCCCTCCCAGGTTTTTTTTGCAACTAATTGTATCCTGTGTGTATTTCCTTGTTCTGAGCTACCTCCCTACTAATTTTCGGCCAAATCGGTTCAGCCGTTCTCGAGTTATAAATAGTGTAACTAACACGACTTTCTTTTATATATATAATATAGATATTAGTAGGGATTAGCCAAGGCAGTTCCAATAATTATTAGTTTAAATAACTGAACAATGTAATGACAGTGCACAATGTGACAATATGTATAATGTGACAGTACTGACAAATATACGATAGCACATGCGCAGCACTCAATTATAACAGCGCATGCGTTCTGACTTTCAATAGGTAGATTTGTGCCCTACAAATTTTGACCCTCCCTACAATAGCTCCCAGTGTAATTTTTGCAACTTATGGTATCCTATGTGTTTTAAATATATTAAATGTTTCTGACAACGTGTAAAATAACAAAATTATTATTATATTCAATTCAAATATCAAGCTTTGAAGTGAAAAAAATTGTTAGACTCAAGTGTCCCCCCCCTCGGCGGGGTAAACTATTAATATGGAAGAGGTGAAAAAAATCACAAATGTAGTACATATAACGAATTTAAAAGGAAAACTATCACGGCTAAGTAGATATCACTAGTTTACGAGTAATCGTCGGTTAACTTATAAATACCTATTTCTGTGAGTTTACATTGGGCGCGCTGGCTTAATCTTAAAGATATGCGTACTTTGGTATGTAATGTACTACGGTACTACGTATGTATAGTAGTAGTATATCTTGGAAACCATATTTTATGTTTACAATACATAACTGGATACATACCTAGTATTTTTCTAAACAAAACTTAGGTTCTTATAATAGTGATATTAAAATTATTTTTTCTGGAAAATAAACAGTCGGATTTGTTGTACATTAATACCCTTTGCAGCAAGTCATTATGGGCAACTACGGAACCCTACATTGCGCGTGGCCCGACACGCACTTGGTCGGTTTTACTGATATTCAGTCATATCCGAGAGGGCTGGGTAACACGCTGATATAAGACTCACAAATTATTTACGGCTGATACTCGTCCGTCACTTAAATTTTATTATTATAAGATAAGATAAGATGGTTTTATAACAATCTTACAAACCCAATTTTACCCCCTTGAAGATACAATATGAAAATCCTTCCTGAGTGTTATAAAATGAATCCGTGGTCCAAATTGTGTTTTTATCTTCAGCAGTGTGATTATATGTCAGTCAGAATAAGTTATTTTATACTTGTAAGAGTAGAGTACCTACTTAATTGTAGAATACGCAGGAGTATTAAAAGAGTCTCTAAAAAACATCCTATGTCCATATTAGAAAATTGATATGATGCCGATGTTGATTGGGACTATGTTTTTCGTATAAAGATAATTTTCACTTATATTTCTACATGCTCGCAACCAAAATATGGTGTTATTTACTACATATTTAAAGTGGCGAAACTTGCGTGTTTACTTCTTTATTGTGTCAATAATCATAGCCTACATTCAAAAGGAACACATCAAATATGAAACTACATAAATATTCATCATAAAAAGGCTTAAAACGTATAAATATGATACATTCATATGTTTCGAATCTTTTCTCACCAACAAATTCTAGGTGAAAATTGTTTCGACAAAATGACATTAGATTGACATTAACTTTTGCTTATGTCAAATCAGAGTTCGTGCTGCCGTTTTTTGCTTATTTGTTAGAAAGCTCGATACATTTGCATGACATTTACCGCAGGATAGTCGTCGAAAGTATTTTGTGCTGCCAATATTAGTTCCATCTTACGCACGATAGGGGCGCTGTAAAATTGTCATACAAATTTTGACATTTACGATACGAATACTTTCTCGAAAAAAACTCTCGAGAAACACTCCTGCGTACTCTATTCTACAATTAAGTAGGTACTCTACTCTACAAGTATAAAATAACTTATCCTGACTGACATATAATCACACTGCTGAAGATAGAAACATACAATTTGGACCGCGGATTCATTTTATAACACTTAAGAAGGATTTTCATATTGTATCTTCAAGGGGGTAAAATTGGGTTTGTAAGATTGTTTTAAAACCCTCTTATTTTGAAGTAGGTACCATAATATGCGGGAACAGTGAGTATAATAATAAAATTTAGGTGACGGACGAGTATCTGCCGTAAATAAGGCGTGAGTCTTATATCAGCGTCTTACCATAGTAAAAAAAGAATAGTAGGTTAGCTAAGGCCGCTCGGCGAGTTAATTGCCTACTCTTGCGATGAGGCACGGGTTGTCACTTGCTTACACCGCGGCGCCGACTATGTCGGCGCGCGCGCTTTTTCGCCGTTTTTTAAGTGATTACGCTGAATACTACAGAATTTAAGCTTGCATATATTTTTTCAAATACCTACTGACTACCTAAGCGTTATATAACTATCTAAATGTCCTTTATAGCAAGAAAAATGTAACAAGTTTAATTTACTGTCGTTTAACACATTGTATAATATTAATAAAGTTTATTACAAAACTGAATGTACATAAACAATTCGAGCGGGAGATCAGTGTAGTACCTACATGAATGCGCGCGATCAGACGCGCGGCGCATCTCGTATTGACGCCGCGCTCGTCTATGAGAGTGAAAAGTGCGTGCGTATACGGCGCCGGCGACTCACGCGTACATTCAAACCAGCGCGGCGGCGCGGCGGCCGATTTCTATGAAGCTATCCTACTATTCTTTTTATACTATGGTCTTACCTAGCCCTCTCGGATATGACTGAATATCAATAAAAACGAGCGCTTCAGTCATAAGACATGTGATAAGATAGCTGTCTATTAATCTTATTAAGCTGTAGTTATAAATGAAAAACACCAATACAACAATAACCATTATTTTATTTTCAACTAAATATTCTTATAAAAATAGGCTTTGAATGTCAGGTACATAACACTGGTTCACTTTATAAGCTTCTTTATAAAACTTCATGCTTCTTAGCTAAGTATACAAATAACCGAAATCTTCTTTAGATATCATACATTTAAGGTGTTCTAACAACAATGAAACTTGTAAACTTATATAATTGTAAACTTCTCGTTGAACACGTTATATTGTAGTATTCACGCAGTTTTAACCAAAATAAAATAATGTATCACGAAAACCTTCCATAATAGTATTTAATTCTTTATATAACAGCAGCTACGCCTGCATTTTTTTAAATTTACCCGTTTTGGCCGATCCCCCCTTAATGCACCCCTACGGTCCCTAAGGAACATACATGCCAAATTTCAGCTTCCTGCGCCTAATAGTTTCAGCTGTAGCGTATCTGTCATTCAGTCAGTAACGCAAGGATTTTATATATTAAGATTATTGAAAAATTCTCGTTGAACACGTTATATTGTAGTATTCACGCAGTTTTAACCAAAATAAAATAATGTATCACGAAAACCTTCCATAATAGTATTTAATTCCTTATATAACAATGTGCCAATGATTTAGTTCCTCGTATTTTGATTAACTAGATTTTTATTTAATGACACAAGTCCGTCATCTGAAAATGGCAAGAAAGGGCATTCGGAAACCATAAAATATTTTTTGTTTTCTGCAAAAGAGTTTTTACAATATAAATTTTATAAATATTAACTATTTCACCTAGTTTGGAACGTACCATTCATTCAATAAGGCGGTCATTAAGCTCACATGGCCACATCTCTATGTACGTTACTAATGTAAAGTCATCGAGTAAACGATAGATGTCAAAATTAGTTGGTGTGCTGGCTGCTTTAATTCTGTAATCGAGGACTCGATACATTTACTTATCAAATTCGTAAATATTTCGTGCTTGAGCCACTGATCACTATTTAGTGAATTATTCTAAGTTCTAACTACTGATAACACAATTTTTCTATGTCCGAACTATTTGCACAGAACCTTTCTAAGTTGATGATTTTAAATTTCACAAGTCTTTGACAGTTGACACTTAATATTTTTGACAAATTGCACTCATAGTTTTCAGGTCCACTTGATTTTTTTACACTTTACTCACACACGCTCCGTTTGCTTGCTTGACAATTCCCAATTATCCGCAAGATGTTGCTGCTTTCCCTCTGGATGTGTATCTGTTCTTAGTTCCAAACTCATCCGTTCGTCTCCTCAGCTCCAAGATGTTCTGTTTCCAAGACTTGCGCTTATAGCCACATAGGTGGCGCTAAATCCGTGCTGGTGCAGAAAACTTAACAAGGTTTCTGAGAGCAAAAATAATGTATCTGACTCGGAGACCAAATTATGTTGGTATTACTATAAGCCCGTCAGGGTATATGGTGTTCTGTGACTATCGGCCGGTTTCTGAATTGAGAATTTCGCGTTGAGAACAATTTAAACACTAATTATGTCATACTTAATCAATTTCCTGTTTCACAAAAATTGTTGACCACATTTTGAGTATTTGTGCTTGAAAAATATCAAATTTGACATAACATATGATCAACTTCATATCAACTCGTGTTTACAACATTTTCGCGTTTCTGAAAACATTTGACATTTGTTAAACCTTACTTAGCACTGATAAATTGAGAAAAAATTAATGATACAACTTTGGCCTATTAACCCGTGATCACGAGTAATTTGACGGCCAAAATGTCAAATTGTCCACACTACGGTTGCCAAGGAGCTGGTACGTCATACTGACGTCTACACAAAAAGTAGGTCGTCAAACAGAATTTATAGAAAGAGGTTCGAAGACTATTAAATTTAATATAGGTCTTCAAACAGAATCTTTACCTAGAAAAAAGGTTCGAAGAATATTAAATATTTGGAACTACGATTAGAAAATTTTATTCAATTCAGAAATGAACAGAAAGAGAATAAAAGACGATAGCATTTTCCTAGGGGTATAAAAAACGGTGTAGACACGCAGAACGTACACTACACTAATAGAAAGGAAGAAGCACAGAGTACCTTTTTATATACGGGAAGTCCGCAGAGAACATCAAGGAAAGTCCACCGATCGATCATCTACGGTACCCGGTGTATTCTTTGTTACCCCGTCCGTAACAATATTCATTATAATTATGTCCAGTGATGATACATCGCTTTCATCGATGGACGAGCCCCGCGTAGCACAGCCGCGCAGACGAAGAGCTGTAAGATCGCGGCCAAATTTCTTTGAAACTCTCGGCGAAGAACAATTTAAAGACCGCTTTTGCTTTTCGAAGGAGTCTGTGAGGTTTATTTTTAACAAAATAAGAAACCGTTTACCTTGCAGAATTCGAGGACGAGATTGCATTTCACCGATGTTGCAATTATTGATTGCGCTAAGATATTATGCTACCGGTAGCTACCAAGCTGTTGTAGGAGACACTGCAAATGTCAGCAAAGCAACAGTGTGTCGTGTAACAGATAAAGTAACCAGCACATATATACACGGTAGAAAGATGTTTTGGGGTACTAAAGAGGAGGTTTCCATGCCTTCATTTGGGCATGCAACTAAAACTTTCTAAAGTTTTAAAAGTTATTGTGGCTTGTGCAGTGCTCCATAACATGGCTCTTGAGTGTGACCAATTATTTGTGCAAGATGACATTCTTACAGAAAATGACGATGAGCCATTGCCACAAACAAGCGACAATCAAAATTTTGCCATTAGAGCAGCAATTGTACAAAACTATTTTTAATACATTTGTCTTTTCAATTCAGTTTTTAATAAATGTATGCTATTATAAATGTTTCTTTTTTCACTTTTCGAGTTAACAAGCATTTCCTGAGGGTCTAGTACGAGTTTGCACTCGATCGTCACGATGGACGATAGCCTAGTCAACGGAAACAATTTCCATACATTTTCTAAAAGCGCCCCTAATGGAGAGTAGCGATCGATAGAGTCCGCTAGGGGGCGCATTTAGAAAATGTATGGAAATTGTTCCCGATGACTAGGCTATCGGCCACCATGCCGATCGAGTGCAAACTCGTAATAGACCCTCAGTTATTAGTGGAAGGGAAAAGTGATATTAGAGGAATAATAAATAATACAATTTGTGTCGATCTTAATCTTAATAGTATTCATAAACTCAAGTTTTAACAGTAAGTAATAAACTTTATGAAACACATCAAACACATCACAATACAATTTGTAGAGAGGTCTCAGAGCAACTCCACTTTGTCTTATTTCCTTTTAGATTGAACAATAATTTTGTACTCAATGTACGAAATGATTGTTCATTCAGCTTTCAAACTAAGAAATATTATAATATAATATAATAAAGATGCAAGATTTGTAGTTTTGTATGTTTGTAACGAATAAACAAAAAAGTCCTTAACCTATTTTCAAAATTATTTCACCACTTTACTTATTTCTAGAAAATATTAGTTATCCCTACAAAAACATAAAAAAATGTCTCTCATCGCGTGCGCTGCTTAAACTATCAATGATACATAAAAATAATGTACTACTTTATTACCTGTAAATAACATTTTGTATCATTTAAATTGAACATACCATTCAAAAGATATAATGAATGTAAACGTAAGGTAAGGGGCGTGCACAAATAAAAAGGTAGTTAATACCCTTAGAAATTAATAACTTAAGTACCTACCTACATATAAATAAAATTATACTGTTTACCCACAAATAGCATTTCGCAGTTCATTGCTGGATATGCGCATTACGGAAGCAGTGAGTCAATAGAAAGATTTGGCCTACTATAACCACCCTAGCCTGACGGGTTGGTATGGAGTTTGATGTAGTGTTTGCCGTACTTTTGCAAAGTGACTATAATATTATGCTTCCTGTATTTTCCTTTGTCACCTCTTAAGACACCCACGGAATGAAATGCGTTAGTGAAACTTTGTATACTCAAACCGCCACTACAAGGTTGAGGTCTTGAGAGTAGCCGCGCGTTCAACCAAACAAACAAACAAACTCTTCAGCTTTGTAATTTTAGTTTATCACACAATTTTATGAAAATGTATTTTCTTTTATGGCGACTACCGAACTTAAAATAAATCCTGTATCGAACAAAAAATTGCAACTTTATAATCATCAGACGCAAATAACACCCAGGCTCGAAACAGCAATTTGAAGATCACACTAAGTTTTCTTTCTTTCGTGTGAGCATAGAATCCACGACACGCAGCACGCCATAAGTAATAGTCACCATAACGGCCTTCCGCAATCCATTGCTCGATATAGGCTTCTCCTAATTCGCATCCCAATATCATTATGACCATTATGAGCCAATAGGACTACGATACCACCCTAACTAGACGAGTTGGTATAGAGTTTAATGTCGAGTTTTTATTCTCTACGCCAAGTTTCAATTTGATTCGAGTATTTTCCTAACGTCGTTTTACGTCGCTAACAAAAATGAAATGGGGTAGTGACACTTTCTATTCTTAATATCTAACCAGTAGGATCGGCACTTAGAAAATATGTTACAGTATTTTAAAAGTATGAAAGTATGACGTAAGTATTTGTAAAATATGACTATATATGTAGATAGATAGATATTTAAAAACTAAACGACCACCCGTGCGAAGCTGGGCCGGGCCACTAGTACTAGATAAGAAATCACAAAAAAAACAAATCTCTAAATATTTTTATGTTTGTCATATGTCTTCTATAACTGTTTTTTTAGAATTTGAATTTCCAATTCATATTTTTTTTGTTCTAGTTCATGTCTCCTCTGCTCATTTCTAAATTTTTGCACTTCATTTTTCTTCTGGTAGAAAACCAATTAAATTTTTTTCTTAAAATATATTTTTTTAAGTAATTCTGCTGATTTTTTTTGGTACTCTGTTTTGGGTATACTATTACTAGTGTTTCTTTTTCTAAATTTAGGTATTGTTTTAATGTTTGTCTTTTCCTCTTTTGGTCCTACTGGTTTGGGTTCCTCCACAAATTCTTTTATCATAGTTTCACCTGTAACATATTTATAACATATCATCACACCTGTATTTCTCCAAACGCTGGGCTGCGGGGGCTGTTGTATAATTTTTGCAATACGTATAAAAAAATAAGATACCCATATGAATAAGATAAGAACACAATTATACCTACCAAAATATTCCGCTGCTTCATTATAAGGATTTGCATCTGGTCTGATTGATTGATCTAATATAGATAAGACCTGGTGATCAGCATCGGTTAGTGTAGGAGTAAACACACCTCCACCAGTTTTTTTTATATTTTTCTGAAAGATGTAATGTTAAATACAAGTTACAAATATCACTGAATATTGAAATGTTCATCAAGATTGTCAACTTACCTTTTCCTCAATCCATTTTTTTTTTAATCTTTGATTTCTACCCGTGATGCCTAAAAATAAAACTTATGTTAGGAAAACAGTAACTGGTCACTAGAACCTAAATATCTTGTAAACAAAGCAACTAAATTTGAATCTTACATTACCACCCTTGTTGTCACATGTATGAGTTGATACTGGTTATTCAATTTGATAATTTTGTATCTGAAAACAGGAAATATTATGTGTATAGAAGTAGGCAGGCAGTTCCTACTTGCTTATACATTGCAATGACTGTAGGGTTGTCATTCAATTTCTCATTATAATATCCATATTATTAAAAAAGGCAGCGATAGCCTAGTGGAGATACCAACGGACTGCCATGCAGAGGGTACGAATCCACGGCGCGCACCACTGACTTTTTGGAGTTATGTTCGTATTGAATTGTTAATTATCGCTTGCCACGTGGCTCGGGGAGCACGTTAAGTCGTCGGTCCCGGTTGTCATGAAGATCTTTGACAATCGTTATAGGGCGTCAACCATGGAATTTCGCTATCCCTTCGGGTTGCGGAGGTCAGACAGGCAGTCGCTACGTGGAAATGCTATTATTCGGCCAAATCCGGTTAGACTAGAAAGCGGACCCCGGGTTGAGACTGGGATAACGCTAGGAGGATGATGATAGATATCCATATTATTAAAACGAATTAATTACTTACGGGGTTATTGATTTAAAACATTCACTTTCACTAAACTTTTAACTTAAAACTTACATGATCTTCATCTGTTGGTTCCACGTTATCGGAAATAGTTGTTGGTGTCAGTTGGTTATTGATAAATTTTAGTTTCTGAAAACAGATTATTTGTTAAGTGTGAGCACGTGGAATAGTTTAATAAAAGTAGTTTCAATAACTACTTTTATTAAACTATTAAAAGCTACATAAATTCTATACATTTTCAGTGGCCGAAATTTTTCTAGAGCGATGTTTTATATTATTATAAAATTGTTTAAGCATTAGCATTTCTCTAGGGCCAGTTGTGCAAATACTATTATATTCCATGGTAATAGCAGTCCAAGCCTCATTTTTCTTTTGTACATAATAAGATCCTGATCGTTTACTTTCTATTATATTCTTGTATCTAAAACAAAAAAAGTGCATTTTTAACTAAGCTAAGATATCGTTAGAACTTTGAGGTTCATAAGGTAAGATATATATTGCAATTTCCAACAAGAATTAAATAGGAAAATAATGAAATTGAAGTACGAGTTTTCAATTTAAAAGCGATTATTTATACGATAGTAGTTACCACTTACTTTGCAACCAGAGCCAGAAGGAATTGTTTCTCATCCTCGGTGTAGTTGGGAGATCTCTATTTCACCTTTTCCATTATAAAATATTTAAATATTTCGCTATTCCCGCAAATATTTTGTATTCAAAATAAACTGACGTTGACGTTTATGGTTGAATTTCCCGGGACTAAAACTTACGTGGCATCAATGAAATCGGTACTATAAAACATAGTTATAATGTTCTAACATTTTTTTCTGGTTAGGTGAATTGGTAATCTATGTGTAACACTAAATATTTAAATAAATAGGATTAATAAATACTCCAAAAAAAACATTAAACCTTGAAATCTTTCATTGCCGTGTTTGTCCACACATCACCTCGATGTGTATTATACGTTATCGATAAAAATCTATTCTTTATTTATATAAAAACCTAGTTTTATTTGATTCGTTAATAGTTAAAGTATTGTTACGGAATACATTTATTCATATATTTAAACAATACGACGAATGGTTAGTAAAAATGCATTTGTCCTAGAACTAGCTTTCATCGCCGTGTCCTAAATATATTTAAGAATATTGTTTTATCTAAGGACTTGCGTCCCTCACCCCTGTGCGCTACACGTTGCATAATAGTGTAGCTTGGTGCTCGACGTGGAACGACGTGTAGACGTGCCTGCGTTTTTGCGCCATAAATGTAAGTATTCGATTTTTATATTACTGGACATTTTTTCTTTCATCGCCGTGGATAGGTCTAACTTCTATTTGAATAAGTTTGTCCTTTTGATTAAGCATTTGATAGAATGCAATTTATCTTATGTTTATTTGTAACGTGTTAATTACTGATAATTACTAATATATTTTTGGTTACTTGATGTTTTTGCCTTGTTTTTCATCACCGTGCTCTCATTGCCGTGGTTTTCATGGGCAAAATTTGCTATGGCAATGAAAAAAAGACACGGCGATGAAACAAAATTTTATTGCCACACCTTTTAAAACAATTTAGTTTCATTGCCATGACCAGTTGTTTCATTGCCATTACCAGTTGTTTCATTTCCGTGACTTATGTTTTCATCGCCACGGCATGATTAACAAAAAAAAAACAATCTGTACTGAACAGTCAACTATAAAAAGATATTTCCACGTTAACCCTTTTCGATATTTCCACGTTAACGTTTTTACGGCAGTAGAGCCTTGGCGATGTCAGCATGAATGGGCCGGCTCGACCGGGGAAGTACTACCCTCTCACAGAAAATCGACGTAAAGTACAGTACCTAAACTGTTGCATTTCGTTTGGTGAGTGAGAGTGCCGGAGGCCCTATCCCCTATTCCTTCTCCCTCATCCCGCTTCTCATCCTATCCCTTTTCCCAACCCCAATAGGCAGCAATGCACTCGTGAATCCTTTGGTGTTGCTTGTGTCCATGGGCGGCGGTAATTGCTTACCATCAAGCGATCCGTCTGCTCCTTTGCCGCCCACTGCTATAAAAAAAGCCTTACAAAATAATATATATTTGGGACTCCATCACACGATAGACATTCAAACATACGCACACACGCACGCACACAGACTCACACACACACACGCGCACACACACACGCGCACACACACATACACACACAACACAATCACACGCATTCACTTACTCACTCACATATACACCACTATTTTTTTTAAAGTACAAAAACTTTAAGGACCTATTAGCGAAGACATTATTATCATTTATGTGACGTAAGAATTTCATAATATCTATAAATATCAAATTTTACAATGCATTCACTACTTCATTGATAGTACTTACTTTCCGTCCTACTCATACGCATTCTTTTCGTCGCACTTATAATGTAGGTAGCCTTAGACAATAAAACGAAGCAAAATAATAAGTGTAGGTAGTTACTTTTTTATTTTCTAAATTCTACCCTCTCCTTCATAGTTCATCCGGTTTTATAAGTATTTAAATAAGTACGGAGGTTTGTAATTAGAAAGCAAATAAATATCAAAACAAAAGAAGGTATTCTGTAATAAAAGAAAAGAGTAATTTTGACCTATTTATGAAGTTAGAATCATCTGCTATTTACATATTTTATTTTATCATCATCATGTCAGCCTAGAGACGTCCACTGCTGGATATAGGCCTCCCTCAAGGTTCTCCACACAGACCGATTTTGAGTCGCCCGCATCAAACCATTATTTACTTAAGTAGGTATTATTTACAAAACTCACAAGTATTCCATTGTCCTTCGAAATGTCCACCACCATTGTTAATACTTAGACGGACACGTATTATTAAATTGTTTTTAAACGACAGAAGTACGCTTCTGTCTTTTCACTTCGTCAAAAGCGTCCAATATGCGCTATTTTAATTGTTCGACACTAACCGGCTCACTTTTGTACACTCACAAAAAGATGTCCATGGGTACACAGCTGCACTCGCGATTCCTCCACTAGATACTCCCGTGATGTGAACTGATAAGCTGTAACGGGCAAACGTAGACAAACAACTGTTGCGGCGAAAAAATGAATGTGCTCACTTTCGCTCGCAATTTAGCACTGTTTGTCGTAACGGGACGCGGCGCGGGCGCAGAGGGACAGGGGGGAATTTATCAATGGAGCAGTTGACTACTGTTACTACTCATAGTACGCGGGTTGGTCATAGTCTTGGGTGCATATGGTTCCCACCAAGAACATAGGGTCCCAAGCCAACCTCACCTGCAAGTGGTGCAATGCCGATCAATGGACGAGGCTCTGGCAATCAAAATTTCCCGAAAAGCGGCAATAGGCTCGCCACCTATTACGTGGGATCACACGAACACTGGCGAAAAGTGGGCGTTTAATATGCTTCTGCCTACCTCTTCGGGAAAACAGGCGTGAGTCTATGTATGTAAGTACATATATTATCAAAAACTTGAGTAAACACAATTTTTTATTGTTCTAAAGTTGAAGAATAAAAAATCCACGGAAATGAAGATTTTATTGGACCTGTTGAAATTCACCCTTATACACGTTCCGTTTTCACTTTACCGCATTGAAAAAAATAAACAAACTGTTCATTAAAAGTTAAAATAATGTTTGAAAAAATTTTAAATACGGCTTAATTTTGACTTTACTTTTGTTTCTGTATAAAAATAATTAACTCACAAGTGTGTTTCTTTGTAAAATATCAAGTAATATCAATTTATGGTTAGTACCGGTCTTTTTTCTTGTATCGGAACGTAATAGTACTTTTAGGTTTTATATTACCAATGTTTGTGAAATTATCAGTTAAAATTGCTTTAAAAAAATCACATTCTGATGTGTGAAACAGAAAAAACTTAAGTTGACTTCAACTAGTTCAGAAATTTTTAACTGATTAAATCTGAAATTCTCAATTCAGAAACCGGCCGTATAAGACTGGAATTTAGAAATAGTACACCGGACTCAAAACGAAGACATTTAATCATAATTTTCCGGGGGTTTATATAGCCCGGCCGATAACGACACCATATCGCGATTCAGCGGAACGACACACCACCATCTATCGAGCACGAGTGTAAACTTAAAACTGGACAGAAAATAAGAATAAAAGTGTGTTCCACCTAATATATAATTATTCTTACGATTGTTACATTCATATTTTTTTTTACTAAAACAATTTTATCATTCTGTGTACATCTTCTATTCACATATTCTAATAAAATTTAAAACAAAGCACAATAAAACTAACTTGATAAATATTGCTTTACAGTCGTATAATCCAGTATTATAAAAGTAGTCTTGTATTACTTAGTCGAGAAGTCTGTAAGTTAGAGCTCTATGTAAGATATTAATCTTTGTTCAAGTCTTCGCGTTTAACCTTTCTTCTGTGCCCAGACAACAGATAAACGATAATGTCTCGTACGTACAAAAACTTGTCTGCGTCTCTGGGACGATAATTTAATTCGCACACTAACACAAGACACCTCAATTCATTTATTTCAGAACAATATACATTGTGTTGAAAATATAATTTTACAATTATCAAATCTAAATCCAAACATAACATTACATTAATTCATTACATAAATTAATTACATCAATTAGAATAATAACATTACAATAATACACATAAAATAAATATTTATGTCATTAGTTATTAGAGTACCTATGTCCTATAAGATGCACACTGTTTGTCATTTATAAATTCATCTACACTATAATAGCTTTTCATCAACAAATATGCCTTTAGTTTATTATTAAATAAGTTTGTGCTATATATAGTTTTAAGCTCCGTAGGTAATTTATTATATAGGAACACTGATTGGACCCTAGAGCTGTGTTTAACCACATCAAGCTTTGGTTGTATTGTGGACGGTAAATCTTTTCTTCTAGTGCTTTCTCTATTTTGTAAACATACAATGCCACACGTTAAAATAAAAATACGATATCATTGGTGGAACACGGAAACAATTTTCTTTAAAATGTCCTGAATTCGTGAAATGAGGGGTATAATAAGAATTACGTCATGTCTGTTTGTATGTATGTTTTATAACGCAAAGCTAATAACCAGTTCGGATAAAAAACGAGATAAGAAATGGGGGCATTACGTCGTTTCCGTCAACATAATACGTAAAATCGCACTAACGATTATTTAACTAATTAAACTGCTACTGCTACCTTCAAAGTATTTTCGCTATTTCACAAATTTGATTTAATACTAATTAAGTGAAATAATTGTAATTATTCCGCCATTCAAATAGGTAGTAAAATAATAAAACTACTAATTGTTTCTAGCTTTTAATACTTTTAAATACGATAAAGGAGCAGCTAACATACAGAGCTTACAGCCAGACACGACGTTGCGTATTTACATTATATACAAGGCCAGAATGCAGGGGTGTGAAACTAATCGCGTATAGATTGGAAATAACTTTTTTTGCTGAGATCTTCCAATCTATACACGATTAGTTCGCAAATACTCGAGTATACTTCGTAGTGATCTAACTGACTTGCTTATACCATAATATACAGTGCCAGTACGCATACGGACTAATCGTGTATAGATCTGAAGATTATTCTGGATTTTGTAAGGCATTCATTATATTATATTATATCACAAATATAATATGTAGGTACGTAGACATTATGTCCAATTAAATGGTTTTTAATAAACTAAGTTGACGGAGCCCTGCTTCGCAGGACTCCTATGTTTGGGTTAAGGGTCAAAAGAGAACCTAACATAACCTATTTAGTTACTTGAATTACATACAATTTAATCCTCCACTAATAAAGTTCAAATATTATTTCATATATGCACCCATTATTTCACTAAACTATATCTCTTGTCTTGTCAGGCAGGTGTAACTAATGTAGTATAGTCCGGGACTAGGACGCATGTATTCACGTTACGAACTGTACACGAACAGTACGCAAAATTCGTGTATATATTGTAATCACAAATTTAAATATAGCATTACAATATGTACGCGACCAGTTCCCTATGGCTGCGTTTTGGCCTGGTATAATCTGTAAATACGCCACGACGTTCTCTAACTTTTTAAGCTCCTCTAACTCACACTTTTCCAGAACGTTTAGATTGTCCTGACCACTACATACAAAGGGTTGATGGTAACTTTAGTGAAGAAAACGTGCTGTTAATTCACGATATTTGTGGTAAGTAGGAGATATAATTACTATCTTGATAGCTGGCATGCATCGCATGACAGGATGGAAAATAATACTTTTACGCAAAATGTCGGTCCATCGTGGTCCGACATTATTTTGGGTATTTCTTCACCCCCTTTTCCCAACAACTACATTAATTTGTTTTTATTTGCATTATTTCTATGGTATACGACGTCATCAATTAATCTTTTTTTTTTATAGACTCACGCCTGTATCCCCGAAGGGGTAGGCAGAGGTGTAATATTACACCCACATTTCGCCATGAATTTTTAGGTCCCACGTAATAGGGGCTGAGCCTATTGCCGTACCGGGCACATTACCAGACTCCGAGCCGCTACTGAGAATTTCCTAACAAAAGACCCAATAACACTTTACCCGACCCGGGAATTTATTTTTATTTATTTTATATTTTTATTTATTAAACTTCATACATACACTGTAGAGATATATGTATAGGCGGACTTAATGCCTAAGGCATTCTCTACCAGTCTACCTTTTGGGTGGTGCAGAGATTGAACAAAGTAGGTGTAAATTGAAGTTACTATAAGTAGAGAAGGACAATTCTTCGTATTAAGTAAAACTAATCAAGATAATGTATAGGTATACATAAAGATAATTTATGCTAAAAATATATAAACATATAAATAATATTCATAAATAAGAATACGCTATATATATACACACACGCACTTATACACCGCTATTTTTTAATTAGTACAAAAAATTTAACAGGGCACTAAGTATCTTTAACTGATCGTAATTATGTAGTTGAAAAATAAAAACACTAAGTCCCAAAACTGTCTCAAAACTGTCCACAAAAATACGTGATAATTGGTAAATGCAATACTAATACTATGACCGACCCGTGTACTATCATACCATTGATAAATTACCCCCCCCCCCGCCCCTCTGCGCCTGCGCCACGCCCCGACGATGCCACAAACAGTACTAAATTACTCGCGAAAGTCAGCGTATCTAATTTCGTTGCAAAACTTAATTGTTTGTCTACGTTTGCCCGACGCGATGGCCTATCATATCAGTTCATATCACGTGAGTATGTAGCTATGCTTCGTGCGTACTTTTTGAGTGGAAAAATCGCGAGTGCAGCTGTGTACCCATGGACATCGTATTGTGAGTGTACAAAAGTGACCGGGTCAGTGTCAAACAATTAAAACAGTGCATATTGGATGCTTTTGACAACGGTGGTGGACATTTCGAAGGACAATGGAAATACTTGTAAGTTTAGTAAATAATACGTACTTAAGTAAATAATAATTTGATGCAGGCGCCTCAAAATCGGTCTGTGTTCTCCACACACCTTGAGGAAGGCCTATGTCTAACAGTGGACGTCTGTAGGCTGACATGATGACGATAAAATAATTTGTAAATAGCAGATGACTCTAACTTCATAAATACGCCAAAATTGCTCTTTTCTTTTAGTCTAGAACACCATCTTTTATTTTGATATTTGTTTGCTTTCTAATTACATACCTCCGTATTTAATTACTTGTTAAACGATAAATTTTACCGGTCCTACGCCCGAATGTAGTATGAAGGAGAGGGTAGAACTAACAAAATTAAAAAATACGAGTAACTACCTACATTTATTATTTTTCTTCATTTTATTTTCTATTGCTACCTACATCATAAGTGCGACAGAGAGAATGCGAATGAGCAGGATGGAATATTATCAATGAATTAGTGAATGGATTGTAAAATATGACTATGATTTAAGTGAGATTTTCTACAATAAACAAATGATAATAACTTTGCTCTTTATTGATATTATGAAATTCTTACGTCACATATATGATAATAATATCTTCGCTAATCTGTCCTTAAAGTTTTCTATTAATTGTGTTTTTGGACCTGATGAAATTCCTCCTGTTTTTATTGCAGCATGCTCGTCTGAATTGGTTCTGCCACTTTATATCATTTATAATAAGTCTTTATCCACCGGTACATTTCCCTCAAAGTGGAAAATAGCAAAGGTGGTTCCGGTACATAAATAAGATAAAAGTGACGTCATAACCAATTACAGGC
The DNA here is from genome assembly GCA_944739405.2 of Euclidia mi. NCBI lineage: Eukaryota > Metazoa > Arthropoda > Insecta > Lepidoptera > Erebidae > Euclidia > Euclidia mi. Next base: position 12,411,437 of record OX123188.2, on the reverse strand, counting down.
CCATCTCAATTTTATCCTCGTTTGCCAAAATCTTCGAATCTCTAGTCTGTCCCGTAGTTCAAGACCATTTAAAACTCTACTTAAGTGACCACCAGCATGGATTCGTAAGGTCTCGATCTACATGCACTAATTTAGTCCCTTTTACCGAATTTTTAATAAAGTCCATCGATACAGGTCACCAAGCTGACGTCATTTACACAGACTTCAGCAAGGCCTTCGACAAAGTGCCTCATAAAAGCCTAATTTCTAAACTTCGCGCATACGGAATTTGTGGGTCCTTCTTGGAGTGGCTAAGCTCTTATTTGATTAATAGGGCTTTCTTTGTTGTGGTCAATGGTTACCAATCATCCACGAAAAGTATTGTCCCTGGTGTCCCGCAGGGCTCAAATCTTGGACCTATTTTGTTTAATTATTACATAAATGATGTTTCTAGTTGTTTTCAATCTTCGGAGGTGTATATGTATGCAGATGATCTGAAGTTTGTTAGAGTTATTAAATCCGAGGAAGATAAAAAATGTTTGCAAGGTGACATTGATCGCCTTGTCCAATGGTGGACTATTAACAATATGCATCTTAACTCAAAAAAGTGTTTCCATCTAACATTTTCGAGACAACACAATTTAATTCACGCTGAGTATTTTATCAACAAAGACAAAATTACTGAAGTTGACACCATTCGCGATCTTGGTATAATATATGACAAAAAATTAACTTCTGCTCCACATTTAGACAACATTATTAAAAGAGCTTCTAAGCTACTAGGCTTTGTCGTAAGGACCTGTAAACAGTTTCGTTGCAGTAAAACAAAGATACTGCTTTATAATAGTCTCGTTCGTAGTGTGTTAGAATATAACAGTGTAGTGTGGCGGCCTCATTATTCCACACATTCATTGCGTATTGAACGTGTTCAAAAGCGTTTTGCCTGGCATCTTGCGTATTCCTGTGGTACAGTTAAAAAACTAGCATCGTATAAAACTAGACTGAAGCACTTCCAATTAAGTTCCATTACCAAGCGCTTACACCTCAATGACGCAATGTTTGCTTATAAAATATTTTCCCATAAAATTGACTGTCCCCCTTTGCTGGCCCTTTTTAACTTTCGTGTCCCGTACAGGGTCCCTCGCAGCTCTATCACACCACTATATCCACCTCGTAGGAGAACTGTGTTAGGCGCCAATTCTCCCTGCGCCAGATTTTGCAAGACAGTAAATAGTTATAGCGATGTTATAGATCTACATTCTGACTCCCTCATTAAAGTAAAAAATGCTCTTAGCCGCTCAACTAGCATTGAATAATATTTATGTCATTTGTCATAGTCCATATTACGTGGATAATGTAATGTGCGGTGGCAGTAGGTGTGATAAAGGTACCTATATCAGTACGATATACTTTTATCATATACAACATGTAACAAGTTTAATGCACATTTTGAAAGTACTTTGTTCAGAATCAGCTACTGAATCCATTTCTGACATTTTTAATATCATTTTTTTTTAATCCTAAAATAATTAAAATTACATAAATTATAGTCACTCATTGCTTTGAAAAGGCAAAATATACGAAAATAAACCTTAAGTCAACGTAGAACGGCTTCTTTTTAAATGCATTTGTTTAGTGGTTCCACGTACAGCAACGCACACATTAATACAACATAACAGCCGGTACAAGACAATAACACACAATTGACCACCAAAATATCTATCATCTTTCTTTCGCTTGCGTATTAACAGCGGGAAAGAGCGAGACGTAATGTGTCTCACTTGTCACCGTCGCGTCGGTCGCCCGCGCTGGTAGGTACAGCGCCGGCCGGCCGGCCGGGCGGCCATTGTTGCGCTTAGATAAATAAAATTAGTCATCTACCTGGATTCTCTGTGAGTGTAGTGAAAAAAATGTTTAACAAGTTTACTTGTTTATTTACAAAATGTGTATTATCAACATGATGGTGCCCCCGCGCGTTTGACGTAGAACGTTCGAGATCATCGTGAAGTCGAATACAAGGAGCGCTGGATCGATCGCGGCGGTCCTGTCCAGTAGCCTTCTAGGTCGCCTGACTTGACGCCCCTGGACTTTTGCTTTATAGGGACATACCTATTAAACCACTAGTTGATTGTGTCGAGACAACAAGTGCCGGGGAGTTAAAATAAGATATCAGCTGCTTTTGAAACAGTGAAAAGAAACATTGTGTGTGTGTGTGTGTGAACTAAAGGAATATTTAAGCCGGGTGGTGGACACCTGATATCAGCATTTTAAACAGAGGACGCCGAACAAGTGACAATAAGCCTGTGAGTCATTTGGTTATTCTTTTATTGTAAAAAAATTATGATTCACAACTTTAAACACGCCGTTCTTCTTTAATTCTCTCATTGATACCCTTTTAATACTTTAATTTCTAATGTATCAATAATGCTAACGTATGATTATTATGATTAAATTAAGATAGTCACAATAGCCACTAACGATGTTAAAAAATGATAGACCGTATCGTTTTTCGCTGTCGTTTGTTTACCACAGCAAACGTTTCGTGTGATCGTGTGCGTGCGCAGGTTTGTAGTGACCACGCATTTTACTTATAATGAAGTTAATACTTTCGATCAAAAACAATGTTTAGGCTAATAAAAAAAATATTTCAATGCATGCATTATGATAATAACGAGGTTTTCTAATTGGGGTGTCTGAGGATGTGCGTTATTTCCATTACACGTTGTATATTGTCATCGTGGTGAATAGGAGCGCGTGAAAGTTCTTAAAGTAATCTAGGAACCTTCACGTTTTCTATTAATATTTTATATTTCAATTTCTGTACAAAATTGTTATTGTTAGATATGTACCTAAATCTGCGTTGTAAACTTGTTTAACTTTTAATTATTGTGCATGCTGTGTTTACCTTTAAGTGATTGTTGCACTGTTATAATAATTTAGATATATGAGCTTTAAAATGTATCCAGTGAAAACAATTGTTGGTAAACCAAATAAAAAATAAAATAAATAAAAAAATAAAAAATAGCGGTGTATATATATACATTATATAAATATAATCATATATATATATATATATATATATATATATATATATAATAATAACTACAATTAGATAGAGATGTCAACTCTGTGATGATCCTGCCAACTCGTTCTGCAGTAGTTGCCGCAATTTCAATTTAAATGTATGTCTGCTAGTAGCCATCCTGTTTTCCAGAGGGAGGGCATTCCACAGAAGAATAGATTCCACAGGAAAAGAAGAATGAAGGAAATCAGAGTTATGTGTTAGACAGAGAAGAAGTAGATTGTTAGAAGAACGTAACGTTCTGTCGTGGTTGGAATGTAGATACTTAAAATAAGGGGTTAAATAGGTAGGTGGCTTAGGACACATGAGGATAGAGTATAGTGTTGTGAGGGCACGCATACTACGGCGTTGACGGATAGGTAACATTTCAAACGGGAGCGATAAGTAGACACATGGTCTTCGAATCGAACCCGAGACCTCCCAATCCCACGCGCATATTTATGCCGCGAGACCAACGAGGCAATCTACATTTTTTTAATACCTCACCCGCTCTTGGAGTAAGAACCTGTGTCGCGGAATACTTAACAAACATGAAACCAACGGTCACAAGGAACACCCAGAGTCGAAACAACAATTTATGGATCACATAAAATGTTGTCTCGTGTGGAAATCGAACCCACAGCTCTCGACGCAGTGTCAAGTTACTAAACTGTTGCGTTTCGTTCGGTGAGTGAGAGTGCCGGAGGCCCTATCCCCTATTCCTTCTCCCTAATCCCACTCCTTATCCTATCCCTTTTCCCAACTCCAAGGGGTGGCAACGCACTTGTGACTCCTGTGGTGTTGCTTGTTTCCATGGGCGGCGGTAATTGCTTACCATCAGGCGATCCGTCTGCTCGTATGCCTCCTATTATTACATAAACAAAAATGGGACGAAACGACCTCTGAAACCACAACGCCAACCGTATAGTCAATATAATATAACAGACTCATTTATATCAGAACAATAAGCCAACAAGCTAATCTGTTATTACTTACTAAAGAGACTTTCAAACAAACTTCCTTTCACTTTTTACTCTCAAAACTGTGACGCAATAATACAAAACTCATAAAACATAAAAAATATATGGCACACGTCGACAACGAATAAAAGTTATCGAGCCTTTTTCAAAACTACAAAAGTTAGACTTTGTGAAATGCACTTATCGACGTAAAATATTCTACTTTACTGAATATGAAAATTTTGTAGGCGTCCATATTTTTACTTGTGGGGCCACTAAAGTTAACTTAAATTTTTGATAGGTAATTAAAGTACAATAAAAATATATATGAGTTTTTGGATGTGCTGCAGAATGAAAAGAGAAACCTATTTCCACGGTTTCACATAAAGTTTCTTTGTTTCCAGGAGAAACATTATAGCATTATAGCGAGAACTTTCTAGAACAGCATTTTATTCCGTGGGTGTTGTAAGAGGAGACTAGCTTTGCGAAGAGACGGAAAACGCGACATACAACCCTGTTCCAACCCATCCTACCAGCATCGAACAGTAGTAGTCTTAATCTTTGTATTGACGCACAGTACTACTGTAAAGCATATAAGGAGTGGTTTAGGTCCAGCAGTGGACTGCGTAAAAATACTGCAATGGAACAGATTTCGATCGCGAAATCGTTTTAAAGTTAAATATACAGTCCAGTCTATAAACGGTAGTTTAAACCCTGTTTCGTGGCCCGCTATCACGGCCACGAGACAAAATGTAGGCCAAGCAAGCACGTCAAAGTTTGTAGTAGAGAATGTTTGGCTACAGTCCGAAGTGTGTTTCCGTAACGGATATCTAGTCGTTACGTACTAATGTACTATGTCATCTCCAACCTCAAGTTCTGTTCAACATTAATTAGGTTTGTTCACTTCCTTGTGCTGATATTCCTGAGGTGTTTTCAATGCACACATATCTTATCTTGTCTCTGCTACGTTTTGTTTGTGCCTTGGAGATAGCGAATCGTCGGGTGGATCAAAAAGCGACTGGTAGTTTCTTAATAGTGTGCAAGGGTATTTTATAACGTAGACTGTTAATGCAACGCGGACTGTTCATATCCATTTTATGTTTAGGGACTTAGGAGAAGTATATTTGGAATACACTCTCGACAGGATTGTGCATTCAAGGATTATGCATTAGGCTAATTACAAATAAGAAGCCATTGAAGCTTCTGCGTGTCGCTAGAGACGAAAAAACAGGCATTTTATATAATTTGGGACAGAATAAGTAAGTAAAATTTCAAGAGTAAGTCTGGACTGCGAGAGTAGAGTTCTTCCTTATATCCTCAGATTTTCAGAAACCGAACTCGAAGAAAGCAAAGTCAGAGGAACTGTATAGGCTAGTAGTAGTTAGCAGGTAGATTACTTACAAAGGAGGCTTTGGTTTACTATAGGGGCCACGCAGGCCTGACGATTTGGTATTGTATACATACATACATAGACTCACGCCTGTTTCCCCGAAGGGGTAAGCAGAGGCATATTAAACGCCCACTTTTCGCCAGTGTTTTCATCCCACGTAATAGGTGGCGAGCCTATTGCCGCTTATTGGGACATTTTGTTTGCCAGAGCCTCGTCCGTTGATCGGCAGGTGCACCACTTGCAGGTGAGGTTGGCTTGGGACCCTAAGTTCTTGGTGGGAACCCTATGCACCCTAACAATATGGTGTTGTATAAGATATCTTAATAATGTCTACTTTTAGTTATCTTCGCAAAAATACTATCTGTATCGTGATTTTCCCTCAGTCGTCTCTTACGAAACCCACAGAATGAAAAGGGTTAGTTACACTTTTCTTAACCACTCACCACATGAAAATTTCTTTTGTAATATTATATTCATAAAACATACATAATATACATCGTCAGGCGTAGATTTGCACTCAATGGAAATCGAACTCACGATCTACAGCTTAACGGTAAAAGTCACTTACCACTAAACCAACAGGCCGATCAACACAGCTCATATAAAAAATCCATAAGCCTATCCACGACCAGAATCGTAGCAAATCGGTTCGTAGTAAAGTCTCGTCGAAAATACGGTAACCCTAACTACCTGGTATTGAGAAAAATAAACTGGCATTTATTCTCGATACCAGTTACTTAGGGCTAAGAATGCCAGTTCATATTGGGCGTAAGATATTCATAATATACTTAGTGGTAACAGCACCTCTATTCAGCCAACGTTCTTTGTCGATCTCAAAGGTAAGTCTTATTTCCGTAACCTATATCTGAGGTGCAATTTCGTTCAATAAGCACTGCATCTAAATCATAACCTTTGTCATGAAGAAGACGTCTATAAAAATTCCAATAAAGCTCTCTTTGAACCCATCAGCCGTATAAAACTAAATTAAACTGTGTCGCTCTGGGTTGCCACGTAAGAACAATCAGTACAAATTTGTAGTTAGTGATATTTGGAAATCGGTACCTATGTGTTTGTCAACTTTGTTTGTTTGTAGCGTATCTCGTAATCTATTTAAAGTTCTTTATAATCATCATCATCGGTCCTAGCATTATCCCAGTTGCACTTACACGCCTTGGGGCCCGGAACGCTTCTAGTCAAACCACATAATTATGTCGAATGTTCTAGATCATTCAGTTTAAATACAAAGTCAGTAAAACTCCGTAAATAGTAGTTTAATTTCAACTTCTCTTCCCGGTTCGGACAAAAGTTTTACTGATTTCTAAATTCTCAGTAGCAGCACGGATGGTGATGTGCCCGTATGTAACGGCAATAGGCTCGCCCTCTATAACGTGGGCCTAAAAATTCATGGCAAAATGTGGGCGTAATATTACCCCTCTGTTTACCCCTTCGGGGATACAGGTCTATAAAAAAAACAAATGTATTTTTCATACTTACTTGATACTTGATGGCACGGGCTGTTTCCGCAACTCCACGTCTTGGCGTGTATTTTGCGTGCGGGTGGGAATGGTGTCGTCATTCGAGCCACCCCAGCTCTTCGAGGTAGGCCAGCAGACTCTTCATGTGGCCCATGGCCTCCCTCAGGGTGCTGTATCTGGTCAGGTACTGCTGCCTGTACTGTGCGACCTCAGGGCAGTCGAGGAGCAGGTGGGCTGCCGTCTCGTCTGCTGCCATACAGGCCCTGCACAGCGGGCTGTCGGTGATACCTATAGTAAATAGGTGTTTATTAAAGAATCCGTGTCCTGTGTAGGCGGCCGTGACTGTCCGTAGTTGTTGTTTGAACAGCCGGAGGATTTGTTTGGCTATCTTACCGTCTACAGCGGGAAGAGCCTCCTTGGCCTGCCTACATGTTTCAATACCAATCCAGGACTGGTTGTGTTTGGTCCTGGTCCTATTTCTTACCAGGTTGCGATAAAAACCAGAAGGGAGGGGAATAATGAGCTTGGGTCCCACCACCTTTAAAGTGGCCCCTCTTCTGGCAAGTACCTCGGCTGCGTCATTCCCTCTTGAGCCACTGTGGCCCTTGATCCATTGCAGTGTTAATTTGTTTAGTTTACCTACCTCTGTTAGTTTCTGGTGGCATTCAAGCGTGAGTGCCGAGGTGATAGTATGGCTTTTGAGGGCTGAGAGGACAGCCTTACTATCTGAGAGGATCCTAATGGATTGTTCCCTTACCTCACGTGCCATGATTGCTGTGGCAGCTAGGATTATTCCAAAACATTCGGCCTGGTAGACCGTGTTGTAGGCTCCCAGCGGTGCTGCGATGTTGATGTTTAGGTCCTCGGAGAATACTCCTGAACCCGTACCTGTATCTGTTTTAGACCCATCTGTGAAGATCGTGAGCTCGTTGTGGTTAACTGCTCCTTCGTGTAGGTCCTCGTTCAGTTGGATTTTGTATTTCTTGTCGGAAACAAATTGTTTCGGTATACGGTCGCCAATGGCTTGTGTGATAGGAACTTCTTTAAAGAGTGTATTTAAGTTGTTAGTGTGCGGTGTGTTAGTGTCTTTCCAGAGCTTCAGAGCTCTTAGCCGGACTGCCGACATCGTTGCTTCCTGTTGTATGAACAGGTGCAATGGAGGCAGGTCCAGCAACACTTCAAGTGCCGCTGTTGGCGTTGTTTTCATACAGCCCGTGGCCGCTAGGCATGCAAGTCTTTGAAGCTTTTGAAGCTTGTTGGCGGCCGTTATTAGGTTGGTCCGGGGCCACCACACTACTGCGCCGTAGCTTACCATCGGACGTATTATTGTCTTATAGAGCCATAAGACAATTTTGGGGGATAGGCCCCAGCGTTTACCTATCATCTTCTTGCACTGCCAGAAGATGATGCTGGCTTTATTGAGCTTATTTTCCATGTGGCTGTTCCATGTTAATTTGCTGTCGAGAGTGACGCCCAGGTACTTGACCTCGGTAGACAGCTTAAGCTCTGTATCAAATAACCTGGGCAATCGGTAAGTACCCAGCGCGCGTTTGTGTGTGAACATAACTAGTTCGGTCTTGGTCGGGTTTACACATAATTCGTACTCATTACACCACCACTCTACTATGAGTAGGGCTTGTTGGGTTAGGTCGTACACTGTACTGGTTACCTTACCTGAGGTGAGTATGGTTAGATCATCTGCATAACCTATTGTATAGAAGTATCTCGCGTTGAGTTTGTCTATGAGTTCATTGATGACTAAGTTCCACAATAGCGGGGAGAGTACACCTCCCTGCGGGCACCCTTTCGTTATCAAGGCTGTCTGAGTGTCGCCTTGCAGGCGCACTACCCTTTTGCTGAGCATGTTTTGGATCCACTGTCTGAGCATCTGGTCCACACCATGCCTGGCTAGAGCGTTGCTTATGCTGGAAAAGTTTGTCTTGTCGAAGGCTCCTTCTATGTCGATGAAGGTGCCCAGGCAGATGCTTTTTTGTTGTATAGCAGCTTCTATCTGGTTCACGACCTGATGTAAGGCCGATTCCGGCGATTTCCCTGAGCTGTATGCATGTTGGTTGGCATGTAAGGGTAGGTGCTTAGGAGCCCCACTTCTTAGTTCCCTCTCGCAAAGCCTTTCCAAGGCTTTAGACATGAAGGAGGTGAGGCTTATTGGTCTAAAGGACTTTGCATGCGTATAGTCTGTTTTGCCTGGTTTTGGTATGAAGATTAGTTTGACCTCCCTCCACCTCTTTGGTACATATCTGAGGGCCAGGCTAGCCCTCATAATTGCCAGGAGTCTTTTAAGGACAGGTTCTCCTCGCCATTGTAATAACCTTGGGAAGATGCCATCCAGTCCGGCTGCTTTGAAGGGGTGGAAGCTATCGATGGCCCATCGGAGTTTTTCTTCTGTGACCACGTTGTTTGCGTGTCTCCATTCGTGATCGTTCGCCACTGTTGGTGTATCATGCCACGTTATTACCGGGGTGAGGACGCAGCCTGGGAAGTGTGTTTCGAGTAGGACGCGTCTTGTCTCCTCCTCCGATGTGGTGTATGTGTTATCCGGTTTACGGAGAGTACCTGGTGCAACCGTTGGTTGCTGGGCCAGTAGTTTCCTTACCCGGTTTGCTTGTTGGCAAGATTCAATGCTCCCACAGAACTTTCTCCATCCCATGGTGCGTCTGGATCTGAGGCATTTCCTGTAGTCTGATTTAGCCGCTTTATAAGCGTCCCAATCTGCGTCCGCGCTTGTGTTCATTGCCCTTTTTAGAGACCTTCTTACCTTCTTGCGCTTACGTTCAAGTTCAGCGCCCCACCAGGGTTGTTTCCCCGGGGTTGAAGGCGGAGTGGTTTCCGGGCAAGCTGCATAATAGCTGTCTAGCATCGACTGCGTCAGTATACATACCTGATCGTCGATCTGTACAGTGTCACCCAGTACCGGCGGCGTGGCCGTAAGGGTAAGTTTCTCTTTAAGTAGTAGGACACACTTTGCTTTGTCAGTGTTGTGTGGTTTCCTGCGGGGCTGTGTGGGCTGTATATCGACTTTTATGGAGAAGCTGATCCATCTGTGGTCTGAGCATGATGCTTCTTTCGAGACGTGCCATCCCTTGATGCGTTCAGTCGCTCCTTCTGTTGCGAGAGTTAAGTCGATAATTGTCCGACTACGTTTAGTGACGAAGGTGGGCTCCGTACCTCTGTTTAATAGGGTAAGATTAGTGGTGAATAAGTATTCAACCAATGTTGTAAGTATGCAGGTTCTTGGATGTGTGTGGTCAGTAGAAGAGTAAATCTTACCTCCCAGGCTGGAGAGGCCTCTAATGAGGCCACCCCTTATCCAAGGTTCCTGGATGAGCACGATGGCTGAATGTTGGACCTCCATCCATTTGCGCAGTTGCGCAGTGGCCGTTTGGCTATGATGGAGGTTGATTTGTAGGCAGCTGACGTCACTAGGCAGAGGGTTCATCTGTGGGTGATGTCCCCTCCTCCCCGACCTTCAGCTGCGTTAGGCCAGCCAGGATGTCGCCAGCCTCCACCCCGTCGTCCCGCCGCACCGGACTCAGGAGCAGGCTCTCATCTTCCGAGTTACCCTCGGCTGACGGGCCAGCCCCCGAGCCAGACGCGGCCGGCTCTGACGGGCCGGATTCCGCGGAGCACCCTGACTGGGTGTTTGAGGCTTGCTGTGTGGAGTTGTCGCATCCCGGAGGATGGTCGACATACTTGCCTGTAGAGTCCCGGAACCGGACGTAGACTGCACCCAGCCCCAACGCGAGGCGGCGCTCGTTTTGCACCAGGACCGGGACTTGTTCCTCCGGGACGCCCACGACCAGGAACCACCCACCTGACTGTCTCTCCGAGTGCAGCCGAGACCATTTGTCGACCGCCAACCAGGGGTTCTGGAACTCCAGAGCCCGACTTACGTCGCGCACGTCGTCCCTGTTCGTTCGGAACGACAATGCCGCACCGCACTCTCTTCGGGGCCTCTTCCTGGCCCCTGACCTCCAGTTCGAAGCCCGGTGGTGGGACCAGGAGAGAGACCACCTCCGTCAGCCAGGTACGCGTTGCCTCGTCGGCGCACCAGAGTTTGAGGACCCCGTCCACGTACATGGGTTTCCCGGTGAACGCAGGGGCGGGGCGTTTTGGGGTTTTAGTCGACCAGGCGTCACTCAGGATCTTCCTTTGAATCTCCGTGAGTATCCGGTCCACGAACTCCTTCGGCAAGTTCCCTGTGCGCTTGCATGTTACTGCAACGCCCAGAGATGCCTTGGAGACCTGTGCATAGGACTTACCCTGTATCGTGGAGGAGTCGAGGCGGGGCTTCTTGTGCTCCCTCGAGGCGAGCTGGTCTCGTTGAGAGCACGTTTGGCCTCACCTCTTTCCTTGTTTTCGGCAGTTTTACCTGCCGTGTTTCCTGGTGGTGCTGAGGCTGGATGCCGTCCAGGGTGACCAGCCCGCCGCTTGGCGGCAGGCGGCTTCCCCGTACTGCCTCCGGCCTTCGTACACCCCCTACTGCTGAGCGCAGGCTCCGCGCTGATCACATTACTGGGTCCTGCGATAGCGGCCTGCTCCGCTGTTTTTGTAGAGGCAGCACCGGCTGCGGCAGCGGTTTGTGCCGCCTTCCGCCTTATTGCCAGGCGCTGTCTCTTGTTTTTGTTTGCCCTCTTCTTCTTCGCAGAGCTGGTAGCAGCGGGGCCACTCGGTTGTGTGGTGGGCGGGTGTTGGGCAGGATTGGTGGTCTTGCCCTTACCCTTGCCCTTGTGGTGGCTTACCACTTGCCAGCCTGCGAAGGAGGAGTCGTCTGCCCGCTTGATTTCAAACGGGCTGACGATTGTAAGGACGGGACCAGTACTAGCGTTAGCCAGCGCTGAAGTCTCGTCCTTGGGGGATGGTTTAACACCTGCAGCCGAGGCCACGGCGTCAACCATCTGTTTGGTTTTGGTTGATGCGGCGGGAACAGCTTTCGCTGCCACCGTCGCAGTTGGGGTAGTAACTGGAATTTCGGTATCCATACAAGTTTACTAAGACTTCATCCCTCTGGCTTCCCACCCTCCATGAAGCCCGCATCAGGGAACGTCATACCGGACGTTAGGATTACCAGAGGGATATAGGAACGCGGGGCTGGTTTACAGCACGACTTCGGGCGCCCGCTTGGGTCAACGGCTTGAGCCGAGTTACCAACTCTAGCCGTCATCCCTCGCTTGCGCCCTCCGTATAGCCTTCACCAACCTCATCAACAGCCGAAATAAATTCCGACTGCTGATGTGGAACCCTACGTCCCTAGCCTGTGGCCCTCTGACGGGACACGATGGCCATTTCCCCCGCTGCGGCTCACAGCGGGGGCTACCGTTTAGCGTGAAATCAGGACCAAAGAGGGCGTGTTGCCTCACGGTCACATTACCGCCAGCGCCGCTCGGCTCAACCCCCCAGGACTCTGTCATCCCCGCGTACGGCGCTCGACTGCGCAGGTCCTAGCGCAGGTGGTCAGCTACTCTTACCCGTGACTTTTTACTACGAGCCCACACCCTCCCGACCACGAAGCGGCGTGATGAAGAGATGTGTTCCTGCATGTGGATGTGTGCGCGCATGTGTGTACGTGTGTGTATGTGCGTGTGCAATGTGCCTGTTGTTTGTGTTTCGGCTGGAGGTTTTGGTTGCATCCATTTCTGAAGGAACTGGACCAAGAACGGGCGGCAACCTCGAGAAGGATAGTCCACCAGCCTTGCCTAAGGGATCATCGCGACCTGCGCTACCCCTGAGACCATTCGCCACTCCCTGCACCGGACTCAGGTGTAGGGAGTAGAAGTCAGTGCAGTTCAGTGGTGTTAAATATGAGTTGACCGGCACGGGCTTCCGCCCTGTATTTTTCATATTTGATTTTCAGATCCCAAGTTCGAAGATAATTTTTGCTACTTATTTCTTGTTTTCTAGATAAGCGTTCATGTTGACCCGGCAATCTTAATAATTAAAGCAATTGGATGCGGTCGTTTTAAGATCGGTTTGTGTACAGAGACTTTGGACCTATGTCCATCGGTGCACGTATCTAGGCTTAGACGATGACTTAGCGTGATTTCATATGATGCTATTTCTTTCTTAATAATTCTTCTCCACCAAATCTTTTTCTTATCGCTGGGAACACTATTACATATACCACCCAACCCCCTCAATTAAAGTGCCGTTGAATAATTCATTACGATAGAAGACGATTTTGAAGTGAATGAAAAATTCACATTATACTATGAAAATTAATTCCAATGCCTAGATAGTTTGCAAATATAACTGCCTCAGTTTAATATTTTATTCATCTATAAAATAAAATTAATGTGTCTAACTGTAATTTAGAAGTAACGTAGTTACGTGCATGATTTTCCCATAAAAACCGATTCCGATATGCCTGTCCTTTTGCTAGCTCGGTAGGCTTTTCCCTAGAAAATAGAGAAATAAGGGCAATTCATTCAGGAGGACTGACAGACAACGCACAGCTGTAACAACTGGTCGTAAGAAGCTAAAATTTGGCCGAATTGAAAATGTATGTTCCCTGGGGAGTGTATGGAAGTATTCATCATCAGCCTTTAACTGTCCACTGCTGGACTAGGCCTCTCCTTTGAAAGGAGGAATTGGCCTACTATACTACGCTGGCCAAACGGGTTGGTAAAGGGTTTGAATCAAATTTTCCTTCTCTCACAGTGCTGTTCTCTGCATAATATGCTCCCTCTGTCAGCTCTTACGACATTCATGGGAGGATATGGGGTGGTGACATTCCGTATTCTTAATCCGTCACCACACGGACTAATGTATGGAAGTATTAAGAGAGGATTTTTGGAATTTGTCCCCGTAATGTAGTAAAAAGTCCCACGCGGGCTTAGCCCCAGGGCTAAGTCTAGTAAAAAATTAAATTAATATTCGCAATGTCTATTTCAAAATTAATATATTTTTTATGAATTATTTCAACGCTTTTATCGCCATAAATAGTCTATTTTGAATGATATTCTATTGGTGAATACAGGCAATATTCAAGGTGAATTATAAATGTGTACATATCTTTGAAATTATTTATTCAATTGTAATATTAGTTAATAATTGTTATTGAGTAGTTGAGTACAATGTCTGTAGATATTTTTATAATATTTATTGCAAATTTCTGAATAAACTATATAATAGGTATAGATATATTAATTTTAATCTAAACCTATTATATTTAAAGTTATTTATTATACACTGGTAAAACCATACGTAAGGTACAGAAAAGTGCCGAACCAGTAAAATTCGGACTAGGCACTAGATGAATGCTACATAATATTGTAAATAATTATGAAGATTGGACGTGGGCATTAACAATATATTTATTTTATAAAACGACATAATTATGTGACAAAATGACATGGTGTGTAGGTGCACTAGCGCAGAAAAACTGATAGTACTGTTATCTCGTGTGAGGATCGAACTCACAACACTCGGCTTAGTTAAACAGTAGGGTGACCATTTAAACCATTACGCCATACGTGCAGTCACAGTTGGTATACAGTTTATAACAGTACAATATCGATTAATTTTGAACAAATATTTTATGCCTTTCTATACCAATATAATAAAAGCTGAAGAGTTTCATTATAAAACCGGAATAGAATCAGAAATGAGGAGATCCGCAGGAGAACCAAAGTCACCGAATATAGACTCACAAACACAACCCATGTAAGCCGGTCATAATATCGGGGAATAAAAAGATACATTAAATACATTATTTAACACGATAAAGACCAATTAAATAAACTTCTATTTGGTATAAATTCACTTAGTAAGTAACAATCCTCTTACAAAATTACATACTTCAGAAAGTCTGATTGTCTTGTATGTCATTTTAATTTAGTTTTTACATTATATTTGTTTCTTGAGGCTCAATGTATGTATTAATAATAATTAATGTAGTGTATTATTATATGCACATAGCGCGAAGAACCGATGGCCATTGGGGCAGGCGGGTTCTGGAGTGGCGACCACGTACCGGACGACGTAGTAGGAGAAGGCCTCCCGCAAGGTGGACCGACAATATGGTTAAGAGCGCGGGAAGCGGTTGGATGCGGGTGGCTCAAAATCGGTCTGTGTAGAGAACCTTGGGGGAGGCCTATGTCCAGTAGTGGACGTCTCTAGGCTGACATGATGATGACATGATGAAGAGTTTGTTTGTCTTATTGGAAGCGCGAAACTTAACGATTTTTGTGTTGGATAGCCCATTTATGAGGAAGCTATACAACATAACGCTATATGCCACCGGTATGGAACAGCACACCTAAATAACAAGCGCGGACTCAGCTAGTAAATTATACAACCAAATATGTTTCGAGTTATAATATTAATATGCAGTTCAATGTGAATGCACCAGGCGTAAACTTCGAATGGTTCACATTGTTCCCGCTGACAGAAAATCTACTGCAGTATCGGAGTAATAATTGATGTGGACCGAATTCAAAATTCCCTGCGGTTGAAACAACGGTAAATGTGGTGCTGGGAATAAAATAATTGTGTAACTCTGTGGTACTTTGAGTTCTCGCCACAGATTATATTGAATTTTAGTGTTGCCAATACTATTCATATACTAGGATAATAGGATAACTGTTATATTTCTTTTCTTTTTTGCTTTTGGAGGAGACTCTAGTGGAGATGTTAACAAAGTGACATGCATGCTCAAGACAAACCGCTCGCGCACGTGACTTGCCAAAGCTATGTGCGAAATAAATTGTTAATTTGACTGCACGGTTGGCGTAGTGGTTTAAGCGGCCGCCTCACCGCTGTGTGGGGATCGAATCCGCACCGAGTGTTGTGGGTTCGATCCCCACACGAGGCAACACTTTATGTAATTCACAAATTGTTGTTTCGAGTCTGGGTGTTCATAGTTTCCGTTAGTTGTATTATATTTGTAAAGTCCCCCACGGCACGAGATTTAGTCCTAATTCGGGGGTTGTCCGTGGTATAAGCCATAAAACATCGCCTATTCTTAGGGTTGCAAAAGTTTGTTGGCATTTGCCCTGAGAAAAATCTTTGACTAAAAAGCGATAGTCTTAATAGGTCAATAGATTAGATACATATGATTTTTTGTCACACAGAAGCATTATTACACCTCTGCCCACACCTTCGGGGATACAGGCGTATAAAAAAGTAGCATAAAATTTTCTAATATTACGATATTATTATTATTACGACAGGTACGTCTCTGAAACGTTTTATGCCATCGTACGATTAGCCTGACGATTTGGAATATTTTTTAGTATAATGAAATATAATTATCAAATGCTCATGCCTATTGATATAGAAATATTCCTAATCGCCTTATACTAAGAATAATATAAAGTAAATATTTACTTTGCCAACTCTTTCTTATCTCCTTTGGATATTTACAGTCACAAAGCAATAAAACATTAAGTAGTTCCACTTTATCCTGCAAACTTAATGTAAATACAAATACACTCACATTAATAATATTAGTTTGTCGACGACGAAGCGGTTAGTTAGTTTAGTAGTCAGCGTACAACTCAAACACACAAGGCTCCCAAGGCTCAGTGCTTGTCATTAGGTAGGCTTTTATTTGCTCTTTAACATCTATACCAATGAATACAGGTTTACATAGAAGCGTAGTTCTTAAGGATTTCGTTTGCCGATTCCAAGTGGGGACTGTCTCCAGTTTAGTTCGTAGTTGGCGCCGTGGGCAGCGCTGGCGTCGTTCTCCGTCTCTCTTGCTCTCGTAGTTAAGATACACAGGAGGAACGTTCGTCTCTCTTGCTCTCGTAGAGTCAGCTGTCACAGCGTGACTGCCACACCGCCAAGCGGCAAATTGGGTCACAGAAAGTTTGTCTTCAGAGCGCCCATAGGAAATGCGCTTCCATGCAAATATCTGAGCTCTTTGTCTATACTACACGATGAGTTTGAAACATTCAGTAAATATGTATTGCAATATTTATGTCGCGGGTCTCAATCGTGTTTTTACATTATGTGTGCCACTAGTATAATGTCTTCTGTTTTTAATATTTTGAGACCTGTAACATAGTCGATGGTAAATGTACAAATTATATTGACTTTACATTGCGTATCTCCCAATTATAGGCATATGAATGGCCTACGAATAATTCGTGTAAGTCGCGAGCCGAAGTAGTTGACTTATTTTGATCTCCAAGTACCGCCACCTACTTAACTGTACCTACCTATTTTATATACATATATGCATATTGCATAGAGATGAAAGGAGACCGACCACAATGTATGGGACTTTGGCCTGGGCGTGAACAATTTAAAATTGGAATTACAATATTAATTTTCAATAGCCTAAACTAAGTAGAAAACATTAATCTTTGAAGTTTAGTACCAAGTCAGTTAATAATAAAATAAAACACCTTGTTAAAAATAAATATTTATTTTCATTATTCACTCGTTGTCATTAGCGCTATACACTGTCCCACTGCTGGGCACGAGCCTCTTCTCACTGTGAGAAGGGTAAGGCCATAGTCCACCACGCTGGCCAAGTGCGGGTTGGCAGACTTCACATGTATTTCGAGAACATTTTGGAGAACTCTCAGACATGCAGGTTTCCTCACGATGTTTTCCTTCACCGATAAGCAAGCGATAATTAACAATTTAATACGCACTTAACTTCGAAAGTCATTGGTGCGTGTCTTGTTCGAACCCGAGACCCTCTGCGTAGCAGTCTGTCAGTCTCACCACTCGGCTATCGCGGCTCTCTTTGTTCACTCAGTTGGCATAGTTTTTTCACACACTCCATACTCCTTAGGTATTTCTTATCGGCTAATAGCTACGAGTATTACTAATAGGAGCGGACTAGCCCGAAGTCGAGCACAAAAGCTAGTTAATCATATGATAACTTACTTCATGTGGGTTAATCCATTGTATAACAACACTTCTGATATGTTGCTCACGTTCTGTATCACAATTGAGGCTGTGAGACCTAATTCTCATCAGCGAAGTTCTACAGCTGACACATAGATATTTGCCTGTGACGACCTGAATCAGAACTTGCAGCTTCTTGTGATTGGTTTGCGATTTGTGGCATACGGGGTATGTTTAATGCCACAGTCCAACGAGAATGACATATGTACTGGCTATGAGCCTCGATCTGTAGACAAACCAAAATAAACAATTGTAATGCATGTATTTATAATACCAACTTAATATTTGGATTAATAAACATAATTATGTGAGTAAGTTGTTGAAATGCCAAATACATACCACTTGCGGTGCAATCCATTGAAATATTACTTGTCGTACTTCCACGAGATTGAGAATATGTCTTCTCCGCTGTGTAATATTGGTACCACAATTGATGCAATGCATTCATTCATGATCATGAAGCGGGATTGGGTAATCCATGTTCAAGCGCAAGTCATCTTTCGAAACGGGTACTGGGTCCGCAGGTAAGCCATGGTCGTCATGAGGAGAATATTCGGAGTCCATTTTTGAAAGCACAAGTAGAAAAAGAACAGCTAACACAAATACAAATCCATAATACGATCAATCAAACGAAACGAACGCAAAGCGAATGACGGTAGTAACAGAATTGATAAGTTAGTCAAGTGTTGCTGGAGTATGAAAATAAATACCCAACGAACTTCCATTTTGATTGTATTAAAAATAATACTGCCGTCATAACGAAAAAGGGCACAACTAACGTTTTTTTCGAAATTGAGTTATATACATATTTGGAATCAGGAGAAAAAGGTCTATCTGCTAATATTTGTTGTATAATTTTATAACCACAATAAACAAAAGTACCATAACCTGAAAGGGCACAACTGAGCAATTATTTTTGTGATAGCACTAGAAAAGTGCATATCTATTTTAGATTTCATGAAGAGGTCACAAGTGGATAGATGTGTTTTAATTAATATGGCTTTTCATTTTAATATTTAACCTTTTTTCCCCAAAATGTTAGAATGGAAAGTCACATTTGGTTAATTATGCCTTTTATACGTAATATTAATGATTTTACACATGGAAAATGTAGATTATTGAATAAATACAGTAAAAATAACAATAAAAAGTAAATCATCTTATAGAATTCATGTAGACGCTACTATTTCCATTCATACATTTTCTATACCGTAATTTATTTTTGACAAAAACTAAGAAATACTTGAAACTCGATTTTCTCCTGATTTACAAAATGTTAGTTATGCCCTTTTACGTTATGACGGCAGAATAGGTATCATTATTTTACGTTAATTATGACTGTCGTCTGAAAAATATATAAAATAAAAATTTATAAAAAAATATCTACCTCCTTTCAGGTTTCGGCAATCGCTTTAAAATGTGATTTTGTTAAACACTTTTTAACGATATTTTCCACCGATTATTTACAAGGTAACACAAACCAATCATTCAAATAGTCCATTGAAGTACCTACACGTTTATAATCAAATGAAAGTGTTTTAAAATCCATTATTATTATGTGTTTATTTCATACTACTGGATAGCGATCAATATTTATAATATATTAAAACAAAAACTTTGAGTAATTTACTTTTTTTTAAGACGATTGTTCACGTTCAAGCCAACTTTGGCCGGTTTCCTTTCTTTCTTTCACTTATTTTCTTAGAAGGCCAACATCGCTGTGACAAAGCAGGTCACAAATCTAATAAATACTTCAGCAATTACTAATCACCACCCATGTAGCCACATTTTCATAAATCAACTTTTTCTGGTTAACGTTCATTTAACTAAATAGATCAATAAATTCACCCAACCAAATAGGCGGACATATTGTCCTCAAACAAATAGTACGATCATACAAAAAACTGTGTCAAACCGCTGCAACTAACTTGAAACAAACTTACGTTGAAACAGTTATAAATCCTCACGAAATTAAACTTTTGACATGTGTGAACTCTTTCGAAGTACGTTGAAAAAAATGTACCTAAAAAAATCTCAAACACACCCAAACATGAGGCTATAGTGTGTAGGGTCACTACGTTGGTGAGATCGTTGGGACAAAGGTACACTTTTGGAAATAAATTAAATGAAATATTATTTGAACTAAGCTTAACTTTAAGGGATAATGGATATCCCATTAATTTGTATTTTTAATTGCATTTTTGATGTTGTGGAGTAATAGTCAGTGGCAGTCAAAGATAATGTACCCAAAGTACGCCAGTGGCTTTCAAATATTTCTGGATATTATGTGTTACTTTGTAAATTAATAAAGTATAAATAGCAATAAAATAAGCATGCGTACCAATGTACGCATGCTTATTTTATTCAATCGTATAGGCACTGCATAATACTGCGCGAGTATTGTAGGTTCGATTATTGTATCGAGTGTTTCATGGTTGTTTTCGTTTGATGATGTTTTTTAAAATCCCCTGCGATACAGTATATAATAATATTATGCTGAAGTTTTCTCTTTAAAAATGTTAACTAGGTTGGTATACGGCCATTTTCAATATTCGATCCATACATGGATTTTGAGATTCGAGATTCGTGTTTGACATATTTTGTATGGAGCTTTTGTCAAAACGAATCTAAAATCTACAGATCTATCTTTAGATCGAATATTGAATTCTGTAGATAACTGGTCGTAGCATCTGTGACACAAGGTTTTTTGCCACACATAAATTACACAGTTACAAAGCCCTTGTATTGTAATAGCTATGTACGTGCTATGTATATAAATCCATATGCAGGCTGGAATTAAATTCATTACTGACAACTGTGACTTACTATAACTCATATTATTATCTGGAGGCACGGCAGTGCCCCCACCAAGTCGAGCAAAAAAGCGGCACGGCCGTACCATCCTTTTTTCGAAGCAATTCAGGCCATTTTCGACCCCGTATAACTTCGTTGTGGATAAAACTAGAAGCGTTTTTGTAACCATGCAGTTATAGTATAAACATGGTGTATTTCAAATTTCATCCAATTTGAACGAGTAGTTTAAGAATTATAACGAGTCAAAATTCTTAATTTTGTCACTCACTGATCGATCATCAAAAGTCTAAGGCACTTCTAGCTGACATAGATGCTTCAAATTTAGAAAACAATTAGTGTTTAGTATATGAATCAAGGTAAAAATAAAATATTAATCAATTTCTGTCCAGTTTTCGGGATCCATCAACTGCATAAATAACTTTGTAATCACACATAAATATATAGGATTAAAAAATTACATTTGCAGTTAAAGCTTTAATTAAGAAAATTCGTTGTTGGTGTACAAGAAATACAAGGCACCGGAAAGGACAAAAGTAAGACTATCTACAAAAAGAAATGAGATTCCATAAAAACAATCCTTGTCAAAAATACCTAGTCTCAGGAGCGTAAAAAGTTGTGAGATCCATGTAATAGTCGGTTAATTAAAAATCTAGAATGTTTTAAATGAATATACGGACACTGCTCGATTTTTTTAGAGTTGTAGGTAATCCGACTGCCCCGCCGAAGCTTCCGGGTTTGATTCCCGCTCAAGTCAAACATTTGTGTGCATGAATATGAATGTTTGTCTTGGTCTGGAATGTCTGGATGGTACTATGTATAATATGTAATATATTTACAGAAAAGTATATATGCATGTTTATCGATTTTCTAGTACCCGTAGTACAGTTTATGCTTAGTTTGGGACCAGATAATGTTGTGTGAATGTGAAAGAAATCTAGGCAATATTTTATGGTGTCTATACGGACAGCTAATAGTAGTAACCTTAAATCTTTAGAGCTCAACTCATTCTTAGAATATGGTAAACCATTTTGATGACCAAACACGCTAAACTTGATAATCGAGCCTTCGATAAATTGATATTTTTGAAGCTGTTGAAAACTATCCGTAAACTCATTTTTTTGTTTGCGATTGATTACTGTGGATCTTATCTTTACTGATGATAACTTTCAAATGGGTATCCCATGTAAATCTTCTAGTTAATAGCGAAAAAAAAAAATCATGGCTGTCCCCAATCTGCAACTTAAAGTTGTGTGATCTATTATATTATCATACTTGAAATTGTCCAAAGGTTCCATCAATGAATAGCAATAAAAATCTTCTAATAAAATAGGTCAAAACATTTCAATGAGTACCTGCAATAAAGTTACTGAAGTCATATAAACTAAAATAAATGTCTGTATGATAATCCTTCGTATGAATTAAGTACACGCATAATGAAAGTCTGAATTTTAGAAGAACAATAAATCATTCACAAATACAAAGTAGTTCTTAGATTGTCAAAGAAGTTTTCCTGTTCTAAGTATTTACTTAAAAATGTTTCAGCATCTTTTAGTTAGTCAGTTGTCATGAGACAAAGATCTTGTTTCTCTAACTACAATAATAAATTTAAGCAATCAGTTTAGAAAGACTGTAAATGCTATAATATAAGCTTACAAGGAATTTTATAGATAAGAAAAAAAAACAGTTTAAGAAAATGTTGTATGTATGGACACTACTGAAACTATATCCAGTAGTTTCCATAAGAACATGAGTAATCAAATCCAAGATTTGCCATCATAGTATGACAGTCAAGAACCAGTGTTAATATTGCCCTTAGTGTTGGCAACAGAGCAATTCATTTCTTAAAGGATTAGCACTCTAAACCTCACAATCTAAGCCTCAGTAGCCGTTTATCATCAAGCAAACTGTAGGTGTAACCAACCATCTTAGGAACATAAATAATTCTAATCGCCATCTTGGAAAAAGAAGAGAGACTAAATTCTTCTTTCTGCTTAGGAAGATAAACAGCACTTCAGAACTTATCCCACCGCAAAGTAAACTTTGCACTTGAACCAACACATCATGCTGTTCTGAAAATATTTTGTACAGCAGGTTCGGATATTTTTGGCACTAAAGCAAATGAGCTGCAGTAAAGTTTTAAATGCGTTGTAAATTTTTGTAAATGCACTACCCTGTACCCACTTCTGATATTCGGATCATCTTTATTGCTGTGGTGAATTGTGTTGTTATTTTAAGAGGTACGTATAGTTGACCTGTTTGCTAGTAGCAGAGTAATAAAGGCTGATGGCTGTGGATGGAGTAGTTTTAGGATTGTGGTGAGCAGTTCAGCTGGTATTGGATGTTGTATTGCATGCATGATATAGTTGGGTTTTGTTTGGGCAACATCAATACGATGTTCTATTTATATTGTTCAAAATTATTAGACAGTATATTATTATCTACTATTCTTGTGATTGAAATTAAACTACAGTTTACGGATTTTATCGCGAGGTATTGGTTTCACTAAGTTATTACATTTGAAACGAATGATTTAAAAACTACGTTTTCAATTTATCACTAGCCGACTCATCTTATCATCCGTGTGGTGACGGATTAAGAATACGGAATGTCACCACCCCATATCATCCCATGGGTGTAGTAAGAGCCGACAGAGGGAGCATATTATGCAGAGAACAGCACTGTAAGAGAAGGAAAACTTGATACAAACCCTATACCAACCCGTTTGGCCAGCGTGGAATAGTAGGCCAATTCCTCCTTTCAAAGGAGAGGCCTAGTCCAGCAGTGGACTGTTAAAGGCTGATGATGACTAGCCGACGCGACGTTTCGAATACTTTACAGGATTCATGTTCACGGCAGACTGAGGTGATATTTGTCTTTTTCTTGAATGTATAAGTTATCTCAAAGTACCCGAACATTTTTCAACTACTGGTGTTACTATTTACGCAGAATGAGCTCACAGTGTCCTTAGGTCTTCTGGTGACTTTGTCTTTCTTGGGTTTCATTAGCCTTATGACTGGGTCCCAAGCTGGAGGAACATTCCAACCATCTTCCCTATTTGGAATTAGGGTGTTTTTTAATTTCAATAGCCTCTCGTATCATCCTTGGAAGAAAACGGTGTTCTTTTGCGAGTACCTATCTGTAGTTCATCAAATCGCAGGTAGTGGTTGGGTCCTTGTTCCACATGTTCACACACAGCAGACTTTGTTGAGCGTTTATGTTTTATGTCAGCTATATGTTCTTTGAGTCGAATGCCTATGCTTCTCTTGGTTTGTCCAATGTAAATCGATTGAATGTATGTCGATTTTGTAGACACCGGCCTCTTGCAAGGTTAACTGACACTTGACAGTTGGTAATAATTGACTGATCTTCGTTGGCGGCTTGTAGTAAGTTTTGATTGAAGCTTGCTTCAAGATGTAGCCAATTTTGTCGGTCACGCCCTTGATGTATGGGAGTAGTGTAGTTTAATTTCAATATGTAACATTCGGTGCACTAGCCCCAGGGTGTTTGCGAGCCGCGTACTACAATTTGCGCTTATCGCCAATGAAAACTAATCGCCAATGTCAAGTCCGAATTTAAACATGAGTGTGAGTGAAAGCCCTTAAAATTTAAATGCATTGCAGGATTCCTTAACAAATCCCCTAAAATCTAAAACCTCTATAAACTTTGATTCCTTATATTTTTCCATAATAATTGGCCACCTGGTTTTAAAATTGGTCAAGCATTTGACCTCACGTAGGATTGAACCCTGATCCTTTAGGATTGAACTACAGTGGGGCATCACGACCAACAGCACTGAGGCAACATAGCGTTTTAATGCTAAGCATATTAGTTTCAGTACATTATACCCATTCAATGAGTGTTATGTACCATGTTGAATTACTGTAATCTAGATAACGCAATCTTAACATCTGCATATAGTAGGTATATTAATTACTATTGTTAATACAATTCAGTTGATAAATACTTGTCTGTTTAATTATATTTTTAGTGTAGTTTGCGGCACGACTGTTAAATCACTCACTGAACTCACATTTAACATGTGGGATTGAGTGTGAAAATGTTACTGCTCTCCGTGAATGTCTCATGTACTTACCTACTTTTCAAAACTGTACCAAAACTTATTTTACTAATAGTGAGTCAGCGTCATTGTAGTTATGGTAGTTGCGTGTTCCAGTTTTTACCTGCTATCAGCAACGTTCTCAAGGTCATACTTCGAACAGCTTGAAGGAACATTAGAATACTCCAGACACAGAATCGGATGCATTATGATTTGCTCAAGAGCGCCACATATCTTCTTATTAAATCTGAGTTGTTCGTACAAAGACTGACTTGATTTCGCAGATCATTGAACATCTTCTACATGTTCCACAGTTACTCCCATATGGTAGGTGCATGAGACTTTATTTCATTCTCATTGTTTTGGTAAGAAGATCTGATCCTCAGTGAGTGGTATCCAGAATACCTATGACATATAATAACTTAAAACAAAAAACCAGAACAACTCATAACAGTGTGCGTGCAGGTAAATTATGTATAGAGGTATTAACCTCTATACATAATTTACCTGAACGCACACCACGGTACATATATTTTGTGACTTTTAGTGCTGAATGCGCAGTTTACCAGCATTTTACAATGTTGCAATAAATTTGCTACATTATTATACTAACTGGACTAGTTCGACCTGTTACCAGTAACAGGTCGAACTAGTTTCATTGCATTCGATTAGCCTTGCCATACTTGCAATGAGCTTACATAGACTTTCGATCCGACACATGGTCAAAGAAGAACGAATTGCTTATGTTATCTAGCAACCAAGCGTTAGCAAAGGTAGAAATCAGAAGCGAATAACACTTGCTTAGCCAGCAGATGAATTTTATTATGCTCCCAACAATAAAATTTTACAGATAATTTTTATTGGTGGCACTAGCGATCCTAGAAAAATAGACCTTAAAAATTAACAGTTTCAACTGTATGTGAAAGTGTCTATACTACGTCACCGTTAACTATTAACTATACCAATACCAGTATTGCAAGTATGGCAAGGCTAATCGAATGCAATGAAACTTATCTATAGGCCCTGGTTATTCAGCCAATTTGGTGATGACAAACGTTGATAGGGTTACTCCTAATATAGTAGATATAAAAGGCATCTTAATAAGACGCCCTGCAATGTTGAATAACACTGCCATATCTTCTATGTGACAATCTTAGTATCTAATCTTATGCCTCTTGGTAGAGAGAGTCTAGCGTAGTGTAAGAATGTCCATATACCACCGTGGTGTCCTAGTGATCTCACTCGTACACACGGTGGCACATGGAAATTCTTACGCTGTATCTACAGATTTCTCGGAAGTAATTGAATACAGAAGTTTAAAATGTGGTAAAATTAGAATAACGCAAGCTTTGTTTTTTTTTTATGATTATTCTATTTAAAAAACCTTAAATGTGGGGGCACAGCAGTGCCCCCACCAATTCGAGCAAAAAAGCGGCAAGGTCGTACCATCCTTTTCTCAAAGCAGTTCAGGCCATTTGCGATCCCCCTACATTGCGCACGAGCTTGTTCATGTAGGTATATTTTTTTAAATTTTATTCCTAACTTAGGAACACTTTTTGCTGATACGCAGATTCAATATTTAAAGCTTTTATAACATAGCATTGACTTATGCTATTAACTTCGTGTTAAAAAAGCACGGATATTTTGCCACTTCGATAAAATGTGACTTCTACAATGAAATAATTCTAACGTAATGTATTCACATGTAACTTTTTCCGAGGCATTTCATTACAATGTATAGAAAAATCAACGGTTTTTCTTTCTTTTTCAATATCTCCATTATTCAAATTCAAAATAAGAGTCAGAGCCGCACAAAATAATTTGCAATGAATAAAACCATAAAACAAATTACTACCGAGTGCCCATCGGCCTCATAATATATATCACCTTTTTGTCAGAAGGGGCGCTTTCTTACCAACAAAAGTATAATAAAAAACCAATTGACTTTAATATCACCACAAAAATTCTCACACAAGGCAGTGAAAAATCTTCATTAAAGTAATTTACTGCTACACTTCTCAATTCTCCCTAGCTCCGCAATAACCAAGTAATGGAACTGTTAAGCCAAACTGCTGAAATACTTACTCCCAAAACCAGAAATATTCCATCTATAAATCTCCATACATCCGTACCGAATTAAAGAATATTCTGAATTTAACAATCGTAAAAATATCTCGATTTATTCTCACTTTATATCCTGGTTCGACAGATAGTGTTGGGTACAATGTGCAAATCCACCCTAACCTTTGTCACTTGGCTTATACTTCTGCTATTCGAAACTGTAGCTTAAGTTTGTTAAAATAAGGTTACAGGTTTGAGATTTTTTTGTTTCTGGAATGTAAAGATAAGTCGGCAAAGCAATAGTTGGTATTCGAACCACGTACGGTTGGCATAGCCCCTGAATATCTACTAAAATGATACGGTCCTCCCGTTGCCAATAAAGCCTGATTTATATAAAATAATTGCAAATCCTATATCTCTTATGACGATCGCTTCTGTCTCCGTCTTGCTTGTGACGAAGGTATATATTCAAGATTGAATGATTTGATAGTCAGCTGCATTACGAGAGAACGAAAACTTTATAACATTATTTATTTTCATGATAAACATTTTCAAGGGATCGAAGTTGTATCGTTTTAATCCGTAATAAAATTTGGTATTACTATTTACTATACACTGAATAAACTGCTATAGAACTCAAATTCATGAGAAACCTACCTACCTATAACATGATGACGAATAATATGTACCTGTGTGTACGTCACGATATCAGATTTCTGTTATTATGCTATCTGCGGTGGAAAATTTACATCAAGTGACATCCTACGTCTAAAGAGCAACAGAGTTTGTTTGTTTGCTTGAACACGTTAATCTCAGGAACTACTGGTTCGATTTGAAAAATTATTTCAGTGTTAATTACCCCATTTATCGAGTAAAGCTATAGGCTATATAACATCACGCTATGAGCCACGGGAGCGGAGCAGTAGCCTTAAATAACGCGCGTGCAGCCGCGTGCTAATCTACGAATTTATTGGACGGTACGAAAAATAATCAAATTATGTCTCTTGACCTAATTTTGAATTGCTTTGTACTTATTTCTAGGTTCAAGTAAAGTAAACATTTACATTTTAACTGCTTTTTAGTTGACTTACAAATTACCATGATTCTTATAATACAAGAGCGGTTAACAAGCTTCAGCCCTCTGATTATAAGTGGCTTATGTTCCTAAGCGAAATAAAAATAAAAACGCAACAACACACTCTTTAATTTTGTTTTATATCTTCTATTGACTATCATATCACAAAGCCACACAAATGTGGTATTACATAATTGTCATGACTGCCATGAAACCGTGATCAAAATGTCGTGATACAATTATCAAAAGCATTAATACTTTGGAACAGATTATTCGTGTAAACCGGATAGGCCGTGGAGGCAAAAAATCTTTGATGCAACTAGAATTAAAAGCTAGGCGCTTAAATCACTTGTTGTTGAAATCAAGCTACGGTGTACGGATTCTATTGCGATATATTGGTTTTAGTTAAGTTACATTTAAACTGAATAATCTAGAACTACATTTTTAATTATTTTTCCACTAATAAAATACCATAACACAAACCTACTTCGAGAAACATTTATACATAATAAATGATCACCACGGTTGGCAAAAATTTATCTATGGTGGCCAATTCTTCCTATCTGAGTAATTTATTATTCTATCACACAAACTTTGAGAATATCATCTACCAACGACATCACTGGTATAACCCTATTCACTATAATACAACATTGCTTCAGCTTTCGACATTTACATTTGTAGCTGATTCTACGGTCCTATGGTCGAAGTTGATCATTAAAAGTGCCTACCTTAGATGTATACAAATTAAATTATAACATTATTTATAAAGAATATCGTATAACATAACATACATAACATAACTTCACGCCTTTTATCCCCGAAAGGGGTAGGCAGAGGTGTATTACACACCCACTTTTCGCCAGTTATGTTTCGGTCCCAATGTTATAGGGGGCGAGCCTATTGCCATCTTCCGGGCACATTATTAAGCGAGCGATAATTATTAACATTATTAATACACACATCACTTCGAAAAGTCAGAGGTGTGTGCCCGGGGTATCTGGGGATTGAACCTGAGACCATCAAACTCAAACTCAAATATGTTTATTTCCATAAAAATGTTAACATTTTTTGGACACGTCAGAAAGTCATACAAATAAAAAAAAAAGTAACTTTAAATGCATATTAACATAGTTGATCATTGAAAAAAAAAATCCATCGTCTCGCCAGTCCGTTACGTACACCCAGTGGTGTACGTAACGGACTGGCGAGACGATAAGTAGGCGAAAGCCCAGTGGCTTTCGCCTACTTATAGAATATCGTTCATTTAAATTCACCACACTATCAAACAATACAATTCACAATACAATATTTAATTCATTCGATATTTACCACAATATTTCTCTCGGAATGTCATAAAACACGCGATATTCAACTACATGTAACAATACAAAAATACTTTTGTTTCAGAACGTAATACACACATATGTTAAAGAACAACGACTTAACAGTTATTTCAGTCGGGACGCAAAGTTGTTGACATATTGTGCATAGAGCCATATCTCCCTTTACTGCATTCCCAGAAGCGAGCTCGATATAATCCCCACTCCGCTCCGCTCATCTCGACGTCGCAGCCGCAACACACAGACAGTTTGAGATCAAGTATGATAGCAATTTCCTGGACGCATCGAGTTTTAATATAAACGTTGTATCGAAAAGGGATGTCGGTTGCCAGAGAATATTTGTGCAGATGGGTTATTACGTTTGTTCGGTTGCGGTTTTTTAACTTATGTTGTAAAATGCATTCAACTTACCTTTTATGAAAAAGTGGATCGCATCTTGTTATTTTATTAACACCAAAGTGGCATCCTAGCATTATGATTTTATTCATATTGGCATGAATTATCATTGAACACACACAAGTAGGCAATATAACCAAGCTCATTCACATATATATAATAACTTTTCAAACTTGATAATATGGCCAATAACTTATCTGTGTATAAACCTTAAGCTATCTACTAGAGTTTCCATTTTTTCTTCGGATCTATCGAGGTTCAACTTCAATGTTTATTTAAGTCGGTATGTCGGAATGAAGGTTTTGGCAATAATATAAAAATATTATATTATTGCCAAAACAGAATATAATACATTATTCATAAAAAAATATTAAACTAGTTTTATAATCTTACTTTAGACATAAAAATGTGTTATAAAAGTGAATGTACCCGCAATCACGACTCATGTAAGCGGGTCAAAGTATGGGGGAATAAAATAAAAAATATTAACATACACAAAAAATGACATAATAATAAAAAAAAATCTTATATTTGATACATACATACATAACGTCACGCCTTTTATCCCCGAAGGGGTAGGCAGAGGTGTATTTCTACACCCACTTTTCGCCAGATATACTTTAGTCCCACGTAATAAGGGGCGAGCCTATTGCCGTACCGGGCACATTTCCAGACTCCGTGCGGCTACTGAGAATTTCGTGACAGAAAAACCCAATAACACTGCCCGACCCAGGAATCGAACCCGGGACCTCCCGATCCCACGCGCACATTTATGCAGCGAGACCAACGAGGCAGTCGTATAGAGTTTGCTGTCGAGTTTTCCGTCTCTACGCAAAGATGGTATTTGCATCGTGTTATCCCTTAGTCGCCACTTACGACACCCACGGGAAGATAGGGGGTGGTGACACTTGTATTCTATGCCGTCAACCACACGGCATTCACTTATATTTGATATCAATTCAGTTATCAAGTAGTCTCTTTACAAAAGCACATAGTCAATTGAATGAAATCGTTTAATCTGTTTTAAGTAAAACGTGTGTCACGTTACAGAAAGCTGTCTGGTCTTTTTCATGCGGTTAACAATAGGAACTGGGGGTACAAACGTGCTCGCTGCAGTCTTGATACTTTTTTAATTGAAGATTTAGATTAATGTCAGACTTAAAAAAATATAGTCTTATGTTTTGTCTTTGAACACAAGAGTCATCAAAGAAATTTCTTGAACATCTGGACGTTCGGTAAGAGAAATATCATATATGTAGGATATTTCTCTTATCTAATATTTGTGGATATTATTTTTCATTTTTTATTTTAAGGTATTATGTTTTGCCTCTTTTGAATTTTGGTTAAATTTTATGTTTGATTTATTTTATACTAGATAATAAAAGGTGCCGACGATCTGTTTAAGATCGCGTGAAGCGGTTGGATGCGGGCAGCTCAAAATCGGTCTGTGTGGGATCCTTGGTGGAGGCCTTTGTCCAGCAGTGGACGTCTCTAGGCTGACCTGATGATGAATAAAAGCTTATCATACTGGTGAACAAAATACTTATATTACTGTAAAGATTTGTCATAATCCCTTCAGTAGTTCTTAAATGACAAACCAAAAAACACTTTTCGCCTTTATAATAATTAAATAAATATAATAACCTAGCAACACGTAAACATGTCAACATATTTTTTCCTCGAATATTCGTATTTGTAATTTATTTCATAAATTTGTGCTCATATATATATTCACAATCACAAGAAGGACTAATTAATTTGATAAATATATTATAAATTAAAGAAACCATAAAAACATTAAGAAAAGTATACCGAAAAATAGTTCAAGATGACACTTAATGTCAAACGAAAAACTAAGAAGAAAAGTAAACATAAACAACATAATATACACTAGTAAATTATGATGTAATCAACAAGAAAATATGTTGACGAGAGCTAAGGTAGCAGCTGCACGCCTGACACCCCCGGACTCGTCGCTCAGCTCCGCCTCGCAGCCGCCGCCGGCACCTGCATCAGCGTTGTCGGCAATTGCAGAGGCGTCGAGCTCGTCGAGCGACGAGTACTTCTCGCCGCCGACGTCGCCACCACCTGTACGTCGGCGAGGGAGAGGCCGGCCACCGACCCGCTTGGGACCCCGAGACCCACCGGTCTCAAACAGGGCCCCCGCTATCGGTGGTGATGTGCACCGCATGAGATGGACGAGTTCAATGAATGAAAACGTCATGCGGGCATATTTTGTGGCCACAGAGGGAGGAACTAACCTCAGTGCGTACCGTGATCGAATGAATGAATGAATGAATGAATGAATGAATGAATGAAAAATTTTTATTTGGTCACAAAAGCACAAGGGACACAAGGTAGATAGATACATATTTAGATTATGACACTAACATGCAATATGCATACAGTAATAAGAACAATAATTAAACAGAAGTAAACATAACAAACAAAGAATATATCAAAAGTGCAGAAATACAATACAATAAAAGAATAAAAGATGATGTATGTGTCCCAGCGCTGACCAAATAGGTAGCCAGATCAGCATTTTGTCAAGTAATGCTAGTGCATACCAGACACTGATATTATTCCGGCCCCTTCCATGCGTCACGGATGCACAAACCATTGCCGCGCCACAAAGTGCATTCCATGTGTACCTACATATGTGTATGTTTTCTTGTTTGTACAGTGTGTTGCGTTGTGACTTATATATTAATAAAAAATAAAATAAAAAACCTATACCAAATTCAGAAAGTTATAAAATAAATATTGCTGTCTGTAAGTAAAGTGTAAAGATTCGGTCACAGTGCTAGACCACGAATGATGCTGTCGCAAATTATAATAAAATTAGAATTCCAATTGAAAGTAAATATTAATCAGTATTATTTTATTATACATGACTTATAATTTATTGGATTGGATATATTATACATAATTAATAATATATTTTCTATGACTAGTGTATTGAATAAAGATTGTATATTATTATTAAGGCATTGACTATAACAGAAATTAAAAAATAAATAAATCTTATAAATTAATAAATTAAATTGATGTTAAGTTGAAAATAATTATATAATATATTGTGTAGGTATTTACATAAGTATAAAATTGTCTGTAGGCATTCAAACAAAAGATATGTCCATATTCACGATACCCAGCTCGCATTGAGCATCTAATAGATGTTTTTTAAGTCGCTTTTTAAATGTTAAAGAACTGTTTATTTGCCTCAGAGGTGGGGGCAAATTGTTCCATATCTTGGAAGCTGCGTATCGAAAGCTACCCCCAAAAGCAGCGGTGTTATGACTGTGTATACACAGTTGTTGTGCGCACCTTCTACTCGAACATTGTCTTTGATTAGTGACCCAATTAAGTTTGGTATATAGGTATGACGGCTCTTTGTACTTGATGACACCGAAAAGTAGGCATGCCAAGTGAAGTTTCCTGCGGGATTTCATTTTTAATATTAAATGTTGGTTCAAGAATGGTGTTACATGACTTTTGAATGGAATAGAAAAACAAAAACGGGCGCAAGCATTCTGAACTCGTTGAATGAGACGGTGAGTTCTGGCTAAAAGTCTCGGACCATAAACTGTGTCCGCGTAATTGAGTCTCGAGAGTACCAGAGATTCTACCAGTTGCACTCGGAGTTCCTCAGACAAGTGTGGCCTAATTTTGTACAAAAACCTTCAGTCTATAAAAACAATTTCGAACAGAATCCGCGATATGATCTTCGAATCTGAGCTCACTGTCCATGCGTAGCCCAAGATTGTGGGCTTGGTTAACCCTGACAATTGGCTGCGCCATCAAGTATACCGGAAGCGTGGATGGTAACGCATTGAGCTTATGCTTCGTTCCAAAGACCATATACTTGGTTTTGGCAGGGTTAAGCATGAGACAGTGACTCGCACTCCATTCGGCTATATTTTTAGGTCTTTGTTTAGAGCAGCGACAGCCGCATCATACTCATGAGGCTTGAATGACACATAAACCTGTATGTCATCGGCGTATATATGATAGCTGCAGGTTCGAATGCACTTAACCACATCAGCACAGTATAGGCTAAACAATACGGGTCCAAGTATCGAGCCTTGTGGAACCCCTTTTTTTACTTGAACCTGCTCGGACACGCGTACGCCACCATCACTAGACCTTAACTCTACGTACTGCTGCCGGTTATCCATATAACTATGGAACCATTGCAATGTCTGTTGCTCAAAACCATAGTAGCGTAGTTTGGATAGAAGCAAAGAAATATCAATATTGTCAAAAGCTCGGGAATAATCAAGTAGAACCAGTAGAGTACACATTCCGGAGTCTTGAGCACTCAATAGGCTATCGGTAACATCCAGCAGAGCCGTCGATGTACTATGCCGCTTCCTAAAACCTGACTGCAACGCGGGTAGAATAGAATTTCTCTCCAAATAGTCGGAGAGTTGCTGACAGACAACTTTTTCAATTACCTTCGATATACAAGGTAAGATGCTGATAGGTCGTAGATCCGACACGGTACTTGGATTGGGATTTTTAGGAAGCGGCCTAACAGCAGCAGTTTTCCACAGGTCGGGAAAAATTGAAGTTGCAAACGAATTATTTATTATATCGGTCACAGGAGTGACAATGTAAGGCAAAGACAAGGTCAACATTTTTAGAGTGATACCATCACAGCCCTCAGCATTCGATCTCATACCCACAATGTGCCGCATGACGACCGCCTCATCTACAGGAGATATTTTGAACATGTCCTCATTATGGGTATGAAACTCGTAATACGTTACTAAAGATATCGTTGGCCTTGCTTCACCGGGAATCGAAAGGAACTCGTTGTTAATATAGTTAGCGTCCGCGAACTGTGGAGGCAGCTCTTGAGATTGTCCTCTATGAGCTGGAATCAAGGTGGACTTAATATTTTTCCAAAGCGTTTTAGGATCTTTAATCTTGTTATTAATGTTATATTTGTAATAGGCACGTTTTTCATTATGCAAGGCGGTAATCACCAGAGACTTCAGATCTTTGTAATATTGATATTTGCTGTTCATTTTAGTCGCCCTATAGTCAGAAAGCGCTTTATCACGCAACCTCATCATGTCTTTCACAGTGTCCGTTATCCATGGATATGAAGGTTTTTTTATAGTGCATAGTTTTAGAGGCGCATGGATATCGAACACTGTTAGAAGACACTGATTAAATACGCTTACTTTGTCGTTTACGTTGTCCAAAGTATATAAGGGATCCCAGTTTATACTACGAAAATGATTCTCGAAATCATCTACACATATATTCGTTAGAGGTCTATACACTATTGAAAACGGTTTAAAAATATCCCGCCTGACGCCAAACTCACAAATGACAAAACAATGTCCCCGGGCTGAGCCAAATGGTTGAACATCTATAAATCTCTCTTTGAGATCCGTGCACACCAAATCTATGAGAGTTTCACTGCCCTCCGTATAATGCGTTGGCGAACTGACTAATTGTTTGAGGCCAAGACATCTCAAAAATTCATGAATCTTTTTAGTTTTAGCCTCTTCACTCCGCAACAGATTGACATTAAAATCACCAGTCAGCAAAAAGTGATCACATTTCCCCAACGTGCTGATCGTGTCCGTAAGAGCATCCAAAAAGAGGTCAAGGTCAAGCCAAGGCGGCCGATAAGCCGTACCCACTGCAATTTTCTTACCGTTCATAGTTAAAATGAGCCACATTTGCTCGACAGAAACGTATCTGCTATCTGTTGGAATGACGCAGACGCGCACACTCAAACTGCGCCTTAAATAAAAACCGGTCCCGCCTCCGCGGCCTCCGCGCACACTTGCTGGGCGCGGCGTATGCGCCAGTCTGAATCCGGGTATTGTCGGAGAACGCTCGTCCTCACCGGGACGCAGCCACGTTTCGTTCACAGCCACAATATCAAACGAATGTCTTGCGAAAACTGAAATGAACTCGTCATGGTTTGTACCTAAAGACCCCGCATTTATAAACCCAACTTTTAAATATTTATCCTTCTTAACCATAGTTGACCGTATTTTTAAATAAACATGTAAGTACATAGATGGCATAGGGTGCATATGAATTTAAAGTGTGAATGTGTAATAATGAATATCGGGTAAGTTTTATGTGGTATGTATAATGTTTAGATAGCAGTAGGCGTACGGTTACGAATGTAAACAAATAAGCGCGAGCGCTGGGAGTGTTATTGTTGACCATTTCGGGGTATTTATACTGCGAGCTGTATCTAATATTATATGAGTGAATGTGACGAGTGTGTAAATTGAATGTTTTGATTATGCTGAGTGAGTGGGACCAGCATATAGGGCAGTTGTAACGCCACGCGGCGGGGACACATACACCGTAAGTTAACATAGGGAACATAAAAGCGGAGCAGTATGTACATATAACTACACATAAGAGCGCCGTATAACAGACATAGTGTAAACATTTATCAACAGACATGCTCAAAAAATAAAAGAATGATTGTAAATAGGGAGAAGGACGTATATTTGCCAAACTAGTCGCTAAAAAAAAATTTTGTCAATGTCCTTCTCGCATCTAATTCGTTCCACCCTCCTACCATCCTCCTTACGTGCCAGTATCTTGCCATCCCTGGTCCACACATACCTCCAATTGACACGACTGGCGGCTTGCCGTGTGAGATAATATAGATGACGGTTTGTTTTGGTCAGACGTTCGTTGACATAAACGCGACTCTGTGGACCCCGCACTTCCAGGTCCAGTGAGGTAAGACCGCGACGTACGCGAGCCGCGTTAAGAATTTGATCCCGGATCGTTCGCCGGGCAAAACGGACGGTGATACAACGCGGCCTTTGTGTTGTGGGGTCGGCAGCAGTTGCGTGTGGGCCAGCGTTGGCTTCATCAGTCCTGTTGCGAAGCGACGAGCCCAGCCGATGCACGTGCACAACATCCCTTTCATCCAGGGTAATACCTAGCTTGGTGGAGAGGATTTTCACGATGTGCATAACGCTCTCTTCCTTATTCTCAGGGAGCCCAGTTATGTCGATGTCATTCAGTAGCAAATCTTGATCGCGTTCGTTTATTTGACACCTCAGATCGGCAATGGTATCTTCTACTGAGTCTATGTTTGGAGGTACGATTTTCTCGAATCGGGTCTCCAGAGACGAGACTTTATGCTCAAGAGTTGTGATGGCTTCTTTATGCTGCGAGATCTCAGTTTTAAAGTAAGCGATTTCTTCCCGGTATTCGCGAAGGTCAGCTCTGAGTGCACTGATTTCATTACGAATGGAACGAATCTCGGTGGCTAAATCAATGGAGCCAGTAACCAGTGTGCCCGAAGCCGCTATGTCTGGACTGGAATCTGGACGTCGGCTCTCCTCAGTTGTTGAGGCAGAGGTGTCATGAGATGCGGTGGCTTTGCATTTATTGCAGGTCCAAGTAGATTTACCTCTGGCTGTTTCAGGGACCTGGGCGCAGTCTTTATGGAAGGAAGCCTGGCACTTACAGCAACGCACACTACCTGAAGATGACAAAAATTTTCCACAATCGCCACATTTAGCCATGGTATTATTGAATGGAAAATAGGTAGTTCCAGTTATGACAGACAGATGGCGCTGTATAGCAGTTTGTATACAATGGTGTTTGACGGCTTTTGTTATGGGTTCACACTCTTAAACTATGATGTCTCTGGTCTGAATATGGGTGCGCACACACTAATCACTGCGACAGTCATCAATGCTGCCTTTGTTTCAGGCGCTTGAGCCAGCTGTCAACGTGTCAACACAACCACTATCGGATCAAGTGCGGGCCATCCAGCGGTGTCACCTGTTGGATGATTCCGTGCTTGAGAGACTTCGCTCTGACGTGCAGAGAAGTCTCCCCATCACTTTTTCAACGCAGCCTGACACAGTGGTTGCTCAACAGCAACTGTTAAATCCAGTTGATGAAGAGGTAGATGACGAGACTTCTCATGTAAGTACCCAGTGCAACGATCAGTTAAGGAGTGCTTTGGAATGTGCTATTGCGGAATACCGATCCATGGACCCAAGTATTCGGCCTCGTTTGCCTCGTTTGCCCATGCATAACAAAAACATAGCGCTGGTGAGTGCCCTAGACGCATTACTGTCTACTCATTTTGATAATAGTGAAAATCTCAGCGATACACATTCGATCCTGTATTGTGCGGCGGTTGCGGCGTGTCGAGTAGCAGGGGTTAAAATGTCTGTAAATAATACCGCTACTCGACAGACCGCTGCTGTGCCAGCTTGGCAACGCAGGATTGAGCGTCGTATTGCTGAGACTAGGGCACTCATTGGCAAGCTCTCCTGTTTCAGGATGGGCAATTCCCGACCAAGAGTGATGCGCTTTGTAACTCGAGCCTTTGCGGGAACTGGTATCAGTTCCCAAGATTATTTGCCTCGGGTTACAGAGCGCATCGATACTCTAAAGCAAAAGCTTTATGCATGGGCAAACCGTATTAGGCGATACAAAACAAGAGTGGATCGGTATTGCCTGAATCGCACATTTCAAAGAGACGAGAGGTGGGTGTACCGAAGATGGGAGCGACCCGAGTCTACGGCCGGTGACGTTGATGGGAGTCGACCGGATGATGATGCCACTAATACGTTTTGGCGCAGCATCTGGACGACGCCTGTCAACCACACGGAGAGTGATTGGATTGGGGTTGTTGAGCGAGTATGCGAACAAATTCCAACTATGGAGCCAATATTTATATCAAATGATGATATAGCCAGTGCAGTCCGTTCGTTACCTAACTGGAAATCAGCGGGACAGGACGGGCTGCAGATTTTTTGGCTCAAGTGGCTCCGTAGTTCGCATACTTGCTTAGTATCTCAGTTCCAATTATCACTGGAATCGGGGTCGCTACCAGAATTTTTAACATCCGGCGTCACTCACCTACTCCGTAAGTCTGGTAGCGCCACGGACCCCAAAAATTACAGGCCGATAACCTGTTTGCCTACAATATATAAACTCCTTACATCCATTTTGAGAACGAAATTAACAAAACATGTATCTGATAATTCTATTTTGTCTGTTTCTCAAAATGGATGTAGGAGTGGGGCCCGTGGCACTAAAGAACTCCTTCTGATAGACATGGCTATTAGCCAACAGGTGCGCCGTAACCGAAAGAATCTGTCGACATGCTGGATAGATTACAAGAAGGCTTACGACTCCGTGCCACATACATGGCTTTTGAGGGTGCTGGAGTTGTACAAAGTAGATGCAACTCTATGCACCTTTTTAAGGTCATGTATGGGGCAGTGGAGGACCGTATTGCGCTATCCAGGATGTCGATCGAGTTTGGGTTGCGGTGCTCCAATAAGGATCGAGCGAGGTATATTCCAGGGCGATAGTCTGAGTCCTTTGTGGTTTTGTCTAGCCCTGAATCCCCTAAGTACCTTGTTAGAGGCTTCAGGGCCAGGCTATCGGTTAAGGAGAGGAGGTCATTTTACATCTCACCTCCTTTTCATGGATGACCTGAAATTATTTGCCCCCAACAATTTTCAACTGACTGCATTACTTAAGGTAACCGAAACCTTCAGTAATTCTATCAGGATGGAATTTGGTGTAGATAAATGTGCGGTCATGCATCTGAAGAGAGGCAGGATTATGGAATCTGCAGGGATACAACTCTCAGATTCCATACAACTTAGATCGCTCTCCCTAACCGAGACCTACAAATACCTGGGTATGTCGCAGTCTTTGAATATTTCTGAGACTGACATGAAACATACGTTGCAGGCTCGTTTCTTTGGCCGCCTGAAAAAAGTACTTAACAGTCTTTTATCAGGTGGCAACAAGGTGCGGGCCTGCAACGGGTGGGCCATGCCAGTCCTAATGTATTCCTTCGGCATACTCAGGTGGACCCAGACGGAACTAGACGCCCTGGACAGAAAAGTCCGTTCAATGCTGACTGCATCTCGGATGCATCATCCACGCTCGTCGGTGATGAGGCTGTACATCCCGCGGAAATGTGGGGGTCGAGGCTTTTTATGTGCTAAGACTCTCCATAACCGCGAGCTGTACAACCTCAGAGAATATTTTTTAGGAAGGAACGTGGATGTGCACCGCGATGTAGTTGCTGTTGATTCAGGACTTACCCCGCTCGCTCTGGCTAAAGGGAACTGGCACAAACCTGCAGTAATTAGTACTGACGACCGAAGAGAAGTATGGAAGGGAAAGGAGCTGCATGGACGGTTCTATAGAGCTTTATATGACCCAGATGTCAATTTTAAAGCTTCTGTAGCCTGGCTACGGTTCGGTGATCTCTTCGGAGAAACCGAAGGTTTTGTCTGTGCAATTATGGACGAAGTTGTCATGACAAACAACTAACGAAAGTATATACTGAGGGACGGTACGGTTGACATATGTCGGGCGTGTCACCGGCCCGGAGAATCTCTCAGGCATATAGTGTCCGGTTGTTCGAGTCTTGCCAATGGTCAGTATTTGCACAGACACAACCAAGTGGCCAGGATAATCCACCAGCAACTAGCCCTTAAATATGATCTCATTGGTTCTGAGGTACCGTACTACAGATATGTGCCCAACCCAGTTCTCGAAAATGGTCGTGCACTGTTGTACTGGGATCGGTCTATCATTACAGACAGGACTATTGTAGCCAATAAGCCTGATATTGTAGTGATAGACCGAGCAGAGCGACTCGCAATGATAGTCGATGTCACCATCTGACGTCAATCTCGTGAAAGCAGAAAAAGAGAAGGAGATAAAATATTTGGACCTAGCTCACGAGATTGTCGACATGTGGGATGTGGATTCGGCTATCATTGTGCCGATAGTTGTGTCGGTGAATGGATTAGTCGCCAAGAGCCTCGACCAACACCTAAAGAGGCTCGCACTAGGCAGCTGGATCAAGTCTTTGATTCAGAAGGCGTTTCTTCTCGATACGGCGCGCATCGTGAGGAAGTTCCTTTCTCTGAGGCCCTAACCACCGGTGGCTTGGTCCCTGTACCCGACACCGGTGGGTTTCCGTGGTCCTATTTTATATAGTTAAATTTATTTGATGTTTGAAATAGAATTAGTTTTTATTATAAGTCAAATCGATTAGATCGATTGAGTAACTTTTTGTTTAGTCTATTGAAAATTTCTGACAATGGTCACACTGAACTGTCACTGCCGTCCTTCCGCTTGAAAAATTAACACGCCGTTTGCAAGCTCGCGTGCCTTGTACCTAAATTAAATTGATCGCCCTTTGAATTAACGCGAATTGAATCAACTTGTAATTAACTTAATACGTAATTGCCGCTTTTGACTTCCGGCAAAGTTTGTTGTAAATTGATGACATATTGAACATTTTTGTGAAAAGTTTTGTGAACCGCAACGTGCATCGTGGTCTGGAGAAGGACTTCGCCGAATTGTAAACTGGTATCTATTGATTCTCTTGTTATTTTGGCCAAAATTATAGGTTAATCTATAGGTCCACTTCAAGAACATCACCAGGATATATAAGGTAAAATTTTCATGTACCTGCTCAATACTTTACTCACTGTGCAACGCAGTGCATTGTGTCTGGATATATTGTCTATCGTGGTCAGGTAGATGTATTACACCTTCCACTGCGCACTTCTGATACACCTTCCTGCCTGGCTACGGTAATTCTAGACATAATTTTGGTGCAGAGCTGTAGTTGAAATTTAGCCGCTGTTGCATTACTGAGTATAAACTCAGATTGGTATGAGCTTGTATCTTATCACCTTGTAGACAGTATTGTAGTGTTTGTCAGGTCAGTTATTGTCTAAAATACATAATTTTTAATTGTATAAGTTGACCTAGATAATTTGAAACACATTGTCACATAACCTCAATCAGTAATTCTTGATTTGTATTGTTGAAAAATCTAACTTAAATTTGTTGTGGCATTAATAAGTCAGTTTGTTTGGATACATAACAGCTGTATGTATCAATAAATTTAGTAAATTTAGTTTATTGCATATATTCATAAACATAACAACCAACTTGACCTTGCCACTTGGGCGGGTCACATTAATAAACTTTGTTTTGTTATAATATAGATCATATTGCTAGGTAACACATATTCTGTGTGTACTTACAGTTGTATATATCATAAATAACACAGTTAGTCTGTCTGTTGCAAATAATGAATTAAGTTGAAGTTTCAACTTTATTAATTTGTTATAAGTTATAACTTTTGATAACTTTTGTGTTCGTTTCAATATACTGAAACTTTAAATTTTCTTGGGCAGTAAATACCTGCCACTTGCTTGTACCAACAGTAAACAGGCTAATACTTTGTTGGTTTCAAAGAATTAAGAAAAATTACGTTTCGATTGTTAATATTGTTTAACGCTTGTCCGGGCTCTTTTGAAATTTTGATTATGTCAGCTATCAAGGACTTGCGTGCGGCTGCTGGTGCCATTGCATCAGATTTGCGCTGGTTTGCCTCGGCCGGTGCTTTAGTGAACCGGCCTGATCGCCAGCAGGCCTTACTTCAGAGGTACGAGCGGATCGATGATCGCCTGGCAAGTGTGGAACAGCAGTTCCACACTTTCAGCGCTTGCTGTCTCGAAGTGTCAGTCACTGATTTCACTGCTGACCAGCGAAATAAGGTCAGCGAAGACTATGCCCAGGTCTTAGACCTGTATGATGCTGTCTCCAATAGTGCGAGACAACTAGTTGCCGATAGGGAAGGGCAACCCGGCCTGTAGCTGGAGCTTCCTAGGTCAGCACCGGGGCTGGTGAGTAGGCTCCCTACTTTGGACCTCCCCCATTTTGATGGCTGCCTAGGAAGCTACCTGGGCTTCGTTAACTTGTTCGACAGCCTGGTCAATGATAGGGCTGACCTTCGGCCGGCACAAAAGTTGGCCTATCTAATGTCGGTTCTGGATGGGGAGGCTAAGGGCCTCATCCAGCATCTGCCCGTGTCTGACGAGGCGTACCAGACAGCTCGGGACCTAATCACCCGTAGGTACCATAATAAGCGTGGCCTCGCCGACACGCACATCGAGCAGATTTTGGGTTTGCCGACGCTCACCCGGGTCTCTGGGTTGCGCACCCAACTTTTGAACCCGCTTTTGGTGGCCATCAACGCACTTAAGTGCCTTGACCTGCACGTGGACCAATGGTCCTATCTATTGGTGCACATTGTACTGAAAAAGCTGCCTGCCGACCTGAGGTCGCGTTTTGAACAGCGCTTTGGTGGGGATAGCGCGACCCATCTGCCCCCCTTTGCTGACCTGGAGAAGTTCCTGGAGGATGAGTGTCGGGTCTTGGACAACTCCGGTGGTGACACGCCGGCTAAGTCGCAGCCGCCCAAGGTCAAGGAGCAGGCTCGCGTTCACACCCGAGCCAATGTTGACCGGCGCCCTCCTCGCTTTGCGGTCACGCAGAGCCCAGCGGAGTGCTCTTACTGCAAGGTCACGGGGCACAGAACGGCCAGTTGTAGGGCATTCTTGGACCTACATGTCGCCTCTCGTAGGCGCATCGCGAATGCCCGCCGCCTTTGCTTCTCTTGCTTGGGGTCCCACTACCAGCGAGACTGCCCAAACTCTCGCCCCTGTCCTCACTGTGGAGGACAGCATTTGGACATTCTCTGCATGAATGCCAGAGAGGTAGGCCGCTTGTCCAACCAGCCGACGCCGCGCACGGGCGGGTGTTTTGAAGGTGGCAGCCGAGGCTCACCGGCACGTACCCGAGAGTCGCCTCGCTTAATTGATCGCCGCTCACCCCGCTTGGAGAACCGTAGCGTGCGCACGCCTCCCCTCTCTCGCGCACCTGAATGTGCGACCGCTCAACATCACCAGCACCATGACTGCTGCCCCAGGTATTCCCCTCCTTTGGCGGAGCGTCCCCGCCTTGACTCGCGCCCACCTCGTTTTGGGCGGGTGCGTCATTATGAACCCCCACAGATGGCGCGCGGATCAAGTCATCGCGCCTTTGAGGACTTCAAGCCGCACCCTCGTTTTGACTTGCCTGGTCCTGGCCAACGGTCGCCGCCCAGGCAACAATAGGTCATTGACCCCTGCCCTATAACGCCAACCTCCCCCATTGAGACCGTTATCCTACCAACGGTTGCTGTTAGGGTCTGGGGACCCACGGGGATCTCTGTTGTTGTCCGTGCTATATTGGACACAGGTTCACAA
This sequence comes from Euclidia mi, assembly GCA_944739405.2. NCBI lineage: Eukaryota > Metazoa > Arthropoda > Insecta > Lepidoptera > Erebidae > Euclidia > Euclidia mi. The sequence continues at coordinate 12,367,838 of OX123188.2, read as the reverse complement.
GGTTGCATTGCTTCCACTTATTTGGTAGGGCAGGTTAAATTAAATATGGGCTCTTTTTCGAATTGTATACGGGGCATAGGGGACGCAGCCTCTAATGTTGAAGGGCAAGTTAAGGTTTTGTTTGGCCCTGTTGAATCTTCACACCCGAGGATTAAAACCTCGGCTATTGTGTTGAAGAATATTTTGGGTATGCACCCACAGAAGCAGCTACCTGCTGCTGTGGTGAATTTGACATCGGGATTGGAACTGGCAGACCCCAAATTTGACACACCGGGACAAATCGACTTGTTGATTGGCTCTGATGTCCTCGGTGGAATTTTGATTGGTGGGAAACGGGTCTTGGTGCCAAATGGTTTGACTGCCATCCCGACCATATTTGGACTTGCTTTGATGGGACCTGTACCAAGGGACCGCCCTCCACCTGAACTTGATAATTTGTTGGCTGTAGGCTCTGCTCTCTCTGATGCAGTTCAGAGGTTTTGGGAGGTAGAGGAGCCCCCTCAAGTTGCCCGTTTGAATCCAGAACATGAGGAGTGCGAGCTGTTCTTCCAGAACAACACTGGTCGACTCCGTTCTGGTCGGCTCATTACGAAGCTACCCTTCCTGTCTGTTCGGCCTCCGCTTGGTGAGTCACGACCTTTAGCCGAAAAGAGATTGTTGGCTATGGAGCGTCGCATGGGTCGTGATCCGGAGCTCAGACAGAAGTACATTGAGTTCATGAGGGAATATGAACAGTTGGGACACATGTCTGTGTCAAATTTGGATTGGCTTTCGGTGGAGCACCACTTTCTCCCGCATCATGCGGTATTGAAGCCATTTACTGGGAAGCTGCGCACAGTATTTGATGGTTCTGCGCAGACTTCAACAGGCGTATCCTTGAACCAGTGCTTGCATTCTGGTCCCAAGTTGGTCAAGGACCTTTGTGACGTCATCACCAACTTCCGACGACATCAGGTTGTCTTTGTGGCCGACATAAAAATGATGTTCAGGCAGACTATTATCCACCCTGATGACCGTCGCTTCCAGCTGATCCTTTGGAGAGAGTCTCCTCGTGATCCCATGGTCGTCTACGAGCTCAATACTAATACGTACGGGTTAAGGTCAAGCCCCTACTTGGCAATACGTTCTCTTTGGGAGCTCGCAGACCGCGAAGGCTTACGTTTCCCACGAGCCTCCGCCATCTTGAAAGACGATATTTACGTCGATGACATTTGTTCAGGCGCCTCCACAGCGGACGAGGCGATCCTCCTGCGGGACGAATTGATAGGTATTTTGGCCTCCGCTGGCTATGAGTTGCGCAAATGGATTTCCAACTCACCAGCGCTTTTGGAAGGCTTGCCAGAGGATCATCAGCAAGATCCACATCAATTTGAGATTGTTGACAACCCCGCCATGATGGCTGTTCTCGGCGTTCAGTACAGACCAGTCCAAGAAATCTTTACGTATAACGTAGACTTGAAACTGCCTTGTTCTTGGACTAAACGTCTCGTGTTGTCTACTGTCGCCAGAACCTTTGATCCGAACGGTTGGATTTGTCCTATCATATTTTGGGCAAAATGCTTCTTGCAGAAGCTTTGGACAGCAGGATTGACCTGGGACGAACCTCTACACGGCACTCTTGTTGAGGAATGGACCTCTTTTGTATCCTCACTTCCTGCCATCAATGAGATCTCCTTGCCTCGTCCCATCCTTCCTCCCTGGAAGTACAAGGCCACCCTTCACGGGTTTTGTGACGCCTCGGAACGTGGTCACGCCGCCGTGGTGTACTTGCGCACAGTCAGTGCCTCAGGTCAGGTGAGGGTTTCCCTGACCATTCCGAAATTGGAGCTCTCGGGAGCAGCCCTACTTGTACGCTTGTTGAATCACGTGTCCAGTACCTTGGGTAAAAGCATTTGTATTAATGGAACCTACGCCTGGACAGACAGCCAAATTGTTCTTTGTTGGTTGAAGGCTTCTGTCCACACCTTGGAGTTATTTGTCGCTAATCGCGTTTTCGAAATCCAGAAATCCGAAGTCAAACTAGTTTGGAGACACGTGCCAGGTGAGCTCAACCCCGCTGATTGTGCCTCGCGCGGATGCTTGACGCCTAGTTTGATAGGTCATTCTCTGTGGTGGGGTCCGGAATGGTTGAGTCGACCAGAAATTGATTGGCCTCGAACGCCAGTTTTGAATACTTCTAATTTGCCGGGTCTACGAACACTCGCTCTTGAGAAGGTAGAATGCGCCTTCGACCCCGATTTCCTGTTGAATCGTTACAGCTCCCTCGACAAGTTGTTAGGTGTCACTGCTTGGATAAAGCGTTTTATTTTTAACCTAAGGCACCCACAACAGAAACGACTGACACCGTTTATCTCACCACAGGAACGACAGGAGTCCCTCACCTTTATGGTTCGTTCTGTGCAATTGGCGCATTTTGAAAAGGAGATTGCTATCCTTAAATCAGGGAGATCGAAATTGTCGGGAGCTGTCTCTAAATTGAACCCCTTTTTGGACGATACGGGTCTCTTGCGCGTTGGAGGGCGTCTCAAGAACGCCAACCTCCCTTACGGAGCACGTTACCCCCTTTTGTTACCCAAAGACGGTCATTTGGTACGCTTGTTGGTAACTGACCGTTACCTCAAAAATTCGCATGCTGGTTGTAATGCTTTGTTGGCCATTTTGCAACGCGAATTTTGGATCTTGTCTGCCCGAAGAATTATTCGGAGTGTAGTCTTTCGCTGCATCCCTTGCTATAAGCTCAAGGCTTCTACCATGCAGCCCTTGATGGGAGACTTACCGGCAGATCGCGTAACTGAGAGCAGGACGTTTGACGGTGTTGGCACAGACTTCGCAGGTCCCTTTTTGGTGAAAACATCGACACTTCGAAACAGCAAGACTGTTAAGGCCTACTTGTGTGTTTTTGTTTGTCTCTCCACAAAGGCCGTACACTTAGAGCTGGTCTCCTCGCTTACGACCGAGGCGTTTGTAGCCACATTTGACAGATTTGTATCCCGCAGGGGGCTGCCTTCCTTGATCCGTTCTGACTGCGGCACTAACTTCAAGGGCACGTATAATTATTTGAATAATGTTGTTAATATTTAATGAAATAGAACTGTTAAGAACACAACCTAACTTATGTAAAACCCGATTAAAACTAAAGCTGAAGGCTATGATGCTCGGTGAATGTGATAATACTATTAGCGAGGTCCATTCCCGAGATACAATAGATTATGTAAGTAGGGTTTAGTATAATAACTAACGAAACATTAAGTACTTATGTTAATTTAATTAATTAATTGTAAGGTGTTGTACTTTTTATATTTTAATATTTTAATTTAGTTTTATTTACATTCATATGTCAACGAGCGTATCTCGCCAACAAGCTGTTGTAGCTTGGCGAGAGTAATGTCATTTTATATTTTTTACTATTAAAAAGAAATAAATAAAAAAAAAAAAAAAAAAATATAATTTTCTTGAAACCAACAAGGCTGATATAGGTGATAGGCTTGCCCAACGTGGGATAAATTGGTTGTTTTCCCCACCAAATTGTCCACACTGGGGTGGTATATTTGAGGCCGCCGTAAAATCGGCCAAAACACACTTGCGCAGGACAATCGGTGAATCTGTCCTTACATTTGAGGAACTCGCAACTGTGTTTTGTAAGATTGAGGCCGTTTTGAACTCTCGGCCATTGTGCCCGATCTCCTCAGATTCGAATGATTTGGAGGCCCTTACGCCGGGCCATTTTTTGATTGGTCGCCCACTTGTCGCCTTGCCTGAGTACCCCTATATTGATACGAGACCTGGTCGTCTCTCGCGTTTTGAATTGGTACGCCAGATTACTCAGAGCTTTTGGAAACGCTGGAACTTGGAATATTTGCACATACTCCAGCAACGCGTTAAGTGGACCGACAAGACCGATCCACCCAAGATTGGTGACCTCGTTTTGAAAAAGGAGGCTAACCTTCCGCCACTCAGATGGCGCAGAGGGCGCATCCTTCGTTTGGTAACTGGGGCTGATGGAGTTCCCCGATTTGCTGAGGTCTTGGTGGACGGTTCGATTCTGAGGAGAGCGGTTGCAACATTGTCACGTCTACCAACCGATTAGCGGACCGGTAGGCCGGTCCGGGGCGGGTGGATGTTTGAAATAGAATTAGTTTTTATTATATATTAAGTCAAATCGATTAGATTGATTGAGTAACTTTTTGTTTAGTCTATTGAAAATTTCTGACAATGGTCACACTGAACTGTCACTGCCGTCCTTCCGCTTGAAAAATTAACACGCCGTTTGCAAGCTCGCGTGCCTTGTACCTAAATTAAATTGATCGCCCTTTGAATTAACGCGAATTGAATCAACTTGTTATTAACTTAATACGTAATTGCCGCTTTTGACTTCCGGCAAAGTTTGTTGTAAATTGATGACATATTGAACATTTTTGTGAAAAGTTTTGTGAACCGCAACGTGCATCGTGGTCTGGAGAAGAACTTCGCCGCATTGTAAACTGGTATCTATTGATTCTCTTGTTATTTTGGCCAAAATTATAGGTTAATCTATAGGTCCACTTCAAGAACATCACCAGGATATATAAGGTAAAATTTTCATGTACCTACTCAATACTTTACTCACTGTGCAACGCAGTGCATTGTGTCTGGATATATTGTCTATCGTGGTCTGGTAGATGTATTACACCTTCCACTGCGCACTTCTGATACACCTTCCTGCCTGGCTACGGTAATTCTAGACATTTGATATATTGAGTTTAATTATGTAAAATGTGACTTTGAGAATACTGTTTAATAAAGAGAAAAATAAATAATAATATGCTATGTTTTACCTTTGCCATGTCATGTTTTATAATTGCTATATTTTTAGCTTACTATCCACTCTGTGTTTTTGTGGAGCCCTCAATCTCAAGTTCGATGCCGCGACCTACATATTGCATAGTATTCTCTTTCCAGTATCAAGACCACTTCTACTAATCAAAGCAGATAGAGCACGTCTCAAGCTGATACATAGAAGTTAAAGATATGAAATACTTTAGTGTTTATCTCCACGAATCGTGAAGGGGTTGAAGCAACAGCCTTGTAAAATAAGCACTGTGCTGAATGATAATTATGGTTTTGATCCCCACACATAACAATGCTTTGTGTGTTCCACAAATCTTTGTTTGGCGTCTGCGTCTTCTATATCTCCATTAATTATGTATTCACAAACGACGAAAAATAAGTTATCTTTTAAATAAAAAAAACAATAGAGTATTCTAGATATATGGTGCGATAATTTCAATAGCTTTTGCAATTTTTTTTATTTTCGATTGCACATAAAGCTACAAAGATTATATCAATATGCAGTCAATTCTCAAACGACATCATATTATGCAGAGTAGGTATATGCAGAGAAGTCATTGTAGCCAACTAACTGACTGGCATAAATATGGTCCCTGAATAAGTCCCTGAAACATTGGTTTACTTCGTTCAATTCGAGCGCTTTGTTACACTGTCAATTTTTACTGTGCAATACTGTCAAAACTATTATGAACCAGTTTATACATCGTCATATCGTCGTCACACCTTTATCCCCGAACGGGTAGCCAGAGGTGTAATATTACGTCCACGTTTCGCCTTTTAAGTCGCCGGGCACATTGCTAGACTCCGAGCTGCTACTGAGAATTTGGAAAACTTAGTAACACTTTTGCCCGACCCGGGAATCGAACCAGAGACCGACGATGGCAGACGCATATGCTATCCACTGGACCAAGGAGGCACACATTACATAATTATAGCAACTATTGGTACTTTTAATAAATAAATGTGGTACCGCAGTGTTTGAAATAGAAATATTGTCTATGATAGTTAAATCGAGAATATTAGTTGGTATAATTTTTTTTGTCTTTGGTAATTTTTGACTCTTTGGTAATTTTTTGACTCTGTGTGGTGTGTGAATGGTGTGAGTGGTGATTCTCTGTCTACGGAGTGGTGAGTGGTTTCTGAACACGCAGAGTAAATAAAACCGTTAGTCTAGTACACATTAATTGAATCTGTCATGCGTCAGCGCCATTTAAAAAATAAAAGATGTATTAATTTTAGGCTAGTTCGGTACATTTACATCGTCAACTAAAACAAATCTGAATCTATCAATTATTGGCTTCGTTTACTTATAAAACTAAGTAAATTGGCTCCGAAGCTTTCGGATTCGTAAATAGGATTACGCTTCAGTAACTAAGTTTTGACTTAGTGACCAAGGTTCAATCCAATGTATTATTTTGTACGGATGGATTTTAAAGTTTTTATTTAATCTTACTCGTATTAGTAACTTTCACAGCATAGGCAGCGATAGCCTAGTGGAGATACCAACGGACTGCCATGCAGAGGGTATCGATCCACGGCCAATGAATATTCGAATTTAAGTGTGTATTAAATTGTTAATAATATAATTATCGGAGAGCACGTAAAACCGTGCGCCCCGGCTGTCATAGTCGTTACGGAGAGTCAGTACCCTCAAATAAACTGATACTGGTCTAAGGGCCGATTTTTCAATCGTCCGTTAAAAGATAACAAAACAATAAAATATAACACTTACAAATTAAAAACTACGGTTGTGGATAAAGTAGATCAATGATGTTACGTACTTTTCAACTTAGCCCGGTTAAAGTTTAACTGTCAAGTAAATTTAAACTGACGATTGAAAAATCAACCCTTAACCATGGAATATCACTATCCCTTTGGGTTGCGGAGGTCAGACGGCAGTCGCTCTATGGAAAAGTTGATATTCTGTCATATCTTGTTAGAGCAGTAAGCAGACCTCGGGCTCCAAGGCGTGTCGTGTCAGTCTTGGATGCAACCGAAATAACGCTAGGGCGATGATGATGAGTAACTTTCACGGCAGATCCTTATTTAGTATCGGAAAGGCTACTGGAACTTATTCCTGTTGTATATTGCATATTATCAAACAGCGTAGAATATAAAATCAAATATTAAACCTAAAACACTTGTGTTATTATTGTGTATGTATTATTTAACTTTTACTTCATATAACAAGATATACCTACTTTAGAAACGTTGTGTTCATCAACATTGATTTTAAATGTGCTCGCGAGATACCAAACACGTGTCATACAGGCTGGAGAAGTGAGGTCCTCCTTTTTTAAGAACAACTTACACACTACAACATTATAAAAATGATTTCACTTAAATTCTTCGACCCAAGACACACTCGTTCGAGAACACCGTTAAAGCGCCTAACACAAAAGTAAAATAACACAACAAAACGAACCGAAAACAAACTGTTTTGTCCATTTTGTACAGCATTTTATTATTCAAAGAGTAAGGACAACAATGTTACGGTATTCGCAGCAGCAACTGCACAAGTTAAAAAGGAAATTAACAAAAACGCAAACTGAAAAATGTTGCGATGCCGAAGGAAAAATATAATAACGGTGAACTTGTGAAAACTTGTTCTGTAAATGAAGAAACGAGCTGAATAAAACTTAGTTAGCGTTATGTACTATTGTTTTCTTTTAAATTAAACTAAAATGGTTAAAATTCAAATAATACTGCATTTTTGTACGTTGAACAATTTCATCAGTAATTTATTTAAATATTTAGTTTTAAATAGATGTTAAGAGGAAAGAGAAACTAGAGGAATGTATAACAGGGAATGCGAGAAACGAGTGTATAACTGCTATTCAATCCAAAAACAGCCTTGTGTGGAACGGTGTGAAAATGTGGATTTGAACGATGTTGATCTGCTTGTTCTACAACTATTTGACCTTGGAACCTCAAACATCCTCTATACTTGCTTCTCAATGTGTCTTTAGGTGAATAGCCTGGTAAGTTTGTCAGATTCACTTAGTTATCGAGTGAAACGTTAGGGCAAGATTTACCTTCCCTTTTATTTAGGAAGAAAATTTAGAGTATCATACAATATCCAAATCAACAGCAGATTGGTTCAATAAAGCACAAGGTGCTTTGGCAGAATGTAGCAGCAAACTACGTAAAAATACAATTGTAAATTAATTTCACAATCAACACTATGCACCACTATACAAAACGCGTTGTTTATAACTGAATAATATGCTAAGTCCCACGCTTATATCAACAACATTTCACTGAAAAAATAATTTATTCCTCATTCACAACATTCATTCCGTATATTTCGAAATTGAGTTGAATTTTGAATCATAATATGAGAACGAAGTTTCTATTTGTTTGTCAAAGTTTCTTAAAAAAGCTGTGTTTAAAACAAGTACCTCTGATGAACTGCTCATGGCTTTGTTATCATGACGCAAGTTTCAACAAAATTGAGGAAAATCAGGTGGTTTGATATCCTTACACGCAAGGCAATGTCGCAACTTTTGGGAATGTCGATAAGTAATTCCTCGCCTTTGTTGTATTTCTTTTGAATGATATAGTATAAAAAAATGTTAAAATCGTAATTTGATTTTGATTGGCTTTTTGGCATTTGTGCCACACACCTTACCAGATTGCAGCATATCCGTAATCATTACTCTTGCAACAGACAAAACTAATATCGCTTGCTATAATATATGATACTTATAACAGCAAGTCAAAGCCCATAAATGAACCTGTCAATGTTCTAAGATAGATTACATAATATAAAAACAGTACAACAACAAGTCATTATGCCTTGTAGTCCCATAGCGTTCTTAGTCATTAGTAGAAATAATATGTTTTGATTTTTGTAAACATTGAGACTGAAACCATATAATAATTAGAGATATAGTGAAAATCATGGCTTTAATAGATACCATTAAACATTCCAGCTTCCAAGGAAATAACCCGTCTGCGACAAAATTAATAATGAAAACTTAAATTCAAAAACTTGTCTAATAACATTGAAAAGTCTGGAATCAAATAAAAGCAGACTAGAAGTGACATAAGCTCCAGCTGGTGTTACAAATTTGACGATATCATTTTACAATGGTTCCTACATTTTATATTAGTGAGAGAATGGCAAAGCAAAAGTGAAAGATACTAGACTGTACCCAGGCTTAAATGTGGGTACTGACCATTTTATGGTAGTTAGTCGCATAGCGGGTCTAATCACTAATTGGCGCCATCGTCCTCGTATGCACTCACCTGCCATAGAAAGAGTGAAAGTTGAAAGATTTGAAGAAGAGGATGTACGTAGTCAGTATAAAGAGGCATTGGAAGAAAGGTTTAAAGAATTATTTGCGGAAGATGATTGCGAGATTGAAGAATTTTGGAAAGAGTTTAAGAATGGAGTAATAGAGCCAGCTATACAAATATGTGGCGTTAGCAAGAGGAAGCATGTTAAAATATTTGTAATGAATGTCGCGGAAAAGCGCAAAGCATGGATGGACTTGCTGGCCATAAGAGCCAACAAAAGGATACAAGGTAGTGTCACTGACAATGAGAGGATAGAAAAGAAAAGTATGAAAGGTTGAAATATAAAGTAAAAGAGATAGTGAGAAGAAAGGAAGAAGAATGTAAGGATAAATTTGATAGAAAGTTTTCCCAGCATTTTCGGGCCAATATCAAATTATTCTGGCACTTGGTGTAGGAGATTCGAAAGTTGGTGTGATAAGGGATGTAAATGGAAATATTATACGAGAGCATGGGGAAGTTTTGGATCAGTGTATTTTGAGAATTTGTTTGAACGAGGAGAAAGTGACACTAGGAATATAGTAGCGAATGAGGAAGATAATTGTGAAAGTAATATAAGTATGAAAGAGAAACGTTATGCAATGAAAAGTATGAAAACGCGTAAAGCTGCGGAATATGACAGGATATCTGCTGAAATGCTCAAGGTAGGCGAAGGCGTCACCGCAACCCTGCTGTACCTACTTTTCAATAAATGTTGGCGGTCCGGTCGTGTACCAGGTGACTGGAACAAGGTCATAATTGTGCCACTGTACAAGGGAAAGGGTCACAGGAGGAATGCAAAAATTATCGCGGTATAAGCCTCCTGACTATTGTTGGCAAATTGTATGCAAAGATACTGATTGAAAGAGTGATCTCTGAAACGGACAGTAAAATTTGGGATGTGCAAGCGGAATTCAGAAAGAGAATGGGATGTACGGATCAAGTATTTTCCGTAAGATGTATTTCAGAGAAAATCTTAAGTAAACACCAGAAGGTTTGATGCGCCTTTATTGACCTGGAAAAGGTTTACGATCGAGTGGTGAGAGACGAACTTTGGTCAACACTTTCTATGTATGGAGTGAGCAGGAGTCAGATACAGGCACTTGAATCCTTAAAAAGGGATTCAAGTCAAGACCCTTCTATATGCTGACGATCAGGCCCTTTTTGAGTCGTCAGCGTCTGATTTACAGCATATGGGGTGACCATATGCTGTAAATCAGACGCTAAGACGTAATGAATGAGGCGTATCAGAAGAAGGGCATGAAAGTGAACGTAAGCAAGACTAAGGTCATGGTCATAGAGAGGGAAGACGGTATAAATGAATGTAACATAATGATAGGAGATAAAAAGTGGAACAAATGAATGAGTTTGTGTATTCAGGGTAATTGTTTACGAGAGATGGAAAATGTGAGGGAGATGTTGAAAGGAGAGTGAAAGCAGGAAATAGTGTGAATGGCGCCTTACAGTCCATCATCAGTAATTAAATTATCCCAAGTAAGGCTCGCCTTGCTGTACTGCAGGGAGTTTTGGCGCCAACACTGATGTTTGGTAGCGAATCATGGGTATGGCAGAAGAAGCGTGAAAGTAGAATCAATGCTGTGGACATGAGAGCTTTGAGAAGTATGTGCCGAGTAAGGCTGATGGATAAAGTGAAAAACAGTGTGTTACGAGAGAAGTGTGGTCTAAAAGAAGATTAAGTGACAAGAATTGAAAAAGGAATGTTGCGATGGTTTGGATATTTGGAACGGATGGATGAAAGAAGAAATACGAAAGAAGTGTATCGTGTAAGAATGACGGACGTACGCCGACCAAACAGGTGACATACTAAACAGGGCCTAATTAAAGTACCCATAACCGGCGAGCATGTATGATGAGGTTAATGAATGTCGAGGAAGCGAAAGAGATGAGTTTGAACTGAAGCATTTGGCCTTCCATAGTCTCTGCCTACCCCAATGGGAGACAGGCGTGACGATAGATAGATAGATAGAATGGCACAATGAAATGATTGAATTATATTTTTCGTCAGTTTGTGTAGCAGCTGTCCAATTACGCACATTGGGAGCTTACATCCTAAAATATAGCAATAAAGCGAGGTGAGAATTCTAAAAGTAGTCGGAGGTTCTTGGTTTTCGAGAATATTCAAAGGTTCTTAGTAAGAGAGATAGGCATGTCATAGTTAGATACTTTTGTCGCCAAGTATCATCACGTTTTATGACGCTCTGGACGTTTCTATAAAGGTAATATCAATATTACCTGAAATGCTTGATGGTTTTTCTAGCAAACTCTACTAGTTAATGACCCATATCCGAAACCACCTAGATTGCTTTGCTGTAGAGCGCGGGTTTAATTTACACCCAGAATTTTATTAATCATTGTGTGACGAGCACGATAACTAATTCAGTACCTGACTGTTATTTATCTTTATATTATGAATAAATGAGAAAATATGATAATAAGTGTGTATAACAGTTACTAGATTTTCAACTAAGCGCTCTACCTATTTAAAAATTAAATGACCATGTGAAATTTGTTCCAAATATCATAATAGCTAGACAGATAATCATCTACAATTCATTTGACTATTGCAGTGCTCGTATTATTTTGTCATATATCACTTCTAGCACGCGTGTCATAATTTTCCTATCCCTAACCTATACCTAATTATCTATATACCATCAAGCCTACGGACTTTTACAACTTTTATAAATTAATAAGTTGAAAACCACTCGATGGCCCCGCCCCGTACATCCTAAAATTTAATATTACAGCACAAGTACCTATAACATATATAAAACGATGTCTAGAGATCAGGAACATTAATGAAAGCTGTCTCGTTGACCCTTGTCAGTTTGACATACTGATAATATATCACCTCTCAATACTTTAAAATATCGGTCAGGGTAGGAGGGCCATTAGATATTTGGCTGACACTGATGGGAACATTTTGCACTTAGAAGTAGTCGTATAAAAGAGAGTAGATGCCGAATATTTTGACACCCTGTTTGGCAAATTTTAATAAATGAAAATTTAAATATTTTTGTTACCGCATTGAAGTAAAGTTTTCCGGTACCCAGAGCTACAAGTCATGCTGTACAACTTACAAATGTATAGTTGTAGAACGATTATGATACTTAATTCCTACACCATAAGAACGGTACAAAAGTCAAAGCTCGATGAGTAGCCGTGTGTGACGGCAAATTGCTGTAAGTCATTTTAAAACATACAGGTAAATGCCTAAGTTTAGATCACTATAAGTAAATTGTGATTAAAAGTTACTTACTCTTGTAAAATATTTAACTGGTGTTTAAATATGAATATTATTAAAGCCTCCAGTTGACTGGGAAATTCCTAGCAATCTAATAAAAGCCAGAATATTAATAGTTAATTTTATAGAGTGTGAATTAAGTTGGACGCTTTGTACGCAGTAATAGACAGTTCTATACGATCGAGTCGAGGGACATGGGTATAAGCAGGCCTCAAAACGTCAGTGCAAACGAGAGCAATTGTAGCAATGAAGCTTCGAACACTGAAATTCATGAGGCAAACGGATTTTAACACGCTTTTATTTGTAAAATTGTCTACCGAGCACATAATGCTATGTTTATTAAGACAAAAAGAATATAATTGCTTTAATATTGAAAAATGACTTTGAAGTTTCACTTTTGTACTCATCATCTTCTGTCCATTATCCAGGTTGTGATTCTGGAACAATATATTCTATGCTTTTTTCTGTTAAGCGAACTGCACATATCACTTCTATACTATAATAAAACTGTAGAGGTGAAAAAGTATGTACATTAAAGATATTTTGACGAAAATTAGCTAAAAAATCTAGGAAAATGCTAAAAAGCAATACTAGATAATTTTTAGAATTTATGTCTGTCTGTCTAAAATGGCGATGTCTGTCTGTCTAAAAGATCTCTAAAATGGCGAAATTGATTTCAATAAAACTTACACTCATGTACAAAGGATACTCAAACCTATAAAATAGTATATGTTATATCACCATCGGTTGAGTGGTTTTCGGTGTACAGCTTGACCTCTCCTTTGTTCCATACAAAACAGGGATCACCCAAAACTGGTTGATTATATATGTGGTGCCATCTATGATCATTATAAGTTTGTTAGAAAAAGTATAGTTAGTCTAAATAGGTATCTTCAAAGTGTTTTATGGCTATTTACTCGACTTTAAACAAAGGAGGCGATTCTTAACCGAGCATATTTATAGTCATTCTTCCGACTGATAGATGTCACTATTTTCAAATAATTTTAGCAAAATGAATGTTTCTTGCAAAAAAGTCTTCTTATTAAAAAAAATAGAGTATTATATTCGGCACTTTCATTAACAAAAAGTCTCTGTGTCAAAATTTATTAAAATGTCCACTTAATTTAAACGATCAATCTCATTTATTCCAAATTATTTGAATAATTTGAAATAAATGATAGCATGCATAGCTGCAAGTTAGCCCATGGTGTCCGAGGCTATCGACGTCTTCTCCATACTGACATCGATGCGGAGAGACACACGAAACACCTAAACGAAGACAAGTGGCGATGCGGAACGTCTCATCGTCCAACATGGTTCCTGTGTTGGACGATGGTAGTGCCTGAAGCCATAGACCGGATTCCCATTCCCCCATTTCAAATTATTATGTTTATATAATAGTTATATACCTAATAATTTCATTTTATTTTAAATGATAAAAACAATGACTATAGATCCTTTTTTCCATAAATTGTCGATTAGTCCATATTATTTTCTATCTCGTTCGGTTTGTATAATATATGTAATCAATCATAGACGGCGTTGAGCAAATGACGTCATTTTCTGAATGGCGGTGTAGGGGTATATGAAGATGTTTGAGGTATGTGTGAAGAGATAAAGGAAAGATGCAAAACGAAGAAATATATACTTTACTGTGGTACTGCATTGAAATATACTTATAAATAAACTACCAAACTACGACCTAACTGTATGCGTGAAGGGAGACGACTGCCGCGCCGCGCTAATGCAATATTACGCCTCGCATATAATTTGTAGCGTCAGTAGCCGCTACAATATTCCCCTCTTTATTGAAAAAAAAATCGAAGAACATTATACAAAAAAAAATTGGTAACAACTACAAGAAACAATAACAAAATAATACTGAGGTAACTATCTAGCTAATCAGACACGCTAGCGCTTGACTCAAATCACATAAACATGTATCAAGATACCGGAGCGCTAGTTCTGAGAATGCCAACTAAACAGAAACACTATAGCGGGTCAATATGTGGGACTCTTTAACATAAATTATGTGACTATTTTTAGAACAGTTATAAGTAAACACAAAAACACAATAATAACTGAATTGCCGCCGTTTCTTTCGAACTTCCTTTGCTCTTCGTAAGCCGCTTGTAGAGAGAGCTGGTCGTACGAAGAAGCAAATACGTTCACCGATTCTGCCAGCGATCTTCGTATTCTGCCTGGGCCGTACTGAGAGATGACAGGGTGCGCAATCCAACACTGAGCGGTATTCATCCTCGCCTCCAAGTGTGATGAGCCGCTTCGACGCGTGCACTGTCCTGTAGAGTGCCACCGCCGGTCCCGTATCGATCTCGTCCTCGGAGTGTGCTGCGTATTATTCGTTTTGGTGCGGAATGCTGCCTCGCCACCAAGGTCAATACGCCTTACGCGTTGTACCTCGACGTACGCACTGTCCTGCAGAGTGCCGCCGCCGTCGTATGCCGCTGCGGAATTCTCCTGCTGCCCATATTGCCGTGATCGCCGTTGTTCGTAGGTATTGTATGTTCCACTTTTAGGTTCCACGTGTCCTGACTCTGGTGTTCTCCGCAGTTAGGTCGTAAGCCCTTTCGGTCGTAGTAAAAAGGGCGAGTCGTCTCCCGAGTAATGAGTCTAAGATGTCTCCATGTCCACGCTGCTTGGCTACACGCTGTTGCCACGCGAACATGCGCTTGTTTGATTCCGCTGACCATGTGCACGTGCCTCGATGCCGCGTTGCCGCCGAAGCTGTGCCGAAGGATGCGTGTTCGTTGTCAGGGGTCGTCAATGTAGGGGTATATGAAGATGTTTGAGGTATGTGTGAAGAGATAAAGGAAAGATGCAAAACTAAGAAATATATACTTTACTGTGGTACCACATTGAAATATACTTATAAATAAACTACCAAACTACGACCTAACTGTATGCGTGAAGGGAGATGACTGCCGCGCCGCGCTAATGCAATATTACGCCTCGCATATAATTTGTAGCGTCAGCAGCCGCTACAATATTCCCCTCGACGGGTCATTACTTGCTACGATAGAAGCTGGTACCAGGTTACAATATAAATATACTACAAATCTACGACCTAACTGTATGGGGGCGGGAAGACAACTGCTGCGCCGCACTTACACAATAGCGCGCCTTGTATATAATTTGTAGCGTCATTCAGCAGCCGCTACAATACTCCCCCCTTTACAAAAAGAAAAAAACATATTAACTGTATACTATACAAAACTAAAGATCACTAATAAACGACATAAAGCAATAATATAAATATATTTGTAAGTATCTACCTGATAAGAAACGCTAGCGCTCGACTCACTTCACAACATGTATCAAGTTACCGGAGCGCTAGTTCTGAGAATGCAAAGTAAGTAAAAATACTGTACTAATTCAGTATGTGGGACTCTTTATAACTATAAACTATGTGAATCTATTTTTAGCACTGATGTAAAGTAAGTTTTAATTTAAAACACAATATATCTGCACATAACTGCCGTTACTGTCGAACTTCCTTTGCTCTTCGTAAGCCGCTTGTACAGAGAGCTGGTCGTACGAAGAAGCAAATACGTTCACTGATTCTGCCAGCGATGTTCTCAACGCTGCCTGGGCCGTGATGAGGGATGACAGGGTGCGCTATCCAACACTGAGCGGTATCCGTCCTCGCTTCCAAGTGTGATCAGCCGCATCGACGCGTGCACTGTCCCGTAGAGTGCCACCGCCGGTCCCGTGTCGTTCAGCTACCTCGGAGTATGCTGCGTATTTTCGTCATGGCGCGGAATGCTGCCTCGCCACCAAGGTCAATACGCCTTACGCCGTATGCCTCGACGCACGCACTGTTCTGCAGAGTGCCGCCGCCGTCGTATGCCGCTCCGGTATTCTTCTGCTGCCCATATTGCCGTAGTCACTGTTCACGGCAGATCGTCGTGTTGCATGCTTCAAAAAATCCACGTGTCCTGACTCTGGTGTTCTGCGCAGTTAGGTCGTCAGCCCTTTCGGTCGTAGTGAAAAGGGCGAGTCGTCTTCCATGAGTCCAGGATGTCTCCGTGCCAAAGCTGCTTGACTGCATGCTGTTGCCACGCTGCACATGCGCTTGTTTGATTCCGCTGACCATGTGCACGTGCTTCGATGCCACATTTCCGAAGCTATGCCGAAGGTTCCGTGTTCGATGTCAGGGGTCACCAATGTAGGGGTATCAATAAGATGTTGTGTTGGGTGAAGAAAGAAAGATGCATTCGCATGTATTTATACGTAATGATGGCATTAAAAAATCATTAGTACCTCCTTACGACGGTCCATTCGAGATTTTAGAAAGAAAAGATAAGGTTTATGTCGTTCAACTGCCCAACCGTATAGTTCACATATCTATTGATCGGTTAAAACCCGCTTTTACCAGTACAGAACAGGTACAAACAAACCAGTTACCCAGTAAGCCTGTAAGTATAAAGTTAAATAATTATAGTAATGAGTCTGGTAGACCCATATCAAGTAGAGCAGACACGAGCATAGCGAGTAGCGATAATCGCTCTTCGGACGCTACGCAGACCGCAGCCGCGCGCACGACGCGCAGCGGCCGAGTCAGCAAAATGCCCGTGCGATTAAATTTATGAGTAAGTTTAAGTAATTATATTACGTTATAATTATATTTTTTCATCATTACGGAAGCACGTCTTGCAACGCATATTGTGTATTTATAACAAATTCATTGTTTCGATTTGGGTAACACAGTTTCTAAAGACGAAGTCGTGGTGGCCGCAGCCACTGCCGATGCTAAGGAACCTGTACAAGTAACGTTGATCGAATGGTCCACCGTATTTATTTTGCTCGGCATAATTTTAGTTTACCTGATATGTAGACAATGTTTTTCAGGGATGCAAAGTGGTTGTCAAAACAGATGCAATCGCTGCAATCGACCGCTTTAGAAGCCGCTAGGCACAGTTCCAAACGCCAGGGGAACGAGAATTCTCCGGATAACGAAATTTAATTTACAAAACTTTAATTCGTGTACTGTCCTGTAGCTATAGTAAATAATGTAGTGCGGTGTTATTGTTTATACATATTTTTAACCGTGTTAGTGTGATAAGAAAATTACCGTAAGTACTTACCGTAGGTAATGTACCTATACTGTGTAAACATTTCATAACCAGTGATATAATCAATATCATGAAAAATTGTGTATTGTATTGTGTAATACTTAGAGTACTAAATTAGTTATGTTTTAAAAAGTCATTGTTCTTTACAAATTATATTTTGCTTTATATATAATGCTTGCACATTAATATTATGAGAAATTTTATTACCTATATTTTTTAAAGGGGGGGTTGGTGTAACGGAGCGTATGCTAAGTTTGTTATTGTAAGAGCATGAGCTCAGTATGTATCAAGTATATACTCTTGTATCTTAAACTATGATAGTTAGTCGCCTTAAGTCGGTTAAGCAAACTATTGTGACATAGAAATATAACAGATGTGCTACAGAGAATATAACTCGTTTTATTGAACTCTCAGTGCCGAAACCCAAGGTCATCTCCTAAATGTAGGGGGACTGGTAGTGGTATATGAAGATGTGTGAAGAGATAAAATAAATCCAGAATGCGAAATATATACCTTTACTGGTACCAGGTTACAATATAAATATACTACAAATCTACGACCTAACTGTATGGGAGCGGGAAGACGACTGCCGCGCTGCGCTAATACAATATTACGCTTCGTATATAATTTGTAGCGTCAGCAGCCGCTACAATATTCCCCCCTTTATTGAAAAAAAAATCGAAGATCATTATACAGAAAAAATTGGTAACAACTACAAGAAACAATAACAAAATAATACTGAGGTAACTATCTAGCTAATCAGACACGCTAGCGATCGACTCACGTCAAATAAACATGTATCAAGTTACCGGAGCGCTAGTTCTGAGAATGCCAACTAAACAGAAACACTATAGCGGGTCAATATGTGGGACTCCTTAACATAAATTATGTGACTATTTTTAGAACAGTTATAAGTAAACACAAAAACACAATAATACTCAATTGCCGCCGTTTCTTTCGAACTTCCTTTGCTCTTCGTAAGCCGCTTGTAGAGAGAGCTGGTCGTACGAAGAAGCAAATACGTTCACCGATTCTGCCAGCGATCTTCGTATTCTGCCTGGGCCGTACTGAGAGATGACAGGGTGCGCAATCCAACACTGAGCGGTATTCATCCTCGCCTCCAAGTGTGATGGGCCGCTTCGACGCGTGCACTGTCCTGTAGAGTGCCACCGCCGGTCCCGTGTCGATCTCGTCCTCGGAGTGTGCTGCGTATTATTCGTCTTGGTGCGGAATGCTGCCTCGCCACCAAGGTCAACACGCCTTACGCCTCATGCCTCGACGTACGCACTGTCCTGCAGAGTGCCGCCGCCGTCGTATGCCGCTTATGCTTATGCCTCTTCCATTCTTTTTAAAGTAATAATGTTAAATTTTATGGACAACTTCTTAATTTTACCCTTTTAAAAATTATTTTATTTAGCAATATTTATTTGTAAAATTTATGTCCATTAGTTATCTTAAATATTAAAACCACTTCTATCATACTACATTGATAAGTGTACTTCTCTGCTTACGCTCTCAAAGATTCGACTATGTAGTTATAATTTGACTTTATTAGCATGTCAATTACTCTCCCAAAACAACCTCAAACGTTTTATCTTTCTGTACACTATCCAAACTACCGCAACTTACGTTAGCCACAGAGTTACAGATTTCTTGATTGACCGAAAGAGCTTTGTATGTAGTATGCTCACGAACTTTCATTATTGTTCCTTTACGCCAAGTTACTCCAATCTACTTTGTTGATATTCAACTGCATTAAATTTGCTGTAACATGCTTTGAACAACGTCATAAGGCATTTACTAAAAGTCTGGAGTACTCTGTGACTAAGATTGTTGACGTTCCGTAATGCCTTAAGTTTCTTAATTACAATATGGGCGGCGCTGGCCGAAATGTACTTAGCTGAACATTGTTCTTGAACTATATACAGTTAGTTTCCAAGTATTACAACTTTTAGGTGAAATTGAGATTCATATTCTTTGATATTAAGTTACCTTGGAAGCGGTGAAATTGTTTCATGCATTTTGAAATTTGAGTCATTTGTGGATAAAATTAATTGATTTTAGCAGCTGATTGTCATGATCTTACTATAGCATGCAGTACAAGGACAAAATACTAAGCATAACACATTGGCTATTTACAGATTAATTTGATATTAAATTTTGATTGTGTTGGGCTTTGATAATATTGACCAGAAAAACAGAAGCCAAATGAAAATGGATAGAATTTTAAAAACTTGAATACAAGATTTACCGATTATAAACAAAATCAGTCTCAATTCCACAACAAATGATGTTCATTCAGGAAATAAACTACCCAATAGAAAATGTTCGACAACCAATTCAAGTATTCATTATAGCAACAGAAATAGAAAAATTACTTGGTGAATAATTAAAGCCGATAATAAATGGTGTAGCAAACAAATGGGCTAACAATTCAGAGGTCTTAGTGGCTTTATTAATCTGTTACACCATCAGACACTTTGTAAGTATATAGATATAGAAGTAATATTGTCTTTTTTTGTAATATCGAAATTTAATTATTATTTAGAAATTGGTTTTTGTATCATCTGATAAACGTGACATAACGTAACAGGCAACATAAAAGGCGTGAAGCCTTTTATCCCCGAAGGGGTAAGCAGAGGTATATTACAAACCCACACTTCGCGAGTTATGTTTTGGTCCCAGTGTAATGGGGGGCGAGCCTATTTCCATCTGCCGGTCATATTATTGATATGATAAAAGTGACTATTAAAATAATATTAGAAGCATTGAACAATTTTCGAAAATTTTCCATTATATTTAATGATTCTCTCTCATAATAATCTAACTCTAGGACATTTTTTTTTTCTTGGAATCTTTGTATGCAGTTAATTCTTTGCGAATGTTTTATTGCGGATACTGTTCAGTAATACGATACAAATGATTGACGCCCACATAATGCTTCAAATGGGTCAAAATTGCTTTGGCTTTCGCTGTGCCATCAACTTGAGATGAGACTGTGCACTTCTGGTGCTGGTAATTTAAATTAAAGTAATTTCATCGTAAAGAGTTGGCTTTTCTGATTTCTGAGGCGTCATATGAACGCCAGCAAATATTGTAGTCAAAGATTAAAAGGTCGAAAATATGGCGGCAAATTTCAAAAACATCGAATGTGTATAATACTATTTCAGCTCACTTAATGACAAAATCTGACTGAATTTAGTTGGAAGTTTGTATTGGAATAAACTTTATCTGCTTGGTAGCGCCATCTACCTTTCCATCGAAACTAATCCCATCAACGTCAATGGTTGGTCGCTGCTTGGCCAATGCGAGCGATGCCTTTTGTTTCTATCCCTCTCTATCCCATTCCCAAGAAGGGGCACGCCTTTCGCGGATTGGTCGCGGCGATCGTCGACGCGAGTGACAGTCCAGAACTTTCGAGAACATTGTATTCGTTAAATACGTGTCGGCCATACCGTATCGCTCCGCGCCTCTCCCGCTATAATTATTACCGCTTATAAAAAACCACTCGCAAGTGGAAGTGATTTGTGTAGTGAAGTGAATCAAGCAACTTCATCCCGAAACCACCAGGAGACTGCCCTTCTGAGACGAAGAAGATTGCCGTATAAGGTAAGTAACCCCATACCATCCTTGGAATATCCTATCCCACTCACAATCATCTCTCCCATTCCAATCCTACATCCTCTTCCCTTATCCTTTCTAGGCAAGCAGAACTCGCCCTAATACAGTCCATTTTCCTTCTCCAAATCGCCTAGAACCTACGGTTTCGGTGTATCGCCGAACCATTTTTTTGATCCATACGAGTTGGATTCATTTACGTTTTTATACGTTATATCACTATACCTAGGCAGTTATAGCACCTAGCTATACTCCTAATATATTCACATAACCGTCACATGGTTGTTTCCGCCCGCATCAGTAGGTAAACTTTTATGTAGCTACCTACTTACTCAATTATTATTTCTGGAACTATCATAGTTGTCTTGTAAATCTCATATTTCGAGCAACTTTTAATTCCACAGCTCTAAAGTGTTGCCTACTTAGCCTACTTAGGTAAAATAATAGGTACATTAGATATTCTTATTTTGTTTCGTTCTCATTAGCTTATACTTACGTAAGCATGTCACAACAAAAGAAGTCACGCGTGTTGGAAGACAAAGAGATGACAATCTTAGAAGCAAAACGCAATATTTTATTTGAGCGTATTCAAAACATCTATGAACGCTCAAAAACCGCATCTATTTCCGACAGTAATAGCGAAGCATTTTTCAGTTATTGTATGACAGTAGATAGTATTCGAACAGATTTTCATAAGTTGTTAGACGATTATAACGCAAGATTACTTTCTATCAATCCTGATGAAAAACCAAACTATCAGGCGTACACCTCATTCGAAGATCTTTATTGTATTATTAAGCGTATACAATCGCAATTGGAAGGTAAATGTTCAGCACAGCCCGTTGCCCGCAAACCGAGATTACTGCCAATCGAGATTATGTCGTTTGACGGAGATATACGAAATTGGCCGTTATTCTATGCGAGTTTTAAGTCCATAGTGCACGATAATGGTTCTCTGACAGATGCTGACAGGTTGTACTATTTAATAGGTAAACTTTCACCGAAGGCCCAGTCCGTATTTGCAGGTGTCACACCCAGTGCTGAGAATTATCAGGTCATATTTCAGTCACTACTTGACAGATATCAAGACACGCGCGTCCTAGCGTCTACTTACTTTGACCAAGCTTTAAATCTTAAACCGTCCGGTGCCGCATCTGTCTTGAATTTCCAGCTGTTTATTGATAACTTCGTCAACGCGGTTAATTCTCTTAGGAACTTAAAATTAGAAGATCTTTCCGACTTTATGTTGCTTCAACTCGCTTTAAAAAAGTTTGACACTGATACAATTCGCGCATTCGAGATGATGGAACGCAATAATAAAATACCTACACTAGATAGTTTTATTTCGTTCATCAAAGATCTGTGTCGATTATTTCATAATACGCAGTCTGGTTCACCTGGCCCGTCTAACACTAACAGCAACAAACAAAGGTTGAATAAATCGCGAAATAGTAATAATAACTCGGTCCTTAATCAACGATCTTACGTAACATGCTCGGAATCTAATAGTAATAATTCACAGATGTGTCTGTGTAGTAATATAGTGCACGACCATTTCTATAAGTGTCCCGGCTTCAATGGTCTAAATCCAAATGCTCGTTTCAAGTGCGTAAAGGATAGCAAAGCTTGCATTAATTGCTTAAGCATAAAACATAAAACAAGTAATTGTTCTAGCAAGACAAAGTGTCGCTTATGCAATCAAAAACATCATTCTCTGCTTCACTTCGATAAAGATAACCCGTTGTCAAGCCAAGCCGCTAACCTTGACACACTTACGTCGCAGGTGCAGGCCACGGTGACTTCCCCCTCTACGCCTCAGGGCGAAGTATCGTTGTGAACGACGTCCATTGCGTGGGCGACGCGCACGCGAGGACGGCACTCGCGCATCTATAATGATCCGCGCAGGGCCAAAACGCGATGTATGGCGTCTAAGACTGTTCTGTTAGCGACAGCGCAAGTTATCGTATATGATGTTAATGGGTCGCCGCACATGGTACGTTGTCTACTTGATAGCGCGTCTCAGACCAATGTAATAACGTTAGAGTGGTTCAAACGCCTCGGATTATGGAATAACTTTAAAAATACGAACTCAATAGTCCGAGGGATAGGCGGATCAGAAAAACATTGCAAGGGTTCCGTAGATATTAAAATACATTCGCGTTTTGATAGGGACATTAATTTTAACATTCGCTTATCGTGGAGCGTATTACGGACACATTGCCAAACGCTAATGTAGACGTAGCATCACTCACTCACCTCGAGTCATTGCCGCTGGCAGACGCGGAGTTTGTGAATCCGGCAGGCATTGATCTTTTGATCGGAGCTTCAATATTTCCGCACTTGCTACTAACTAAAATAGTACGTAGTAAGCGGTATGATTTACCGCCCGCTATTGAGACGGTATTTGGGTATGTGATTATGGGTACCGTACCTACGTTACATACTTCTCATTGTATTACGTCTTGTTGTTGTTCTGCTCTTCAAGAGATCAAGGTGGGTGCTAAAACTGCACTGCTAATGAAATTTTAATTAAGAGATTACACACCAATTAATTGCCAAACTGACTTGCTTTTTAATAAAGTGCAATGTGCGTGTTAACTTTATCGCAGCAATTTTATAATTAACTAGCTGTGCCCGCGACTTCGTTCGCGTAAATATTGGAATTTATTTAATTAGCATGACATTTATGCCAAAAGTTTACAATATTTATAACTTTCATATGCATATTATATAATCATTAGAGAATTTCTTTATACACAACATTATCTAACTGTTTTACCACCTTCACATAGAACATGTAAATTATTTTTAGCGCTTGCTCGTGAACATGCCACATATAACTGACCATGTGAAAAACAACATGTTCGGGGGTCGATACCAGCTGTTTTAAATCTGTCCCTGTGATTTATTTAGAAAATACACACAGAGCTACGGATATCCAGCCCTGCCGAAAGTAAGATAGCCCCGTTGAGTTACTCAAGAGGTATCTGAATTCAGCCCTCAGTCTCCCACCCACGGATTCCTACGTACGTGAGGTGTGGGAACTGGGAATTTGGGAATTATGTGACACCTGTATAAATACAGAACACGAACGAACGAAAGGAATCAAAGGTACACAACCACATTTATTATTCAAATGAAACGACAAAGACACCAATCCGACGACAACGAGAGAAAATTAACCGAGAACCTCATCAATCCACGGAGAATCTTAACACCGCCATTCAGAAAATGACGTCATTTGCTCAACGCCGTCTATGATTGATTACATATATTATACAAACCGACCGAGATAGAAAATAATATGAACTAATCGACAATTTATGGAAAAAGGATCTATAGTCATTGTTTTTATCATTTAAAATAAAATGAAATTATTAGGTATATAACTATTATATAAACATAATAATTTGAAATGGAGGAATGGGCATCCGGTCTATGGCTTCAGGCACTACCATCGTCCAACACAGGAACCATGTTGGACGATGAGACGTTCCGCATCGCCACTTGTCTTCGATTAGGTGTTCCGTGTGTCTCTCCGCATCGATGTCAGTATGGAGAAGACGTCGATAGCCTCGGACACCATGAGCTATCTTGCAGCAGAAGCGCTGGTAGAATTCCTCGTCATGCTTACCTAAATGACATAATCCGTCGTGCTCTTGTCACGTCTGGCGTACCAGCTGTACTTGAACCAAATGGTTTGGTACGCGACCGTGGGAAGAGACCTGACGGTATGTCATTATTGCCATGGAAAATGGGTAGGCCTTTGGTGTGAGACGCAACCTGCGTAGACACCCTCGCGCCATCCCATGTTCCAAGCACGGGAGGCCATGCTGGCGCTGCTGCTGCATCTGTGGAAACCCTCAAACGGCGCAAATACAGTAATCTAGTAGGTAGCTAATTACGTATTTGAGCCGTTTGGGGTGGAAACGCTAGGCTCATGGGGTCCGGGCGCTCGCTCTTTATTTCGAGATATATCTAAACGGTTAATCGGCGTCTCACGTGGCCAGGGGGCTGGTTTATTCTTTGCTCAAAGAATCAGCATTGCCATCCAGCGTGGCAATGCTGCCAGCCTTCTGGGCACATTACCCGATGATATTGATGCGGAGGCATTCTACGACGCCTAAACACACCTGTACATATTTTCACTTTTTATTTTTAGATTTATGTACCGATATATATTCTTATATATTATGATTATGTAAGATAACAATGTATAGGTATAGTTAAAATTAATAATCTGGTATGTTATTGTGAAAATTATTCAAATAATTTGAAATAAACGAGATTGATCGTTTAAATTAAGTGGACATTGTAATAAATTTTGACACAGAGACTTTTTGTTAATGAAAGTGCCGAAAATTTATTAATAAGAAATAAATTTTTTTTAATAAATAATAAATATTTTTTTCAATAAGAAGTCTTTTTTTGCAAGAAACATTCATTTTGCTAAAATTATTTGAAAATAGTGTCATCTATTAGTCGGAAGAATAACTATAAATATGCTCGGTTCCAGTAACAAAAAAATCCTCGGTTCCGAAAACACATAAAAATATACTGACGAAATTAAGAATCGCCTCCTTTTTTTAAAGTCGAGTAAATAGCCATAAAACACTTTGAAGGTTCCTATTTAGACTAACTATACTTTTACTAACAAACTTATAATGATCATAGATGGCACCACATATATAACCAGTTTTGGATGATCCCTGTTTTGTATGGGACTATATGTGTACAAAGGAGAGGTCAAGCTGTACACCGAAAACCACTCAACCGATGGTGATGTAACATATACTATTTCATAGGTTTGAGTATCCTTTGTACATGAGTGTAAGATTTATTGAAATCAATTCCGCAATTTTAGAGATCTTTTAGACAGACAGACATCGCCATTTTAGACAGACAGACATAAATTCTAAAAATTATCAAGTATTGCTTTTTAGCATTTTCCTAGATTTTTTAGCAAATTTTCGTCAAAATATCTTTAATTTACCGACTTTTTCACCTCTACAGTTTTATTATAGAATAGATATAACCTGTGTCTGAAATATGTTAATATAGGACGAAAAAAGTTTTGGCTAAAGCACTATGATATTTGAGTATTCAATATACTCAAATATCATAGTGCTTTAGGGAGACTATTTCGCAGCTTAAAGTCGTAAATTTACAGTCTGCTCTACCCCCGGCGGTCCAAAAGAAGATGCTGCCTCAATGCAATGGCAAGATATGACTCAGGTCGTGACAGAGCGTCTTGTTTTTCGCGGCCATGGGTCGAATCTGACACTCGATTTACGGCTACCTCAAATGGAGATACACCTTTCCACACATTTTGAGTCTGGCTGTACATTCACACACGGGTACACACGGGGTCCTGTGTTGAATATTTGTATAAACCCCACCATATACCTTATTTCTTTTTAATTGCTATACTTATTTTATATTTATTATACATATATTGCTAAAGCAGCGATAGCCGAGTGATGAGACCGACAGACTGCTACGCAGAGGGTCTCGGTTGGAATTCACGCCACTCACCAATAACTTTTCGAAATTAATTGTGTATTAAATTGTTAATTATCACTTGCTTATCGGTGAAGGAAAACATCGTGAGGAAACCTGCATGTCTGAGAGTTCTCTATGATGTTCTCGAAAGACATGTGAAATCTGCCATCCCGCACTTGGCCAGCGTGGTGGACTATGGCCAAACCCTTCTCTTAGTGAGAAGAGGCCTGTGCCCAGCAGTGGGACAGTATAAAGGGCTGATGATTATACACCTTTTTTTAATTAGTACAAAAAAATTTACGGGGCACTAAGTATCTTTAACTGATCATATTTATGTAGTTAAAAATAAAAACACTTAGTCCCAAAACTGTCTCAAAACTGTCCACAAAAATACGTAATAATTGGTAGATGTATAACTAAGACTATGACCGACCCGCGTACTATTAGTAGTAACAGTAGTAAACTGCTCCATTGATAAATTCCCCCCTGTCCCTCTGCGCCCGCGCCGTGCCTCCATGCGACAAACAGTGGTAAATTGCTAGCGGTAGTGAGCGCATCCATTTTTTCGCTGCAACAGTAAATTGTTTGTCTACGTTTGCCCGACGCGATGGCTTATCAGTTCATATCACGGGAGTATGTAGCTATGCTATGCTCGTGCGTACTTTTTGAGTGGAGGAATCGCGAGTGCAGCTGTGTACCCATGGGTATCATTTTGTGAGTGTACAAAAGTGAGCCAGTTAGTGTCGAACAATTAAAACAGCAGCGCATATTGGACGCTTTTGACGAAGTGAAAAGACAGAAGCGTTCTTGTGTACTGACAATGGTGGTGGACATTTCGAAGGACAATGGAAATACTTGTAAGTTTAGTAAATAATACCTACTTAAGTAAATAATAATTTGATGCAGGCGCCTCAAAATCGGTCTGTGTTCTCCACACACCTTGAGGAAGGCCTATGTCCAACAGTGGACGTCTCTAGGCTGACATGATGACGATAAAATAATTTGTAAATAGCAGATGACTCTAACTTCATAAATACGCCAAAATTACTCTTTTCTTTTAGTCTAGAACACCATCTTTTATTTTGATATTTGTTTGCTTTCTAATTACATACCTCCGTATTTAATTACTTGTTAAACGATAAATTTTACCGGTCCTACGCCCGAATGAAGTATGAAGGAGAGGGTAGAACTAACAAAATTAAAAAATAACTACCTACATTTATTATTTTTCTTCATTTTATTTTCTATTGCTACCTACATCATAAGTGCGACAGAGAGAATGCGAATGAGCAGGATGGAAGATTATCAATGAATTAGTGAATGGATTGTAAGATATGACTATGATTTAAGTGAGATTTTTTACAATAAACAATGATAATAACTTTGCTCTTTATTGATATTATGAAATTCTTACGTCACATATATGATAATAATGTCTTCGCTAATATGTCCTTAAAGTTTTTGTACTAATTAAAAAGTAGTGTTGTATATTGCTAGTTTAATCTATTTTAATAAAACATGTGTCGTGTCTGACACAGTAAGCTGTCTGGTATTTTTCGTGCGGTTAAAAATAGGAGCTGGCTGTACAAACTTGTTTGCTTCAGTCTAGATACTTTTTAATTCAAGATTTGGATTAACGTCAGACTTTTAAATTATTTCCTTTTAAAAAGTTTTTAATGGTCAGTTTTATCTTTGACCACACACTTTGAACAGTGATGAAAAAAAATTCTTGAACATCTAGACGTAAGCAGATGGAAATATAGTAGAAAAATGTTAATGGCAAAATAAAATGTTAAAGTTTTCTGATTTTCCTCGTTTAGATTTTTGCTAAGATTTATGATTTTTTCAATTTGTAAGAGATTAAAAAGTTTTTGTGCTGGTAAACAAAGTACTTAAACAAAGTTCTTATAATATAATTTTAAAGTTTTTGAACGCGTTGAAAGAAGATCTAAGACCATTCAACTATTGCGTTTCTATTAGTAATATTGGAATAGTAGTTTTATGAATGCCATGTTTATTAATATCAAATTTCTATGTTTTAAATTAACTATTTAATATCTACTCCACGATCTCAAGTTCGATGCCTTGACCTACATATTATAATACAATTATTAATTATTATCAAGACCACTTCTACTAATCAAAACAGATAGAGCACGTCTCTATCTCTACCAATGCTGTTGGTAGTCATTGTATCAGTCGAAACATGATCCCCTCCTATCCTTGATGAAATCCTGTCTGTCCTCTGCTTTATATTAAATTACTCAATTCCACGCGGAATCTTTCCCTCAGCATGGAAGGATGCGCAAATTATTCCTCTCCCTAAAAAGCCAAAACCCTGTTCCTTCTCTGATTACCGACCTATATCTATACTACCCTTCCTTTCCAAAGTCCTAGAGCGTCTCATTCATAAACAACTATGCACATTCCTTTCTAAAAATGCTCTTCTAAATCTCTACCAATCCGGCTTTCGCCCTGGACAGTACTACCACAGCATTGGTACATATCACTGATGAGATACGACTGGGTATGGATAATGGAAAGCTCACGCTACTTTCCTTACTCGACTTTAGCAACGCTTTCAATACCGTGGATTTCCACATCCTGCTTGGCATACTTCGCTCTATTAACATATCTCCAACGGTGATTGACTGGTTTCATAGTTATCTGTTCGTTCGCCGACAACGTTTACGCGCTGAGGAAATGTACTCTTCATGGTGTAATACAACTGTCGGCGTACCGCAGGGTGGCGTTCTATCTCCGTTACTTTTCGCAATTTTTATAAATTCAATATTTGATAAGTTAATTTCGTCCACCTTTACGCAGATGATTTACAAATTTACGCCCAGGTACCCCTAGAATCAGTAGCAGATGCATTTTCTTCTATAAATACTGACTCAACGCAAATTTGTGAGTCGAGCAAAAAGTATGGCCTCAAGGTTAATCCCTTAAAAACGCAAATTGTTCTCATTGGTAGTCCCAGGATGATCTCGAAGGTCAATTGGTTAATATTACCTGAGAATAAATTCGACGGTAATATTCTAAAATGTACCGACCATATAAAGAATCTGGGCATATATCTGGATAGCACTTTAACTTGGGGATATCAAATTCAGGAGACCAGTCGTAAGTTGTTTGCATCAGCGGGGTCGTTACGTAACAGTAACAAACTTTAGCGTCTCTAAAACTTTTGTATCAGATTCATATTGGTCTTCGCAAATATGGTCATGTATCAGAATTTCGTAACAAACTCAAGTGGCTCCCAATTCAGTTTCGCAGGAATACTCATATTCTAACATTATTGTATAATGTTTTATTCGATCCTAACACTCCCTTTTATCTCAAAGAACGTTTTAAGTTCCTCCATGACACACATGCAAGGTTTCTAAGGTCGTCAGAGAATCTGAGGCTGCAAATGCCAACGCATTCAACAAATTACTACAGTAAAACCTTTGCTGTCCAGGTAGTGCGCTTGTGGAATACGTTGCCTCTCGAAATTAGGCTAGCAAAGTCAATAGGCATATTTAAAAAGGCATTAAACAGCACTTCTTATCTAGTACCTAGTCAGTGTCAATAGCGTATTGTATAACTATAATATCTATAATGTGTTATGTATGTATGTATTTATTTATGAATGTATGTATGTATGTATGTATGTTTGTATGTATGTATGTATGTATATACCTATGCATGTATGCATGTATGTATATTATATGTTTCTGTATTTACGTAATATATGTATGTTTATCTTTACTTAGCAAGTAACTTTATTACTACACCATTTTATAATTCTATTTCGCATATCTATTTCTTTCCATCCAAAGGTTGCCTGGAAGAAATCGCTTTTAGCGATAAGGCTGCCCATTGTGCATTGTATTTGTAAACTTCTTCTTTTTCTGTTCTATTACTGTAATGTGAGTGAGAATCTGTGTCTGAGTGTGTTCTCAAGGTAGTAGAGCCTTGCTGATTTCAGCATGAATGGGCCGGCTCGACCAGGGATGTGCTACCCTCTCACAGAAAATCGACGTAAAGTAACAGTACCTAAACTGTTGCGTTTCGTTCGGTGAGTGAGAGTAACGGAGGCCCTATCTCCTATCCCTTCTCCCTGATCCCACTCCTCATCCTATCCCTTTTCCCAACCCCAAGGGGTGGCAACGCACTTGTGACTCCTATGGTGTTGCTAGTGTCCATGGGCGGTGGTGATTGCTCACCATCAGGCAATCCGTCTGCCCGTTTGCCGCCTATTACCATAAAAAAGTGACATGTGGTGTACAATAAAGAACAGGACTTTTCGATATTTTGAACAATACATCAAAATTAATGATAGACATTCTACTGGTGTGGAGGAGACAACGGACTATCTTTTGCATTCTCTGATACCCGACGATCGACTGGAGAATGACACTTACTCCCACCGTCAGATCTGGCAATGGGCTGAATTGCAACCTGTTTCACCAGCGTCAGATTACCATCCTATAACGAATTTATAAATGCAGTAGTATCTCTGCCGCCTAACAAAGCTTCAGGTGAAGATAAAATTTCCAACAAGATGATAAAGGAAGCTTGTAAAACATCTGGTGAGTGAGTCCATTTTGTTTGTGTTTAAATGTTGCATAGCAGAAGGTATTTTTCGTCGTATATGGCGCAGTGGTTACATTTGGATCATATCAAAAAGAGGAGATGAACCGTCTGATGACCCTTAATCATATAGGCCAATAACTTTGTTATCATCATTAGGATAGCTTTTAGAACGTCTCGTAGTTCCCCGGCTTCTGCCGGGGGGCATTAGATTTAGCGATAGACAATTTGGCTTCACAGTAGGTAAATCGACAGTCGACGCAGTAATATCGGTTAGGAAGATAGTCTCGTCATCATCACAACAATATGTGCTAGGTATATTCTTAGATATATCAAGCGCTTTTCGACAACGCATGGTGACCAATGCTTTTACTTAAATGAAAGTCTCGTGAATGCTTAAGAAACATATATTTCCTCATTTATACATATTTTCTACATGGAACAGCAAAGTTAAAAAAGGTCACTATGCTGTGCCGAAGGCGCGGACCATGGGTTGTCCGCAGGGGTCAGTGTTAGGCCCGTATTTATGGAACCTAGGTTTTGATGACTTTCTTAGCATACCACTACCACCAGGTTGTTCATTGACCGGATACGCTGATGACGGTATTTTGCTTATTCAATCTAATCAAATCAAATCAAAATCATTTATTCATCTAGGTCACAATGTGACGCTTATGAACGTCAATTTTAAAATTAAATTACTTAATGCTTCTACATCTACATTTACTGCCTCGTTCGCAAAGCAATAGGTAGAGCCACGAGAAAGAACGGGCAATAAAACTCGAGGCCACTCTTTTAAATCGCCAATATTATGGTACATATTTTCATTTTTGTAAGGAGTTGCAACTGTTACACATTGTACTAAATTACTTGTAGATAGTAATCAGTTACAGACATAATACTTAAGCAATTAATGTAGTTACTAAATGATGTGTTTTAGTTAGCCTTCCAATGCGAATATTGTGTAACAGGAGCATCCACTTACGACTTATAATGTATACAACTCGTGACCATGTTCAGAACTATGGTGGAAATGTATGTTACAGAAGTGACGGTATATGAATACACAAAATTACAAAAACTTTAGTTCACAGACCATGATCTATTACTAGGGTAGGACTTGAAAGGTTAGCTAATCAATGTTTAGACTTTATCAACAATTTGGGTGATCGCAGTCGTTTATATTTTTCTCCACAGAAAACGTTTCTATTACTTTTGAAATGGAACTTAAAAACACCACCACAAATAAAATTCAATAACATTACCTGTTCGCGCCCATCACTAGCGCGATACGTATGACAGCTGGAGTTGACATCTGTTAACTCACTGCGCAACGACCGATCGTGGCATTAATACACTTTAGAATTTAAAATTTGTAATTTATGAGAATTATACAAATATTTCTTTAATCAGTAATAAATTTTGTTATTTCTTAACAAAGTGGCGACCGTGACTACAACAGCCGAGAGAGAGAGAGAGACGACTTTAACAGCTTAGGGCTTACACCTCTAGAAGTGATATCGGCTGTCACTAAAACATTTTCTATTGAGGAACAGCTTAGTAAAGAGCATTCTTCAAAAATGTGTCTTTGTTAGCGGATGGTACATTGTCCTTGGCTATACCCAGGCAAGAGGAACCTTAAAGGTATCTTGGTGATTCTTATTGTATAGCAAGGAAATGTTTTGAAAACCCATAACCCAATATCACTTCTAGAGGTGTTAGTCCTAAGCTGTTGAAGTCGTCTCTCCTGAGGTGGGATGGGCCTTTGTTCCTCGCTAAAGAATCGTGCTATTGACCTACAAGAAAACAAATCCCTAATATTTACCTGATGTTAAGGAGTTAGTTGCTATTGATTGCTGTCTTATTTAATAATTTAATTTGATAACTAATAAATTGAGAAGAATATATTTTATTAGATGATTCTCTCTCCTTATTAATTAAGTTTAGCCAGTTGGAAAGTTATTCACAAGAAATAAAGCTACTTAAGGAGAATAAGACTCTTAAAAATAAATCAAAGTTATTGCCTCTCAATCCATTTATTGATAGGAATGGTATTTTAAAAATTGGAGGTCAGATTAAAAACTCAGATTATTAGTTTGATAAAAAATATCCTATAATTTTAGATGCAAAGCAACTTATTTTAAAGTTTAATTTCAATAATTTATTAAAGTTTAATTAGAATATATTCAATTTTTGTAGTGGCATACCTCTATTTTGGTTCCGATTAAGTATCATTCATATTCGTTTGTTTGCCTTTCTTACAAAGCAATTCATTTGGAGTTGGTTAGGATCCAATCGTGAGCCAGTCATAAATTCTGCCAATAATTAAGGCATTAAGTTTGTGCTCAGCCCACATATTCGCCTCATGTTGGAGGTATTAAGAGATTGCGGTCAAATCTGCTAAGCATCACTTAAAACGTGGAGTAGGGAATGCTTCCCTGACATTTGAGTAGCTCGCTGCGCGTTTCACAAATAATAATAATAATATAATAATATTTTACCACATACACACATCACCATCTAGTCTCAAGCTGAGCAGAGCTTGTGTTATGGGTACTAGATAATGGATAAACATACTTAACTACGTGACTGGTGAGAGGCCGGGAATCGGCCGCGTCAAAAAAGTGCCTGACTGGCGAGAGGCCGGAAACCGGTCGATCGTTATATTTGAATTTTTTTTCCTTCTTTATTTTCAGCAGTTTTATGATTAAAATGTATAATTACGTAAGGATATTTATATACCAATCTGTAGGAAACTTTATAAAGAATCTAAATATATGTTAGCAGAAATTCATAAAAATCACCGAGTAATCAACAACAGAATGGAGCGGCCCCCCCCCGTCGCGGGTTACCCCGCGCGCAGGGCGCGCCAGACGCGGGGGGTGGCAGCATGCAAGTAGCGCCACGTGACTGGTTATATACTTTTTTTTTTGTAAATACATACATATTATACATAGAAACACCCAAACCAAGACAAACATCCATGTTCATGCACACAAATGTTTGACTTGAACGGGAATCGAACCCGCGACCTTCGGCGTAGCAGTCGCTTACACTCCCGCTGCGCCAACCAGTCGTCAAATTGAAGCGATTTTAAACTCCCGTCCTTTAACATCCTCACCCCTCGCACCCAACTGATCCTTCTCCACTAACACCAGGGCACTCTCTTATTGGGCGGCGTCTTATTTCGGTGCCGTCACAATCAATTTTATTGTTGCAAGCGTCCCAACAGATACCAATTTGGAAGGGTTGCGTCAGAACTTCTGGGAGAGGTGGCGCCGGGACCGTACGTGGCTGAACTTCACCATATTTTTTTTCTCAAGCCAAACGGTAGGTAAGTATATTTAATTTTATCTAAAGAAAAATAATATTCAATATCAGTTAGGTAATTAATGAAAGACATTTGTGGCAAGAAACTTAAAAAAATATTGAAGCGAATTAGAAATCTTCTCACATTTAGTATCGGTTCAGAATTGTTATTTTACGTCTGTAATACTAATTTGCCGGCAGAACGGTCAAATCCTGTTGCAATCAGCAGTATAGTAGTGAAACCCACCCTTACTATCGTATATTTATATCTCAACACATAGTCAAGACGCTTCACAATAAAAGGAAAAGCTTAGGCATATTCACAGATCTATCAAAGGCCTTTGATACTGTCTCTGTGTCACTCTTGCTGAGGAAGATGGAATGCTTGGGCATACGGGGAAAGGTACTCGATATCTTCAAAGACTATTTAAAGAATCGAACCCAAGTCATTAAAATTGGACAATGTTAGAGTGACGATTTTCCTATTTCATACGGCGTGCCCCAAAGTAGTATTCTAGGGCCTATCCTATTCCTTATATACATCAATGACCTGTGCCGTCTACCTATAGAATATTGCAAAATTTTTACATATGCTGATGACACAACTTTAGTCATTGATGGCCTGGATGGGGCTCAGTGCTACCGAAATGCGGAAGCAGCGCTGTCACGGGGAATGCAATGGTTGACATGTAATTTACTTACATTAAATATTAGTAAGACAATGTATGTACCATTTGCTTTAAGATCTCATCTGTGCCCTCCGCAATCTCTATATATCAAAGCGCACTCATGCAATTCACCAGGAGACTGTAATTGCCTAATAATTACCAAAGTCTCTAGTGTGAAATATCTCGGAGTACATATTGATCAACATTTGAACTGGCAAAAACATATTGAAATACTATCGAATAGGATACGCAAAATGATTTATATATTTAAGAAGCTACGTAGTTCCGCAGATAAAGATACACTTACAATGGTCTATTTCACTTTATGCCAATCTGTTTTAAGCTACTGTGTTCCAGTATGGGGTGGTGCCACTGAAAATGTTTTTCTCCGCTTAGAGCAGGCTCAAAGAGCTGTCATTAAGGTAATGTTTTCGCGTCCTATCAGGTATTCCACGAAACAACTTTATGCGGAATGCAAACTGCTAACCGTGAGACAATTGTACGTGCTTTATTCTGCTCTGCGCAAACAAACGGAACGCCCTATCGCCGCTCCTATAGGTAGAATCAAATTTAAAGTCTTCTTTCACATCCCATACTTCACCTCTTTTGCCAATAGATATTTTTGCTATTAGATATCAGTCCGAAATTGTATAACTTAAATAAACTTTAGATATTTTCTCTATAAATAAGTAAAATGACACTAAAAAAACATCTACAAAGCTTAGACTATCATAAAACAGAGGCCCTCCTACGTGGACTATCAGATTAATCATATATGTTAAATAAAATACACACACATACTCACACACACACACACTCACGCTCACACACATACACACACGCACACCACATACTCATAGATTATTACACTAACTAAAATGGTATTGTTAAACATAAGTTTCTTATTTTGGTTTTATATACCATTAAAAAAAACAGCCTAACATACGGGTAGGGGCGCTGTCGTCTGAAGTACAGGGACATATATAAAGTTTAGAGGACAGAGTTTTGTTGAAATGTACATAATTTATAGTCTCGTTATTACTGTTTGTAAAATGAGATATATTTTGGAGATTATTATTATTATTATTTAAAATAGTGTCAATGGCAGCAGTAATTATACCCTTAGTATACCTTCACCTTTATAAATGATGTAGAACATTAGGACACCGACTATGTAAGCCACTTGAAATGCCACTTACAATATCATTCCATTCTTTTTAGTTTCCTTCCTCCCTTTTTTATACATCCTGGACCTTCGTTCAAATAATATACCAATGTTACATTTATTGGTATAGTATTTCCTTTAGTAATGCCAGAAGTGGTCGGAAATTCTTATAAAGTAACGAATATGAGGTAATGTTTCGATCTGTAACACTTATTAGGGAGCGATATAAGGATGCCACAAGGGTACTTTCTTGTTAACAGAATTGGTGTGGGAAGGAGTACCTATTCAGGTAGACGGGTGGCATTATGTCGGAAGGGATTTCGCTGGCCAAAAGCTTATTCACCTCATTAAGTTCGATGCAAACTGTTATTGTTTTTATTATTTGACAATCTCATTGGTGTTTTAATAGGTTTCCGTTTATATTTGAGATTCTTTAAGCTATTGAGTTTTTCATACGCACACGAAAAGGTACCCTATTCGCACGTTGTTTTAAAAATGTATCAGAAAGGAGTTAAAAAATGTATCCGATAATTTATATGCTCGCACAGTATTTGCTGCTACGCTGAGCAAAGATGAAATAATATTCATCCATGTAATATAATTTTGACTTCTAACGTACCTCAAAGAATCTTTAATTTAAGTACACACATATAGTATGTTTAGTAATCAAGTACTGTGACTAAACGGCGTCGAAGTTCGGCGAATCATTACCTGAAACAAAGACAAAAATATGATGAGTATAAATTTTAATATTGCTCACACTCAAACTTCATTGGACGGTTTCTAAGCAGATCTCTTGAGACTCAAGGAGACATTAGACTATTCAACAATGGGCCGCCTCATCCTACGGATCATTATTTACGTTGACGACTTCCTAAAATATCACATGACTCAATTTTGTAACGTCTTCCTGGTCTTTCAAACCAACCAACTGACGGCCATTTTCAATATTCGATCCATACATAGATTTTGAGATTCGTGTTTGACATATTTTGTATGGAGCTTATGTCAAAAACGAATCTTAAATCTACAGATCTATCTATAGATTGAATGTTGAATTCCGTAGTTAGTCACCGCTTGTTTTTTGTATGTTACACAATAAAGCATAGATGTGAAGAAAAATTAACGCTTCACGATTAAAAGAACATCTTCGAACCACTTTGGCACGATATCATCCAGTCGTCAATGTCAATGGAGTAAATGATGCCAAAAGCGCGTCATCGTTAAAAACAGACTGAAAATATTCAGCCGCGGTCCACACCGGAAGTCGGCCATCTTGGAAATGCGTCAGCGGTCGGCTTTTTAAATCTAGGTTGATTATGAAACCTCGTTGTAATGGCATGGCTATTCCACGTTATAGATTTGCAGTAGGGTTAGCAATGTAATTTTTAAGAAGGTGTATTAAATAAAAAATCGTCATTTTTCAGTTCCTGAACTGTTTATAGGGTGAAAAACGTTTCGTAAGAACTTAACAAAAGTTAAACAAAAATAATTACCAACTTCGGCAATTTGCACCAAAGACTCGAATGACTTTCAACCGACGCCTCCAATATAACTTACATCGTGCGTATACATTCTAAATAGACTTAACGTCCTGCATCATTATATTTCATGCAGTTCACAATTTCCCACCGATTAGTATCAACTTAAGAATAAAACTCATTAACAGCTTTGACAAATTTCGGTGCATCTTGAGCTATGAAATTACAAGCCGCATTATTTACTTGCTAGTTAAGAAACTCTCACCTATCTTAGAAACCGTAATAGGGATTTTATCCATGATCATAATTTAAATGCGAATGTGTGTTTGTCTTTCTTTCAAATCGTAATGGTGCTAATATGTTCTGGTATGATTTTTGTGTGTGGAGATAGTTGAGGGGCTTGAAAGTAAAATAGGGATATATATTTAACTACGATAACTGACTCTCACGCGTAGTAACTCCCAAATATTGAACTCAGTAGCATTGATTTATTCCGAATTATTTATGTTACTGACCAGTTTGTTAAATTATTAGATACATATTATGTTAATAGTCTTTAACATCTGAGGCCCGATTCTCCTAAATAAATTTGTTAAAAATGCAGTTTCGATCTGGTGTCAGTGTCATAATAATGACATAAATGATATTCTCTTTTAAATTAACTGACAGTTGAATGACATCGCGAGTAGATTGTAAATTGAACAATGTGTCAAAATATGTGTCAACGACGAACTGTTTTAAGTCAAATTAGACGATAATGACATTAAGTTAGCAGAATACCAATTGTGAGGAAATTCAAAATTTGATATCACTTCGTTCAAATCACAGTTTCGATGTCAGATGAAATACGAGAATTAGGCTTCTGGTGTGCCAATTATTCTCAATACCTGACAAAAAACGAAAGTCATACAATGCGGTGTGAAAAATAGTTTTAAAGAATCGAACAGTGACAATTTGTATCTAATTAAATGCAATATTTGAAAAGTATATTTTAAGTGTAGATCAAAGGATCTAAGTAGAACCATTAATTTCATTTTAGAATGTGTTATAAGTTTTATTTCAGTTCAGAAAATTTGAAAAAGTACGAAGCACTCTTTATTTTAACTGTAAGTGAAACTGCTTGAAAGCGCACTCAAGGGGTAGGACCGTCGTCATATCTTTAAGTCCTTCAAAGAGTTTAAACTTTCACTTGGTATAATCTGTGCAAGCACTTCATTCTTTTCTTTTGTACCAGTAAGTCACTTTCGTTGCCTTACATTTCATTAAGACTCGATAGAATCAGAGTATAATATTACACCAAGACTAGAATCGTCAATTTCAGCCGTGTTGGCACTAATTATTTATATTTGATCTAGCTTCAAGCAATATTTAACTTGATGCCATTTGAGCTGATATCAAAACCTTCTTAGAAACCCTTATTGGAATAAGTAACCTAATATGTTATGCCTGCGTCATAGTGCCTTACAATAATAGAACTATAATCTTTTCCTATAACGGTTAGCGTACAAGAACCCCGTTCTTATTCAACCGGTTTATATAAAATGTTTGTATTACTAGCTCATTGACAGACAACGCCCAGCCGAAATTAAAGGTCACAAGAAGCTTCAAATTTGGAGTACTAGAGACGATGTCTGTGAGATAAAGTAACATAGTCCGCAACACACCTCGCGGGCGAAGCCGTAGACGAAGTTTAGTCACAAATGTATATTAAAGGGAAAAGTTTTTACAGTCTTGGCTCTTGAAATTTAATATATTATTTATATTTTGAAGAGATATTTTATTAGGTGTCACATGATATTTATTTAAGGGATTTAATCACTAATTAAACAATGGGGTTTACAAAATTTGGGTATTTTTGTTACTAAACATTGCAAGAAGCGTTAGCTTTAAATATTCAAAATATGTTACAGTTGGGCCATTCTTTGTTTAAGTTCGGTGTTAAACCATAACAGGAGCGAGACCGATTTTCGCTCTTGTCTTCCTTGTTCAAAACTTATGTATGACAAATTCGTGGACAAATTCACATCAAAATAGTCCTTCGCTCGTAAAAGAAAACTGTTTTGTTTTAAAGTGCAATGTTAGCTACGGTCGAAAAGTTTGACATAAAATTTCGTGGTGGAACTATACTTATAGACATGCTCACTAATGCATATACGCTCGTATCGCTAGTCCCCTGCTTAATATATAGACCTCTCCGACGAGCTTGATTTTCAGCTCTTTGTGACCAGTCACTGTCAGCCACTTCGCGTATCGTCACTCCATCTAGCTGCAGGGCATTTTACGCCATGTATGCCAAGACACGGCCTCCATCCTAGAACTATTGTAATACTAATCACCCCAGCGTAGCAATATGTTGTTTCATAAGACAGCTGCCTACAATCATTGGCCCACATCTACACCTACATTATGTAACTATGTATGTAATGAGATAATAGCTGCGTATATATTATTATAATAATATTACTGACCATCTTAACGTTGATTTAAATAAGGAGCGCTTGTCCACATTGCTTGGTAAACATATTAATATCATTAAGTGCTGTATGAGATCGCTGAGTAATTGTCATATCCAGTAAGCTGATCGATGGTATAATTTATGGTAAGTCATAAAAAGTAATTAATTTCTGTGTTTTATGCCAATATAATTTCATGAAAGGGCTATCAGACTAACTAACTTGGTCCAAGAAGTCAGATGCGTGCAACTGTCCTTCCGTAGCCTTAATTATGTACCACCTCTAATGCTGGCTATACGAATCTTTTCTGTGAACTTATATCTATCGTAGTACCAGGTGATCATGCATTATTAATCCTATCTACACCAAGTGTGACCCTAAATTTAAAGACTTAGCAATTCTGTAAATAAAAATTTAGAATTACCACAAAACAAGAAATTGACCTTCAACTATCCAATACAATTATTAGTCCTCAAAAAAACTGTATGATGTAATTCTTATTTGAATGTAGATTAAGGAGCTTACAGTTTACAAAGATCTCAAGGCATTACATGATATTCAAAACAGCTTATATAAAAGAAGACACGACTTTAATTTCAGAACAGACCAAAACACCATAGTTCACGTGTCACTGCACACTATCCAATAACGTTACTCTATTAATCCTGCAGTTGTTTGTTCTAGCGATCATAACAATCACTCTCTGTGCGGCCGTTACTAAAATCTATTCGTATTAACTGAGGTTCAGTCACTAATGGCGGTAGCAGGTCAAATGGTCGATAGAGATGGGTTATGTTCTCAAGATTACCTAAGTTATTCATACTTTTTTCGGTAGCAGAGCCTTGCTGATTTCAGCATGAATGGGCCGGCTCGACCGGGCAAGTACTACCCTCTCATAGAAAATCGACGTAAAGTAACAGTACCTAAACTGTTGTGTTTCGTTCGGTAAGTGAGAGTGCCGGATGCCCTATCCCCTATTCCTTCTCCCTCAGCCCACTCCTTATCCTATCCCCTTTCCCAACCCCAAGGGGTGGCAACGCACTTGTGACTCCTGTGGTGTTGCGGGTGTCCATGGGCGGCGGTAATTGCTTACCATTAGGCGATCCGTCTGCTCGTTTGCCGCATATTATTACATAGAAAAAAAAATACTTGGATTATTTATGAGTATGATTGCAGGAAAATTGCCTGAATGTGCTATGTTCTGGTGTAATGTTTGACATGATGCCTATAAATTATTTAGTTATAATGATTACTGTATTGATCCCGAGAAACTATGCATCCTGGGTTGCCGTACGTGTTGATGATTTTTAGTTTAGGTAGTGTTTTTGGGTAAGAAAAGGAGAGTTTGGTAGAAGGAGAGAGGAATAAAAATGCTGACATATAGTATTGTGATGAAGAGGAATTGTGGGATGAATTTTAGTGTGAAAATCTTTGCAAAATGTACGTTATAAATATCTAGCAAATTATTATTTTGTGGTGTTTAGTATTATACATTACTTTGATCTTGCTGTCACAAAAGCTTGTGCAAACAACCTTGGTGTATAAATTACTCTAGTAGGTACCTAACATCTTTGCGACGAGTCAAGAAGATGCAACCGAATCCCTTTAGTCATAATGTAGGCATGAAGTTAAAGCACACTTTTTCACTCGAGTATAAATAATTAGTACCGTACAATGAAAAGTTACCTAAATAAAATCTCAAAGAGCCATTCTTAAAAAAACATCAAATTCAAAAAACCTGGAAATGCTTCGATATATATTTTCACACCGAGTGTTCTGTCAGTACATTCATCGTACTTTCTCTTTCACACGTACTATCATAAATCGCAGAAACGATTCGTCGGTTATCGCGGCTATGATCTATCGTACCATCACTCTTCGCACTTGCAGTTTCCTAGTTCATAGCCTTGAAGTGCAAATATTGTGGTAGGTGTTGAAGAAATTGCGCTGTATTTAGTAATGAGTAAAGTGAACACGTGACCCAACGATAGCAATGGGCCTTTTCCAATCCATTTGTCATCCCTCAAAATACTCAATAGAGAATTGTATTAGTGATCAATATACATATACATATTATATATATCAGAATGATCAGTACGGGACGTCAATTGACTACGAAACGGAAGTGTGAAAATGGCGCGCTTTGACAGAGTCTGGTGTGACGTTCGCTACAGTTGAAGAGGGGGGTGACGGTTTACGTTCAACGGAGCGACACAACAACAATCACTTCTCTTGGAGACTCCGGGCGGACAACAAGTACCTAGAAACTGTCACTCGTTTCGTGTTCAGTAATACAAAATAGTTACTTAGTCAGTATTGTTAAATTTGATTTGGTGTGAACTTATAACAAACTGTGATGTGAAGTGTTGATACCGGCCAAGAATCAAGCCACCCGCCGACATATATATATAGGATGTAAAAAGATCCTTAACGAAAACTGACATAGCATATTGTACCAATCATTAGACTAAGACTTCGGTAAATTACTGGTTCAGGAGCTATTGAGGCTCAAAGTCGCCATACATTTTTTTAATAAGGTACAAATCGATGCATTTACCCCGGCAATATGTTCTACTGATGTTCTATGACCCCATGGATAAGTAGGTATTTCGAGAATGGCAGACGCGAACTTTAATTGCCGTTTAAAAATGTATGTAATTTCTTTTTTTTTCGTATTTTCATCAGCGATCAGTCATGGAATATAAGCAAATTTGAAAAATTCAAGTGTGTAATTTAAAAAAAATCCTTTCCCAGATTTTATTTTTGCTTTGTAAGACTTGGCATGATGTACAAAACGAGTAGACATCAGCTTGGTGGTGGGTCTTGTGACACCCTGTATAATACATTGGATAGGAGTACTCCGATCTGGAATCCACTAACAGCTGGCTACTAAAGACAGTGGCTACTAAAGTTCCATGTTTGACATAAGCTCCATACAAAATATAACAACTATGTATCTATAGTAGCCAGATCCATGCATAGTTCAATTATCGGGACGGGCCATAACACAGCTGTCAAAATGTGGATGGAAGACAACAACACTGTAATTCAATTTACAAATTTTCCTAAATTTCAATAGCTGCACAAAACTAAGCTATTCCTGTATACCTACAGGAAATTCATTACATTCAAACATTTCAAATCTTGGAAAGACATAATAGCATATAACCTTTATTAATTTCAACTAAGTTTCTAGCAGAAGTAGTACTTATTAACTATTTGGAAGTACCTTTAATTGTAGCAAACGAGTAAATCAAAACCCAAGTTGCGCCAACATA
Organism: Euclidia mi; assembly: GCA_944739405.2. Taxonomy (NCBI): domain Eukaryota; kingdom Metazoa; phylum Arthropoda; class Insecta; order Lepidoptera; family Erebidae; genus Euclidia; species Euclidia mi. The sequence continues at coordinate 12,324,323 of OX123188.2, read as the reverse complement.
AGGCCATCACTTCTAAACGCGCTATAGGGATCAAGAATAGTCTCGGGTCCACAGATGGCCTTAATTACACACTTAACGAGGCCAATGTTGCGTCGTTAAGGCCAGCCCGTGCCAGGTACATTTGACAGGTGGAAATGATCAAAGTTTAGATATTTGTACTCAGTGTTTTTGTTTTGGTGGTCACCGGTTAGTGGTGGGTACCTCTAAGTTTATTGGTTGGTAAATTGGTGAAATTTTTGTAATATAGTGTGTGAAAATAATGTCTAAGCCTAATGAGATTTAGTTTGCTTGGAAAAAATTATGAAAATTGTATACAGTTTTCGGCTATAGATAAGCTGCTGTGTGTACTATGCAAAACAAACTGGGATTTCTTTATTCGTTTATACAGGAGTCACAATGGCTTTTAGGGTTCGATACCTTAAACTATTATTTATAGGGCCACTTTGTTATGTATTATATACCAGTACATACTAGCTTAAGGCTTTACATATTTGTGATTATAAACTTATATTTATAATTAGTGAATTATCCTATTTTCCACGGAATTAACCGTAGCCTTCAGTGTATACGAGAACATTCTACACACAATTTTGGACGGACTTCTCGGCTTGTGAGCCAGTCTCGCATTGCTAGCTAACCAATTAAATTGAATTAAAGTAACCAATTGAAGAAAGTGAGGATCAGATAAATGGATTGTAAGAGACTAATTTATTAAGGAAATGATTAGTTAGTATTTTATATATTCCATTAAATAAATTTAGTGATAGGTATGACTTATAATATTAAATTTTAAATGGAATATTATCTCTTCTTTACCATCTTTTCCAGACTGTTTCATTACAGAAAGTACAAAAAATAAATAATATTTCTTTATTATCTTAAAGGTCAAAACTTATATTAACTAGACTTTTTCCATACCAAATAATTTCATGCTATTCAGGCATTGGTTAAGTAGTTGTGTGGGCGAAAGCTTAAATGCCACCAGCTTCCTACATTAAGGGAAGAAGAACAAATTTTTCCTTGCAAAACATTATAGAGCTCATAATGTTGTGCGTATTTTATAAAGATACAACGCATACAACAAAGTCAAAATTTTAATTGTGTTAGCTGAACAACTGCGATGAACGGCAAATTATTGATCATATTATTTTGAGGATACTAATATAATATATTATAAGAAGATTTTCATGTTTCTACTCATGTGTTTATTAATTTAATTTGACATTTGATTAGCATAGAGTTTGAACAGCCTCATGAAGGACTGCAAATAATGATGACATAATATTGGAATATTATGGCATATACCTAAACACCATACGTATAAACACGTGTACTGCTTCCGTGTTCGATTCCCCGGTCAAGCAAAAGTGATACTTACTGAGTTTTCAGAATTCTCAGTAGCAGCACGGAGTCTGGCTATGTGCCCGGTAACGGCAATAGGCTCATAAATACATAAAATGGCGAAACGTGAGTGTAATATTACACCTCTGCCCGTCCCTTCAGAGATACAATAATAATAATAACAATAATAAAATAATAATAATAATGGCAACACTGGCTGTCAACGTGCATACATCAATTTTGTTCAGAAAATATATAATAAAATATATCTAGTTCTTCACGTAAATATATACCACAAACGAGACCGTAACCGTATCCAGTATAATATTCCATAATAAGTTTATCAAAGAAATACCATAAATCCTCACTACGAAACGAAAATAAAATCTGTACAAAATGACATCCGTCAAGGCAAAATTGTCAAAACAATCACAAATACAAATACAGTACAGTATACAAATACAGTAAAAATGAAAAATAAAGAACAATAAGCATGTTGACTCGAGCCAGGAGCAAGACAGCACATCTAACACCTCCGGGCTCGTCGCTGAGCTCCGCCTCGCAGCCGTCGGAACCTGTGCTGACAACGCCGGCAGCTGCAGTTGCGTCGAGCTCCAGCGACGAGTATTTCTCTCCGCCGTCGACACCGTCACCTGCGCGGCGGCGTGGAAGAGGCCGGCCACCAGCGTGCTTAGGACCTCGGGGCCCACCGGCCCCAAACAGGGTCCCCGCTGCCGGTGGTAATGTGCAGCGCATGAAGTGGACGACATCAATGAACGAACATGTCATGCGCGCATATTTTGGGGCGACAGAGGGGGGCACTAACCTCACTGCGTACCGTAGTCGCATGCTGTCTATGTTTCAGGCCTTGGAACCAAGCATCAACGTCACGGCTGAACGATTATCGGATCAGGCACGAGTTATCCAGCGCAGTGGCAAGTTGGATAATACCATACTTGATAGGATTCGCTCAGACTACTTACCTTCGAGTCATGTCAATCCCGTCCGGCCTACGCTAACGCCGACACCGAACGCACCACCAATAGGTGGCAGCGCCGTCGAGGAGGATGATGACATGGCTGATAATGTAAGTACCCAGTGCAATGAGGAGGTAAAGGACGCTTTGGAATTTGCGATTAGGGACTACCGGCACACGCCACCCACGATTAAACCTCGTCTGCCGCGGTTGCCTATGCATAGGCGAAATATAGCGCTGGTAAGTGCTCTTGACTCGTTATTATCTAATTATTTAGATAATAGTGAGGATCTCGGTGATACTCACAATCTTGTACTGTGCTGCCGTGGCGGCATGTCGTATAGCAGGTGTTAAGTTCCCTGAAACTGACCCTGTTATACGACAAAGATCTGCTGTACCGGCGTGGCAGTGCAGGACTGAGAGGCGTATAGCCGAGGCAAGGGCACTTATTGGCAAGCTGATCTGTTTTAGGGCGGGGAATACACGCCCCAGGGTAATGCACTTTGTGAAACGGGCCTTTGTGGGGACTAATATTAGTCCTCAAGATTATACATCCCGTGTCACAGGGCGCATTGACTTCCTAAAACAGAAAGTCTATGCATGGGCAAACCGTATTTGTAGATTCAAAAAACGTGTGGACCGGTATCTCATTAATCGTACATTCCAGAGGGACCTGTGGTGGGTATACAGAAGCTGGGAACGACCAGACCAATGTGTGACTAATGTACAGCGGCCGGATGCGGACGCCACAGCCATGTTTTGGCGTAGCATCTGGTCGAAGCCCATTAGTCATACTGAAGGCGATTGGATGCGAGATGTCGAGCGTGCATGCGAACATATTCCCGAAATGGAATGCGTGGCCATTTCTAGCCAGGACGTTTTACAAGCAGTCCGTCCATTAGCGAATTGGAAATCTCCAGGGTTGGACGGGCTGCACAATTTCTGGCTGAAATGGCTACGTAGCTCGCATGAACGCTTGGCATCTCAATTCCAATCAGCTGTGGAATCTGGGTCGTTACCAACATTCATGACGACTGGAATTACCCACCTGCTCCATAAGACAGGCAGTAAAAATAAATAGCTAAACATGTTGAAGACTATGCAATTATGTCAGCCTCTTAGAATGGATGTAGGAAAGGGGCTCGTGGTACTAAGGAGCTCCTCCTCATTGACATGGCCATTAGCCAACAAGTTCGCCGTAACCGAAAGGATCTGGCGGCATGTTGGATAGATTATAAGAAAGCGTATGACTCCGTGCCGCATACATGGCTTTTGAGGGTGTTAGAGTTGTATAAAGTAAATACAACTCTACGCACCTTCTTAAAGTCATGTATGGGGCAATGGAATACGACTCTTTGCTATCCAGGATGCCGACGGATCCAGGAGGACGGCGAACGTATTAAAATTGGGCGGGGAATTTTTCAGGGCGACAGTCTGAGTCCCCTTTGGTTTTGCTTAGCCATGAACCCTCTCAGTACTTTACTGGAGGGTTCAAGGTTAGGCTGCAAGTTACAGAGAAGTGGTCAGGTCATATCTCACCTGCTGTTCATGGATGACCTGAAGTTATTTGCCCATTCTGAGGCCCAATTGATAGACTTACTAAACGTAACCCAAAACTTTAGTAAATCTATCAATATGGAGTTCGGTGTGGATAAATGTGCTGTCATTCATGTGAAGCAGGGAAAGATGGTGGAATCTGAGGGGATCAGATTCCATTAACCTAAGAACGCTTCTCTTAACTGATACCTATAAGTACTTGGGTATGTCACAGGCTTTATGTATCAATGAAGCCGTCATGAAGCAATCGTTGCAAGAGCGTTTCTTTGGCCGCCTGAAAAAAGTACTGAAAAGTCTTTTATCAGGTGGCAATAAGGTTCGTGCTTGCAACGGTTGGGTCATGCCACTTCTTGTATACTCCTTTGGCATACTCAAGTGGACTCAGTCTGAATTGGACGCCCTGGACAGAAAAGTCCGCACTCTGTTGACGGCATATCGTATGCATCATCCACGTTCATCCGTGATGAGGTTGAACATCCCGCGAAAGTGCGGGGGTCGCGGCTTTCTGAATGTCAAGACCCTACACAATCGCGAGGTGTGCAATCTCAGAGAATATTTTCTCCGGGCGAACGTGGATATGCATCGAGATGTTGTCGCGGTAGACGATGGGCTCACCCCGCTCAGGTTGGCTAAGGAGAACTGGCGCATGCCTGTAGTACTTAGTACTGATGATCGCAAGCGTGTATGGCAGAGCAAGGAGCTTCATGGCAGGTTCCATCGGGCCCTGTATGGACCCGATGTAGACCTATTAGCCTCGGTGAACTGGCTACGCTTCGGTGACCTCTTTGGGGAAACCGAAGGGTTTGTTTGTGCAATTGCTGACGAAGTTATCAAGACGAATAACTACCGGAAATATATCCTGAGGGATGGCACTACTGATATTTGCCGTGCCTGTCACCAACCTGGTGAATCCCTCAGGCATATTGTTTCCGGTTTTTCACGTCTTGCTAACGGCGAGTACTTGCACAGACATAACCAAGTAGCCAGAATTATTCACCAGCAACTTGCTCTGAAGTACAAACTTGTAGACATCGAGGTGCCGTACTACAGGTATGTAGCAGAGCCAGTTCTCGAAAATCGCCATGTCACATTGTACTGGGATCGATCTATCATCACGGACAGGACAGTTGTAGCTAACAAGCCTGATATCGTGTTGATAGATCGATCAGAGCGCCTCGCAATAATTGTTGATGTCACTATTCCTCATGACGAGAATCTCGTGAAAGCCGAAAAGGAAAAACAGATTAAATATCTGGACTTGGCTCACGAGATTGTCGACATGTGGGATGTGAACTCAGCAATTATTGTGCCGATAGTCGTGACCGTTAATGGTCTAATAGCCAAGAGCCTCGACCGTCACCTTAAGAGGCTCGCGTTGGGTGCTTGGGTCAAGGGCCTGATGCAGAAGGCAGTACTTCTGGACACGGCACGTATTGTGAGGAAGTTCCTGTCTCTGGAGCCCTAACCACCGGCAGCTTGGACCCTGTGCCCGATTCTGGTGGGACCCCACGGTTATTTTTATATTTTTAAATGTGTTTATTTTGGTAAATAATATATTTAAAAATGTAATTTTAATTAGAAAAATAATAAATAAAGGAGACAATAATAATAAATGTATTTATTTGCGTAAAACATGGTATAAAAATATGGTACAAGTTACAGGCGTGGGTCTATAAAAAAATTACACTTATATAAATTAAAAACCAAACAGTTATTTGACTTTCACAAATATTTAGATCACAGAAGATAAAGATTAGAATAAGATTTTTTTTTTTTACATGTTCTCAATTTCACACTGTACCGTCAACATTTCACAAAATTAAATCTCGTCCATTAATCCAATTCGTCTCAACTAATAAAATTAATCTGAAAATCAGCGTCACCGTTGTAAATCACTGAACTAACCCCGTATAGACAAGTTTAATTAACTCTTAGAAGTTATTACCTAGGCACTCGTATCAATGGCACGGGCACTCTCTACCATAAGTATATTGTAATTATGTTAATTGTGTTACCTTGATGATATGCCTAAGGTATTGTTTGTGAAAGTAGATACCCTCTTGGTTCAGTGGTAGTGTGTGCGTCTGCTGATTGGGAAGTCGGGTTCGATTCCAGTGTCTGGCAAAGTGTTACTGTGTATTTCCTTATTCGCAGTAGCAGCACGGAGTCTGTCAATGTAGAAACTTTCGGTATGATGTAATAGAAGGCAAGCGTATTGCAATTGCTTATCCGTGCCGCTACTGAGAATTTGGAAAAAAAACAGTAAAACTATTGCCCGGCACGAGAATCGAAATCAGGACCTGCCGAGCAGCAGTCGTATACGCTATCCCCTGAACTACGGAGGCAAGTCAAGTTACAGTGGTCAAGACAAGATCATTGCTGAAATCAATCATTGGTCAAATGATATAAACAATCCAAAGATTTACCACAGAACAGTTAAGCGGACAATAAGAATGTGAGGACGCCTCACTGCATGTCATAAATAATGTCTAAGAGACATTTTATGTTAAATAAGGCATACATAAAACCTCCTTAAGTTGGTTTTGCAGCATCTGATGGAACTTTTGTAAACGTTTGTTTAGACGCATTGGCTTTAGTAAAACCCTTTACCACATAAGAATGATAAATGTTCAATGTTATGTGATAAACTTGTAGTACTTATGTTGAAAGTAAAGCTGTTTACGCTGGTTACAATTGACTGTATGGTACTATTTGTGGTATAAGAGTGTGGCTTTTGTGAAGCATTGAGCTTGAAGTGCTGTAAATTGCTTTTTATTAGTAATTCAGTCCTAAAATTATTTTCTGTCATATTATTTTCCGATGCTAAACAAATGATTTATGTCAGTGAAAACGTAAATGTACATTTGAAGAAGAAACCAGTATTATTTTAAGTTTTGCTCGCACTAGTAATAAATCCAATAGCCTTACAAAAATCGACAATGGACACTTAGACCCACAATAATAATTAGCGATCATACTAAGTTTATCTATTTATAAAACTCTTGCGTTACTGACTGACTGACTGACAGACAAGCTACAGCCGAAACTATTAAGCCCAAGAAGCTGAAATTAGGCATATAAGTTTCTTGATGACCGTAGGCTTGCTCTAAGGAGGGATTGCCTGAAACTCCCAGGAGATTGAACCCTTACTGCTGCACTTACCCTATAACTTAATGCTAGCCATTCTGCCTGCCTAGGTTTCTTAAAGTGGGGTCCATGGACCTCCTAGGGGTCCGTAGCACGAGTAACGGGGGTCCGCAGTAGCTCAGTTAACACTCCACATAGGTACCTACTTATTTGAAATTTGTGATATTAAAAGCTAAACTCACGCCTCGAACGGACTCGCAGCGAGGATCGTTGGGCAGCGAAAGTGTTTTTTAATTTAAATAAGGCTTGTTTTTATAAGTTACGTTAGTTTTTAGGGGACGGTGGAAATTTTAAAAATTCTGAATTGGTGGAACGGGACTGCAATAAGTTTAAGAAACCCTGGCCTAGAGTGATGTTCTCATTTTTCTATCATATCCCTAGTTTTGCTTTATGTAAATCTATTTATGTGTATATTAATTACAATAAGTACTGAAACAATGTAAAATATATAGTAACATATTGTTATAAACACGTAGAAACTAGAAACACATACAATGTTCTGACATTGCCGTAAACTGCAATGCTGTGTAGTTAAGTTATTAGATGGATCATCGTAGATCATTCTACAATGTTGGGTTCATAAAGCTACTTCTATTCTCTTCGTTTATTGCTTTTATCTGGTGTGTGAAATGTGATTATACTTTGATTAAATTTAAGTGTTGTTTAAGATAAGAAATTGGCGTATATGTCTTATTGAATTTTAAACATAACAAGCTCTGGTTGATATTTGAACTAGAACCATAGTAAGAGCAAAATCTCATCAAGATGCAGTGGTATAAAGGGTTGCCTTATCGGAAAGCTACAGCAAGTGTTGTGGAATCGAGATAGCACTATCAGAAGCAAACATTAGGGAGTCGCTTCTGGGTGTTCTTTGTAATTTTTTATGGGACATTTGCAAAGCCACCGTGTCATAATTAAGACCTATTGTTAATGACAATGATGTCTTTCTCAAGAAAAATAAAACCTTGGTTATGTTTACGTATTGGTAATAAAATTAAGAGATGTTCTTTTTTCATCAGTCACACAAAAATGCCGATAGCGTTTATTTAATAACGAAAAACAACTGAAGTCGACATAAAAATTCGACACGACAGCGATAACTAAAATAAAAAACATGTGAAAGCGATAAAAGCCGACTATGAGTAACAATTTACATACATACATATCGTCACGCCTTTTATCCCCGAAGGGGTAGGTAGAGGTGTATTTTTACACCCACTTTTCGCTAGATATACTTTAGTCCCACGTAATAAGGGGCGAGCCTATTGCCGTACCGGGCACATTTCCAGACTCCGTGCTGCTACTGAGAATTTCGTGACAGAAGAACCCAATAACACTGCCTGACCCAGGAATCGTACCCGGGACCTCCCGATCCCACGCGCACATTTATGCCGCGAGACCAACGAGGCAGTCGTATAGGGTTTGATGTCGAGTTTTCCGTCTCTACGCAAAGATGGTATTTGCATCGTGTTATCCCTTAGTCGCCTCTTACGACACCCACGGGAAGATAGGGGGTGGTGACACTTGTATTCTATGCCGTCAACCACACGGCACACAGTAACAATTTGATTTACAAAATAGCTGTTACTAGCTGTTACTGCATTTAAATGGCAGATTTTCAAACAAAGATGTAAGCATTTTACCGTTAGAGTTGGGATATTTAATCATCCTCCTGTGGTGCTCAGCTCCTTACGTCATGCAACGATAAAATACGTGACAACTGGTCGATGCAGCGAAAGTGTAAACGACTCCTTCGCCAAAGGTCGCGGGTTTGATTCTCACTCAAGTCAAACATTTGTGTGCATGAGCATGGATGTTTGTCTTGGTCTGGGTGTTTATCATCATCGCCCTAGCATTATCCCGGTTGCATCCAAGACTTACACGCCTTGGAGCCCGTGGTCCGCTTACTGGTCTAACTAGATATGACAGAGTATCAACTTTTCCACAGAGCGACTGCCGTCTGACCTCCGCAACCCGAGATAGCGATATTCCATGGTTTAGACCAGTATCAGTTTATTTGAGGGTACTGACTCCACGTAACGACTGTCAAAGAACTTCATGACAGCCGTAACTGACGGTTTAACGTGCTCTCCAAGGCACGGGGCAAGCGATAATTAACAATTTAATACGCATTTAACTTCGAAAAGTCATTGGTGCGCGCCGTGGATTCGAACCCGATACCCACTGGTTTGTTGGTATCTCTACTAGGCTTTCGCTGCCCCTAGGTCTGGGTGTTTATATGTGTAAATAAATGTATTTACAAAAAAAAATATATTTATATGTTTATCCATACTTTAGTACCCGTAGTACAAAGCTCTGCCTAAATTCGGACTAGGTGGTGATGTGTATATGTGGTGGAATATTATTTATTTATACACTGACAAAATGTTATGGTTCTAGCTACAGTAATTTGGGGACTGCGAGAACTAGTGATTCTATATGTTTGCTAATATGTGACTGCCGGTGGCTTTGATGCGTTGGGGCCCATTATAGGGACGAAAGGCAGTATATCTGTAATTCTGATATTATGCTAAATAACTGTAATGTTGTATCAAAATTTATGCAGTATTTTTTTAAGCATTCAAGAGCTACAAACAGTTCAAACAACAATTATAGTATTAAGTGAATTATTTGAATTGGCGATCTTATCCTTGATATTTGGCAAAATAATTGGCTTGCCACAAAAAGCCATTTTTTATTTATTGCGGACATATTTTAAATTAAAGCCTAATTTATGTCTATAAAAAAATAAACTACGAAGCAAATTGGTAAAAAAGCAAAATGTTTTAAGGTCATAACGTCAATTCTTATTTTATGCCTAGGGTCAATGATAAATCTCTATTTATTGCAGATCATTTTAAAAACACAACAACGAGAAAACGTTAAAGCCATCGAAATGGCTGAAAAATATTTATAACATTCGCTTGTGACAACCAATCCGCGCGTACATGATAAAATAACCGAATAATATTCGAAATGCTTTTACTGTCGACCTTGTTATTTAGGCGATAAGTTTTATAATCGCTTGTAGTTATATCATATAGGACAGTCAAATTTTATGCATAGTAAAGCGCTTATTTGTAGTACGATAAGGTTCATAATTGCTCGTTTTTTATATAAGGTTATATTGTTGAATATGATAGCTTGTAAGTTCGCCTTTATGGCGACAACTTCTTAATATGAAAGAATCAAGTTTTGTAAGTGCCGTGGATTGTTTGTTTGCGCAAACGATTTAGTGTGAAACTGTTTTCGCACTTGCGGGACATATAAATAATATGGTACTTATTGCACTAAATAAAAAATATAGTTTTTAAGAATATCTTTATGATTCAGCAATGTATAAATATAGTACCTATTATACAGTCACACTAATAGACACGAGCCTAAATATGAAAATAATTTATCCACCACTCTACTACGCTGGCCGTGGGTGCATTTGCAGGCCTCATATGTCTTTCGAGAACATTATGAAGAATTGTCACACATGCAGCTTTCCTGTATATGTTTTCCTTCGCCGTTTAATATGCGAAAATTGTAGCAAATTAATACGCACTTAACTTCGAAGGCTAGTGGTGCGCGCCGTGGCGTGTGTTTGAACCAGAGCCTCTCTACCCCAGGGCACACCAGTCTGATCCTTCCACTAGGCTATGGCTGCCCTTTGATCATTAAATAATCAAAGTGGCTTCCTTCCTTTCGTCACGATTTGCTAAAACTTATAACCTTTTCGCAGTAAAACACACCTCGCTTTAAAATACATGTTGTAGAATATTTTCACTACCACAAAACTGTCTGCCAACTTTTATAGCCAACAATCTCTTTCGTAACTTGGTTCTACTTCAAAGCATTTATTGTCTCGCGATGTACTCGTATGTAAGCATCTACCATTGCATCTGTCGGAGACAAGTTTTCGAACCGTTTCGAATTTCTAACCAAATATGAACAATTGCCAAACAGAAACGATAACTTACAAAGTCACTCATAAGAAACTAAGTCATAAATAGAGGAAAACAAAATCAAATATACATGTCGCCGCGGAAGCACGTATTGAGGAAAATCGTAAAGTTTTGGATGATCGGTTTGATTGCAAGGTTAGTGCAGGGGCTTTCAGGATCCTCCCGTGGAATCTCCACCTTGTCGTGGTGGGGGGGCGCAGTAACTGTAGTAAGGTCACTCACGGTGAAGCTAAGCGAGATCCCGGGAGTGGACGCTCCGCGTGGGCTTGACGGAGGCCTGCGCAGGATGCGTACAAAGATTCGGGTGCGAGGGACAGTTCTCCTGTCCCTCGCAGTCGGTCGCGGTCGCGGGAGGAGAGGCGTGTCGCTGTTGCGTTGCCACGCGCCCTATCTCCCGCGACCAAATGGGGGCGCACCATTCGATTCGTCGCGGTGGGGCCGCAGAGGAAGAGGAGATGCGGTGTTGTCAGTTTGCCGTCCTCCCTATCCTTTGCGGGCGCTGGGTGTTTTGCGGCGGAGCCCAACACCTTCATCCGCCGCCAAGGGGGTTTCGTTCGGGGTCCGCCTGACCATCTGGTGGACCAATACCTGTCGGGCGGTAGCGAGGAATGCTTCGGCGATACCCAACCCTCCGACACACGGGTACATGAGGAACATGGGTTGGTTTTAAGTCAGTTAGAGTCCCTTCGCTCTGGGGAAAGGGCGCAGGGGACTGCCCTTCGCCCTTTCCCCAGGGCGGAGGGACTCGATGAGGATTTTCCAACCCGACACCAAAAAAACAAGACGCTTTAAGGATACCCGACGACACAAGGGTTTTCTTTCTAATCAGAGCACTGTATTTATTTAAAAATACATCACGAAGATTTTTGCAGATAAATTGTAATGTTAAATTATAACCAACAAGCCTGCTATGCAATAATAGTAGAATGCCTAATAAATCGGCATAAGGACGTGCGCAAAAATCATCCTAGAAGTTGATGGGCTACACCTGTGCCCCGCGCGTGCGTTTAAGGAAAATAATTGCCTAGTGCACAAGTGGTAAATATTGTATTTGTTTGTATTATTATGGCGTACTAGCGGTTGGTCAGTAACATGGCAGGTATAAACAGTCTCATAATAATATAAAAAAAAATCTACAAATAAAAGTGATCGGCGCCGTCAATATTTCTAAAAAGTGGAATTCTATCTAGCAAGATTGTGTCCCAAGTGAGCGTCGTATTTCCCAGCAAAATATAGGTACCAAGAGTTATCAAACTGAAAGGCAGGCTACTACAGGATTAAAAGAACATCCCCAGCGACAAAATATGCCTATTCGGGGAGGAGTTGGTTGGTATTTATTCTGCAGCGCACGCAAGCAATGCAGCACACGTATGAGGCGCTTTTGTAGTGAACACCAGGAAGGTGTGTGTCCTGATTGCTCGCCAATAGAACAGTCTAATGCGAATTATTTAATTATGACGTGGTTAATACCATTGCTAGCGATAAAGTTTAAGGTAAATATTTCGATCCTAAATGAAAATAAGACTATGGCAACTTAAGCCTGTCAAATATTGATGATTTTTCAGTAGTTTTAGTATATGTTTTATATTATAATTAAGAAGACAAATGTTGATTAATTTTATATTCCATTTTGATTGAGGGGGACGAGGTTACTCGCGTCCGTAGGAATTACCACCTTTCCTAGGCCCACCCTACACGTGTCCCCTGGGTGGTGCTAAACGAGTAACAACGCCGAGTCTCAGGGGGCGGTCAAGTAACCTGACTAATATGAGCTAAGAACTCATAAAAATGCCGATGGAAGGAAATGTCTATCAGCAATCGTAATTCTGCTGTCATGTTTAGCGGAAACGATGACCTTGGCTTAATCGCCCGGGTCGCGAGGAAAAAAACCTCTTCAAAAATTCCCAACCCTAAGGTGTGACCGTGCCAAAAGGATGAATGGCTGATGTGAAATCAGTTCCTAGCGCAAACCTGTACCGGGCAATCACCGCTGTATAAGTGCCTTCTTATGGGAATGGGCGTTACCCTATAAGCGACCTGTATTTCGACCCTACTCGTGGGAACAACATGGAAAGTAAAAATAATACAAATTCACCTAAAATCCTTACTCAACAAATATTTCACCATAGTGTCTTTACAACCAGACCAAGATCAAATTCCTGTGGAAAACTACCTACACAAGATATAAGTAATCCAATAGACCTGGATAAAGAAGATGAGCGACAGACAGAAGATACCTCTGGAGAACCTTGGGAAGAGGCTATAGGACGTAAAAGACAGATAAGCCCACAACAATCTTTGACGCTCCAAAAACACAGAAAATTAAACAGCTATTGGCTTAGTGCACCCGTTTCGACTTCCAACAGATTTACTGGTCTAGAAGATGAAAGCTCCGAGATGGCAGAGCAGACTCAATCCGAGATGGCAGAAAAGACTCATAAGCCTCCACCTATATTTGTAGACAAAGTCAGCAATATCCAACCTCTTTATAAAATGCTAAAGGAAACAGCCCTAGATCAGTATGAAATTAAAATTCTACAAGCTGAACAAGTAAAAATTCAGCCTAAAACAGCAGAAGCTTACAGCATAATATATAAAGAGTTAAAAAAGCGCGAAACCGAATTCTACATATATAAAGCAAAGGAAGACCGAAGCTTTCGTGTAGTTCTTAAAAATATACACCCTACTACAGACACAGAAGACATAAAATTGGCTATTGAAGAATTAGGTCATAAAGTAACTAACATCTGGAACATAAAGGATAGAAAGACGAAACTGCCTCTACCAATGCACTTTATAGACCTGAAACCAAACCAAAATAACAAAGAAATATACAATATAAAAGTTCTTCTCCACTGCCGTGTTGTATTCGAGCCACCAAGACCAAAAAGAGAAATACCTCAGTGCTCCAACTGCCAGAGATATGGGCACACTCGTAGATTCTGCCATCGTCAACCAAGATGCCTCAAATGTGCCGAAGCGCATGCAACTCTAAACTGTCCCAGAAAGGAGCAATCCGACAAAGTTCGATGCATTCTATGCGACGGCAATCACCCTGCGAATTATAAGGGATGTGCAGTATATAAAGAACTTCAGAAAGTTAGATACCCTCCTCTAAGACCTGAAACTCCACATCCACAAAAAAATGTGGCAGCCCATATACACGGCACTAAAAACGTCAACAATAGCGAAAAAACATACGCAGAAGTAACGGTCGGTAATCCAAAAACTCAAACACAACAAGACGAACTGCCCACTCCACAACCTTCGACAATTCTTCGGTCAATGTCAAAGAATTCATGCAGTCACTTATGAACCAGATGATGATAATAACAAAAATACTACAAGACCTCATGACCATGCTACCAAATTTAATGCATTAAGATTATGCGTATGGCCTATCAAACCACTTGCAGGAGTTAAAACTTTTTTTAATAGAAAACGACATACATATAATACTAATATCCGAAACTCACTTCACCTCAAAAAGTCATATTGTTTGAAATAGAATTAGTTTTTATTATAAGTCAAATCGATTAGATCGATTGAGTAACATTTTGTTTAGTCTATTGAAAATTTCTGACAATGGTCACACTGAACTGTCAACTTCCGTCCTTCCGCTTAAAAAAATTAACACGCCGTTTGCAAGCTCGCGTGCCTTGTACCTAAATTAAATTGATCGTCCTTTGAATTAACGCGAATTGAATCAACTTGTAATTAACTTAATACGTAATTGCCGCTTTTGACTTCCGGCAAAGTTTGTTGTAAATTGATTGTGAACTATTGATTGACATTTGTGAAAATTGTGAATCTGGTATCGACTTCCACGTGCCAACGTGTCCTGAAAACGTCGCGTTTGAAGCTTAATAGCTAAGTATAAGATACTTCATTCATTTATTTTGGCCAATATACTTGTATGAATGTGTCTAATTTAGCTCAAGCCTGACATCAGCAAGGATAGCGGGTAAGTGAACCATAATATTGATATTGATTGATTTCAATTCATCACTGTGCAACGCAGTGCATTGTGTCTGGATCATTGTCTATCGTGGTCAGGTAGATGTATTTCATCTTCCACTGCGCACTTCTGATACACCTTCCTGCCTGGCTACGGTAATTCTAGACATAATCTTGGTGCAGAGCTGTAGTTGAAATTTAGCCGCTGTTGCATTACTGAGTATAAACTCAGATTGGTATGAGCTTGTATCTTATCACCTTGTAGACAGTATTGTAGTGTTTGTCAGGTCAGTTATTTTCTAAAATACATAATATTTAATTGTATAAGTTGACCTAGATAATTTGAAACACATTGTCACATAACCTCAATCAGTAATTGTTGATTTGTATTGTTGAAAAATCTAACTTAAATTTGTTGCTGTTACTATTAATGAGTCACTTTGATTGAATACATATCAGTTATATGTATCAATTGATTTAGTTTATTGCATATATTGATATATTAAGTTTGAACCTTACATTGTTAAGTCTTGTTATAATATATAGATAATAATTATTGTTAGGTAACACATATTCTGTGCTTACTTACTATTGTATATCTCAAATAACACAGCCAGTCTGTCTGTTGTAAGTAATTAGTTAATTTATTTGAATATTTAACCTATCTTCCCGTGGGTGTCGTAAGAGGCGACTAGGAGATAACACGATGCAAATACCATCTTTGCGTAGAGACGGAAAACTCGACATCAAATCCTATACGACTGCCTCGTTGGTCTCGCGGCATAAATGTGCGCGTGGGATCAGGAGGTCCTGGGTTCGATTCCTGGGTCGGGCAGTGTTATTGGGTTTTTCTGTCACGAAATTCTCAGTAGCTGCACGGAGTCTGGAAATGTGCCCGGTACGGCAATAGGCTCGCCCCTTATTACGTGGGACTAAAGTATATCTGGCGAAAAGTGGGTGTAGAAATACACCTCTGCCTACCCCTTCGGGGATAAAAGGCGTGACGTTATGTATGTATGTGTATATTTAACTTTAATTAACTTATTTGAGGTTTCAACTTTTGATAGCTTTTACTTTGTTTTGTGTCAAATATATTGAAACTATTAATTTTGTTGGGCAGTAAATACCTGCCACTTGCTTGCACCAGCAGTAAACAGGCTAATACTTTGTTGGTTTCAAAGAATTAAGAAAAATTAAGTTTTGATTGTTAATTTTATTTAACGCTTGTCCGGGCTCTTTTGAATTTGGATTATGTCAGGTATCAAGGACTTGCGTGCGGCTGCTGGTGCTATTGCATCAGATTTGCGCTGGTTTGCCTCAGCCAGTGCTTTAGTGAACCAGCCTGATCGCCAGCAGGCCTTACTTCAAAGGTACGAGCGGATTGATTGATTGTGGAACAGCAATTCCGCACTTTCAGCACTTGCTGTCTTGAAGTGTCAATCAATGATTTCACCGCTGACCAGCGAAATAAGGTCAGTGAAGACTATGCCCAGGTCTTAGACCTGTATGATGCTGTCTCCAATACTGCGAGACAACTAGTTGCCGATAGGGAAGAGCAACCCGGCCTGAAACAGGAGCTTCCTAGGTCAGCACCGGGGCTGGTGAGTAGGCTCCCTACTTTGGACCTCCCCCATTTTGATGGCTGCCTAGGAAGCTACCTGGGCTTCGTTAATTTGTTCGACAGCCTAGTCAATGATAGGGCTGACCTTCGGCCGGCACAAAAGTTGGCCTATCTAATGTCGGTTCTGGATGGGGAGGCTAAGGGCCTCATCCAGCATCTGCCCGTGTCTGACGAGGCGTACCAGACGGCTCGGGACCTAATCACCCGTAGGTACCATAATAAGCGTGGCCTCGCCGACACGCACATCGAGCAGATTTTGGGTTTGCCGACGCTCACCCGGGTCTCTGGGTTGCGCACCCAACTTTTGAACCCGCTTTTGGTGGCCATCAACGCACTTAAGTGCCTTGACCTGCCCGTGGACCAATGGTCCTATCTATTGGTGCACATTGTGCTGAAGAAGCTGCCTGCCGACCTGAGGTCGCGTTTTGAACAGCGCTTTGGTGGGGATAGCGCGACCCATTTGCCCCCCTTTGCTGACCTGGAGAGGTTCCTGGAGGATGAGTGCCGGGTCTTGGACAACTCCGGTGGTGATACGCCGGCTAAGACGCAGCCGCCCAAGGTCAAGGAGCAGGCTCGCGGTCACACCCGAGCCAATATTGACCGGCGCCCTCCTCGCTATGCGGTCACGCAGAGCCCAGCGGAGTGCTCCTACTGCAAGGTCACGGGGCACAGAACGGCCAGTTGTAGGGCATTCTTGGACCTACATGTCGCCTCTCGTAGGCGCATCGCGAATGCCCGCCGCCTTTGCTTCTCTTGTTTGGGGTCCCACTACCAGCGAGACTGCCCAAACGCTCGCCCCTGTCCTCACTGTGGAGGACAGCATTTGGACAATCTCTGCATGAATGCCAGAGAGGTAGGCCGCTTGTCTAACCAGCCGACGCCGCGCACGGGCGGGTGTCTTGAAGGTGGCAGCCGAGGCTCACCGGCGCGTAGCCGAGAGTCGCCTCGCTCAATTGATTGCCACTCACCCCGCTTGGAGAACCGTAGCGTGCGCACGCCTCCTTTCTCTCGCGCACCTGAATGTGCGACCGCCCAGCGTCACCAGCACCATGACTGCTGCCCCAGGTATTCCCCTCCTTTGGCGGAGCGTCCCCGCCTTGACTCGCGCCCACCTCGTTTTGGGCGGGTGCGTCATTATGACCCCCCACAGATGGCGCGCGGATCAAGTCATCGCGCCTTTGAGGACTTCAAGCCGCACCCTCGTTTTGACTTGCCTGGTCCTGGCCAACGGTCGCCGCCCAGGCAACAATAGGTCATTGACCCCTGCCCTATAACGCCAACCTCCCCCATTGAGACCGTTATCCTACCAACGGTTGCTGTTAGGGTCTGGGGACCCACGGGGACCTCTGTTGTTGTCCGTGCTATATTGGACACAGGTTCACAAGGTTGCATTGCTTCCACTTATTTGGTAGGGCAGGTTAAATTAAATATGGGCTCTTTTTCGAATTGTATACGGGGCATAGGGGACGTAGCCTCTAATGTTGAAGGGCAAGTTAAGGTTTTGTTTGGCCCTGTTGAATCTTCACACCCGAGGATTAAAACCTCGGCTATTGTGTTGAAGAATATTTTGGGTATGCACCCACAGAAACAGCTACCCGCTGCTGTGGTGAATTTGACATCGGGATTGGAACTGGCGGACCCCAAATTTGACACACCGGGACAAATCGACTTGTTGATTGGCTCTGATGTCCTCGGTGGAATTTTGATTGGTGGGAAACGGGTCTTGGTGCCAAATGGTTTGACTGCCATCCCGACCATATTTGGATTTGCTTTGATGGGACCTGTACCTAGGGACCCCCCTCCACCTGAACTTGATAATTTGTTGGCTGTAGGCTCTGCTCTCTCTGATGCGGTTCAGAGGTTTTGGGAGGTAGAGGAGCCCCCTCAAGCTGCCCGTTTGAATCCAGAACATGAGGAGTGCGAGCTGTTCTTCCAGAACAACACTGGTCGACTCCGTTCTGGTCGGATTACTACGAGGCTACCCTTCCTGTCTGTTCAGCCTCCGCTTGGTGAGTCACGACCTTTAGCCGAAAAGAGGTTGTTGGCCATGGAGCGTCGCATGGGTCGTGATCCGGAGCTCAGACAGAAGTATATTGAGTTCATGAGAGAACATGAACAATTGGGACACATGTCAGTGTCAAATTTGGATTGGCGTTCGGTGTAGCATTACTTTCTTCCGCATCATGCGGTATTGAAGCCATCGACTGGCAAGCTGCGCACAGTGTTTGATGGTTCTGCGCAGACTTCAACAGGCGTATCCTTGAACCAGTGCTTGCATTCTGGTCCCAAGTTGGTCAAGGACCTTTGTGACGTCATCACCAGCTTCCGACGACATCAGGTTGTCTTTGTGGCCGACATAAAAATGATGTTCAGGCAGACTATTATCCACCCTGATGACCGTCGCTTCCAGCTGATCCTTTGGAGAGAGTCTCCTCGCGATCCCATGGTCGTCTACGAGCTCAATACAAATACGTACGGGTTAAGATCAAGCCCCTACTTGGCAATACGTTCTCTTTGGGAGCTTGCAGACCGAGAAGGCTTACGTTTCCCACGAGCCTCCGCCATCTTGAAAGACGATATTTACGTCGATGACATTTGCTCGGGCGCCTCCACAGTGGACGAGGCGATCCTCCTGCGGGACGAATTGATAGGTATTTTGGCCTCCGCTGGTTATGAGTTGCGCAAATGGATTTCCAACTCACCAGCGCTTTTGGAAGGCTTGCCAGAGGATCATCAGCAAGATCCACATCTATTTGAGATTGTTGACAACCCCGCCATGATGGCTGTTCTCAGCGTTCAGTACAGACCAGTCCAAGACATCTTTACATATAACGTAGACTTGAAATTGCCGTGTTCTTGGACTAAATGTCTCGTATTGTCTACTGTCGCCAGAACCTTTGATCCGAATGGTTGGATCTGTCCAATTATATTTTGGGCAAAATGCTTCTTGCAGAAGCTTTGGACAGCAGGATTGACCTGGGACGAACCTCTGCACGGCACTCTTGTTGAGGAATGGACCTCCTTTGTATCCTCACTTCCTGCCGTCAACGAGATCTCCTTGCCTCGTCCCATCCTTCCTCCCGGGAAGTACAAGGCCACCCTTCGCGGGTTTTGTGACGCCTCGGAACGTGGTCACGCGGCCGTGGTGTATTTGCGCACAGTCAGTGCCTCAGGTCAGGTGAGAGTCTCCCTGATCATGGCGAAGAACAAGGTAGCACCCCTTCGGACATCTCTGACCATTCCAAAATTGGAGCTCTCGGGAGCAGCCCTACTTGTACGCTTGTTGAATCACGTGTCCAGTACCTTGGGTAAAAGCATTTGCATTAATGGGACCTACGCCTGGACAGACAGCCAAATTGTTCTTTGTTGGTTGAAGGCTTCTGTCCACACCTTGGAGGTATTTGTCGCTAATCGCGTTTCCCAAATTCAGAAATCCGAAGTCAAACTTGTATGGAGACACGTGCCAGGTGAGCTCAAACCCACTGATTGTGCCTCGCGCGGATGCTTGACGCCTAGTTTGATAGGTCATTCGCTGTGGTGGGGTCCGGAATGGTTGAGTCGACCAGAAACTGATTGGCCTCGAACGCCAGTTTTGAATACTTCTAATTTGCCGGGTCTATGAACACTCGCTCTTGAGAAGGTGGAATGCGCCTTCGACCCTGATTTCCTGTTGAATCGTTACAGCTCCCTCGACAAGTTGTTAGGTGTCACTGCTTGGATAAAGCGTTTTGTTTTTAATTTTAGGCACCCACAACAGAAACGACTGACACCGTTTCTCTCACCACAGGAACGACAGGAATCCCTCACCTTTTGGGTTCGTTCTGTGCAATTGGCGCACTTTGAGAAGGAGATTGCTATCCTCAAGTTGGGGAGATCGAAATTGTCGGGAGCTGTCTCTAAATTGAACCCCTTTTTGGACGATACGGGTCTCTTGCGCGTTGGTCTCAAGAACGCCAACCTCCCTTACGGAGCAAGTCACCCCCTGTTGTTACCTAAGGACGGTCATTTGGTACGCTTGTTGGTAACTGACCGTCACCTTAAAAATTCGCATGCTGGTTGTAATGCCTTGCTGGCCATTTTGCAACGCGAATTTTGGATCTTGTCTGCCCGAAGAATTATTCGGAGTGTAGTCTTTCGCTGCATCCCTTGCTATAAGCTCAAGGCTTCTACCATGCAGCCCTTGATGGGAGACTTACCGGCAGATCGCGTAACTGAAAGCAGGAAGTTTGACGGTGTTGGCACGGACTTCGCTGGCCCCTTTTTGGTGAAAACGTCGACACTTCGAAACAGCAAGACTGTTAAGGCCTACTTGTGTGTTTTTGTTTGTCTTTCCACAAAGGCCGTACACTTAGAACTGGTCTCCCCGCTTACGACCGAGGCGTTTGTAGCCACATTTGACAGATTTGTATCCCGCAGAGGGCTGCCTTCCTTGATCCGTTCTGACTGCGGCACTTACTTCAAGGGCACCTTTAATTATTTGAATGATGTTGTTAATTTCCTTGAAACCAACAAAGCTGATATAGGTGATAGGCTTGCCCGACGTGGGATAAATTGGTTGTTTTCCCCACCAAATTGTCCACACTGGGGTGGTATATTTGAGGCCGCCGTAAAATCGGCCAAAACACACTTGCGCAGGACAATCGGTGAGTCTGTCCTTACATTTGAGGAACTCGCAACTGTGTTTTGTAAGATTGAGGCCGTTTTGAACTCTAGGCCATTGTGCCCGATCTCCTCAGATCCGAATGATTTGGAGGCCCTTACGCCGGGCCATTTTTTGATTGGTCGCCCACTTGTCGCCTTGCCTGAGTACCCCTACATTGATACGAGACCTGGTCGTCTCTCACGCTTTGAATTGTTACGCCAGATTACTCAGAGCTTTTGGAAACGCTGGAATTTGGAATATTTGCACATACTCCAGCAACGCGTTAAGTGGACCGACAAGACCGATGCACCCAAGATTGGTGACCTCGTTTTGATCAAGGAGGCTAACCTTCCGCCACTCAGATGGCGCAGGGGGCGCATCCTTCATTTGGTAACTGGGGCTGATGGAGTTCCCCGATTTGCTGAGGTCTTGGTGGACGGTTCGGTTCTGAGGAGAGCGGTTGCAACATTGTCACGTCTACCAACCGATTAGCGGACCGGTAGGCCGGTCCGGGGCGGGTGGATGTTTGAAATAGAATTAGTTTTTATTATAAGTCAAATCGATTAGATCGATTGAGTAACATTTTGTTTAGTCTATTGAAAATTTCTGACAATGGTCACACTGAACCGTCAACTTCCGTCCTTCCGCTTAAAAAAATTAACACGCCGTTTGCAAGCTCGCGTGCCTTGTACCTAAATTAAATTGATCGCCCTTTGAATTAACGCGAATTGAATCAACTTGTAATTAACTTAATACGTAATTGCCGCTTTTGACTTCCGGCAAAGTTTGTTGTAAATTGATTGTGAACTATTGATTGACATTTGTGAAAATTGTGAATCTGGTATCGACTTCCACGTGCCAACGTGTCCTGAAAACGTCCCGTTTGAAGCTTAATAGCTAAGTATAAGATACTTCATTCATTTATTTTGGCCAATATACTTGTATGAATGTGTCTAATTTAGCTCAAGCCTGACATCAGCAAGGATAGCGGGTAAGTGAACCATAATATTGATATTGATTGATTTCAATTCATCACTGTGCAACGCAGTGCATTGTGTCTGGATCATTGTCTATATTGTGGTCAGGTAGATGTATTACATCTTCCACTGCGCACTTCTGATACACCTTCCTGCCTGGCTACGGTAATTTTAGACACATATGGAAATCCCAGGATATAGACTCTACCACACAATGCACCCCGATGGAAAAGCTCATGGTGGATCAGCTATCTTTATTAGCAGCAAACTAAAACACGACCCGTCAGTCTCATATTGCACTGCATCTGCATCCATACAAGCAACAACCGTTGTTATTGAAAGCTGGATAAGCTCTATATCTGTCTCGGCCCTATATTGCCCACCAAAACACTCCATAAAAGAAGAAGAGTTTACTCAGTTCTTCACCTCCCTCGGTCATCGATTTATAGCCGGCGGAGATTTTAACGCGAATCACACTCATTGGGCATCAAGACTTGTCCTCCCAAGAGGTAGAGAGCTTCTGAAATCCATTGAAAAGCTGAAAATGGAAATCATCTCAACAGGACAGCCCACATACTGGCCTACTGATAGGAAAAAAGTACCGGACCTAATTGATTTTTGTGCTATCAAGGGCATATCAAAGTATTATTTTCAGTGTGAAAGTAGTTATGAACTCTCATCAGACCATTCTCCAATCCTGATCACTCTACAAACACAATTGAAAGAAACTACTGAAAGATGTGTCCTTCATAACAAAAGCACAGACTGGGAAAACTTCGGCGTAATGGTGGACTCTGCTTTGTCGCGTACTGTAAGTCTAAAATCCGAAGAGGACATAATAGCTGCAGTAGAACACTTTAATAACTCTGTCCAGAATGCAGCATGGCAATCTACTTCTTTTAAATTTCAAAGAAATAGGAAAAACTCAATTTCTTGGCAGATTCAGGAAAAAGTGTATGAGAAAGGAAAACTCAGAAAGAAGTGGCAACAATTCAGATCTCCAAACGATAAAACTAAATTCAACCGAGCCGTTAAGGAACTCAAAAAAATATTGGACAAGGAAAGAAACGATAGTGTTCAGGCCTTTCAGAGTAACTTGGATGCCACAGCTGCTTCTGACTATTCACTCTGGAAAGCTACCAAAAAATTGAAGCAGCCGAAAAATATATCTCCACCACTTCGACAGGCAAACGGATCTTGGGCTCGTAGCGATCTCGAAAAATGTACTACTTTTGCTAAACATCTTGTAACTGTTTTCCAGCCACATCCTTACGAAGGACCCCAGGACCATAAAATTAAAATAGCTGAAGTGCTAGAAACTTGCGATCCAACAACTGGCAGGAACATTAAAAAGTTCAAAAAACAGGAACTTTCGAGAGTCATAAGAAACATGAAACCCAAAAAATGCCCGGGATATGACTTAATTACAGGCACAATCTTGCGTCAGTTACCACCATCCGGTTTTAATTTCTTATTAGCCATATACAACGCTATGACAAGACTACACTTCGTGCCTCCACAGTAGAAAACAGCACAAAATTTAATGGTTGCCAAACCTGATAAACAACTCCAAGACCCAAAATCGTACAGACCAATAAGCCTTTTGCCAGTTGCTGCTAAGGTATTCGAAACACTTCTTCTCCAGCGGATAATGCCTGTCATTAAAGCAAAACGCCTAATACCCGACTATCAATTCGGGCTTAGACAGGAACAATTGACCAGGTACACAGGCTTGTTGGTAAAATTCATAAAACATTTGAAGATAAAGAATATTGTGCAGCAGCTTTTATTGACATTTCTCAAGCATTTGATAGAGTTTGGCACAATGGCCTCTTGTACAAACTTAAAATCAACTTCCCAACTGACTTCTTCTTAATACTAAAGTCTTACTTAAAAGATAGATACTTCTTTGTAACATCAGGTGACACAACAACTAAACTCCATCCAATTGCTGCTGGAGTCCCACAAGGAAGTGTACTTGGTCCTATTCTTTACTTGCTCCACACTGCTGATCTCCCTACGTCAAATACAGCCACTACTGGAACCTTTGTAGACGACTCAGCCATATTAGTATCACACACACGTCCTGAAGTAGCATCTACTATGCTGCAATGCTGTTTGGATGACATATCAGACTGGTTGAAAATGTGGAGAATAAAGGCAAATGAGTCCAAATCAATAAATGTAACATTTACTAAAAGAAGCAATACATGTCCGCCAGTTACATTGAATAACATCCAACTTCCTCAAGCTGAACATGTCAAGTATCTTGGCCTACATCTTGACAGGCACCTCACCTGGAAGAAACACATTTTTACCAAACGCAAACAACTGGGATTGAAACTTAGGGACTTATATTGGATCATTGGCAAGAAATCACAGCTCAACCTCGAAAACAAAATCTTGTTATACAAAACCATTATTAAGCCTATTTGGACCTATGGTATCCTACTATGGGGAACAGCATCACACTCTAATATTGAAATAATTCAAAAGTTTCAGAATAAGCTTTTGCGAATTTTAACCAATGCTCCATGGTATATTCCAAATGAAGCCTTACATCATGACTTAAAAATCGCTACCATAAAGGAAGAAATTGAAAATTACATTAGGTCATACAAGAAAAGAATAGCCCACCACCCAAATATCCTGGCAGTTCATCTTATGGATGAAAGGAATGAAGTCCGCAGACTTAAGTTCAAAATACCACAGGAAATGATACAGATATAACAACTCCGCATGGTTATTTGATTTTGGATGTGTCACAGGACACATACCATACAAGTCGTAATTAACAAAATGACAAAACAATTACTGAACGTCTTATACAGAAGACAGATTGTAAGAACAAGGAGACAAAAAAAGAATTGATTATAATAAAGACAACACAATGAATTAAACAATGAGTTTCATTTATTTTTCTACGTTTTCATAGAATTGATCGATCTACAAATGGGCTACACTCCGCGCGCGTGCACTCAAGGAGTATAAATGGGTGCGTGCACTCTAGTGTTAAATAAGCAACTGAGTCGTGACCCATGTGTTGCAAGGACTTTTAAAAATATTAAAGTAACAAACAAAGTACACCTAGAACTGAAATAAAAAATTATAGAACGCGCTAAGTGCTGTCCCATGGAAGGATCGAATTCGCGCGAATAAGTAATGATAATGAGTATGTGGCCTACTCTGTGTGGCTTCGGAGGTCACGTAAAACTAGGTACCGGTTCTTGTCTCGGGCCTAGAATCATAAGCCACCCTGAAGGCGGTGGGTGGTCTAACGGTGATAAGTTGAACCATCTAGTGCATTTGTACATTTTGCCTGTAGAATTTATATTGTCAATTCCAAATAACTTCCAAGAACGTCATAATATATATATATATTTTTATGAATGCTTATAATAATTTTGCATGTAATTTTAAGAACATGCTAGGAAGAACAATAAGTAACCTGTCATGTGGATAGTTTTGGATTCGAAACTATGGCGAGCACCACTGGCCTCTGTAAGGCATGTGCGCAGGTTTAGAGCTCTATGATAGCTGCGATACCAACTGTCAAAAAAAATATTGTCAGTGATTACAGTAAGCACCCTCAAATATCACAAAGAACGCAAGCAAAAACGAGGTCACCCTCTCACAACCTAAACTACTGCACCATCGGAGCATGCAATGTAAATAATTATATTTATCAGAACCGTAACGATCACTTGCAATTTCCGTGAAATGACGAATTGTACAAACTACCAACAACATTCACATCACAGTCTAGAGTTTGGCTCCCCTTACATAAGTCTGATTTATCCGAACGAAGCCGGAGCCAAACTTGTTTAGTACAATATGCTTTATTTACATACATCTGTGCTAATATTGTTTTGTTACGGATGTAAAATTATGTAGGAACATAGATTGGACATGAGTTTCGCTCAGTACGTAACACGGATAAGTTTAACACGCCGTTTCATCTTTTTGAAGAATTGTCGTCTCCCTCGTCTGATGAAGAATAAAAAGATATCTTGTAAATATTTTGCTGCGTGTGATGAAAAATCGAACTGTTTCTTGTAAGTAATATTGTATTACCTACATAAAACCGGCAATTAATATTAGCCGAATGGGTGTCAGAAAAGAAATTACAGGATATGCATATATAACCGTTCATACACTTTTAGTAAATCATGTTCAGCCTGTTTTGTAATGCGTCCGATGCTGAACACAGGCCTCTTCTCGTTATGAGAAGGGTGAGGCCATAGTCAAACACGCTGGAATTCACATACCTAGCAGTCTTTTAGTCTCTCCACTAAGCTATCGCTACCCGTTTTCGCTGCTTTTATGAAATACTAGAGAATGCCTGCAGGTACGTCCGCACATCATCATCATGTCAGCGAAGAGACGTTCACTAGGTACTGGACGGATTGCACCCCCAAGGTTCTTGACACAGTGCGATTTTGAGCCGCCCGCATATTTTAATTTAATTAAGTCGGTTCTGTCTGATCTCATAACAAAACAGGAAATCTCTTCTAAGTGCATTCCTACGCCAAATAGTTTTGGTCACAAGTTGTCTGTCAGTCAGTCAGCAACGCAAAAAATTTATACATACAGATTTCAAAGCAAATACGATTGTTATTTCAAAATTTCAACGTCAAAATTCAAATCTCAATCAATCGTTACCCGGCAGCACTATGGTTGTGATAAAAATCGACAACATTGAATAGAATACTGCAAAACAATTTTTCGAGAGCGGATAACATATGACCAAAAAAGATATGAAAATGGTCCTAACATCAAGTGCGTTTGCAATATTTTTTGTTGAATGCACTATATAAAATATGTAAGTGTTTACAGCTGCAATATATTCAATATTTCAGGACAGAGACCCACTATCCTACTACTGCTAGAAAGGTAGAAGTTAGAGAATGAATGTTTGTTACTGTTTCGAGCAAAAACTACTGAGCAGATTTTGATGAAACTTTGCAGGAGTACAGCCTACATCAGCATAGCACGCGGGAGGAGGTGTAAACAGAACACCTAGTAATGGCTAGACTTCAAAGACATGACACGAGTTTGATTCATCTGTAAGAAAATATTAATAAGGTACAAGACAGAATATATAGGTAGGTATCATTAGCCATATTTTTAATATCTTCATCATTATCAGACCTTTATACTGTCCCACTGCTGGGCACGGGCTCCATCTCACTATGAGAAGGGCAATTTAATATCTTAATACAGTAAAATGATTGATAGGTATTATTTTATACTGTTAGTTCAAGATTGTTGTGTAAGTCGTGTTCATCATCAGCCCTTTAAACTGTCCCACTGCTGGGCACGGGCCTCTTCTCACTATGAGAAGGATAAGGCCATAGTCCACTACACTGGCCATGTGCGGGTTGGCAGACTTCACATGTCTTTCGAGAACATTATGGAGAACTCTAAGACATGCAGGTTTCCTCACGATGTTTTCCTTCACCGTTTAGCAAGCGATAATTAACAATTTAATACGCACTTAACTTCGAAACGTCATTGGTGCGAGCCGAGGATTCGAACCTGAGACCCTCTGCGTAGCAGTCTGTCGGTCTCTCCACTCGGCTATCGCTGCTACTCGGCTATGACTACATAATAATATACTCCCTAATATAGCAGCCAGTGTTTGTTGTTCACAACTAGCATCTTAGTTAATTGCGATTATTATGAGGTAATCATGTTATTAGGTTTATTTTAAGCAGACTTACTTCACGAGAATAAAACCATTTATAGCTCATCACCTTATATGTAACTATCTGTCTTACTGCTGGGAACGGGCATCTTATTATGAGATGGGTTAAGCCAGATATCAGCAGGCTGATAAAGTGAGGGGTGGCCTAACTCACATGTCTTTCGGGAAAATTATGGACTTACTCTAACTTACATAAACTTACTCTCCGATTTGCAGATTTAAGGCTGCCTTCACCATTCAGATTGCGATTTTTGCGATTTTATTATTGAACACACACTAAATTACATAAAGTTAGCGGTGTTAGCCAGTTGTTTGAACTAAAGACCTATTGGGTAGCAATATGTTAGTCTCTCTACTGGCTAAAAATGGTTAACAGCAATAAGATAGTAATAATTCATGGATAGTAATCAATAATATACTTGTTGTTTTATCACGATTTTATAATCAGTACCCTTACTTTTATTTTCGCCCTTTGAATTCATCACTACATAGTATAAAACAAAGTCTGTCAACTGTCTGTCTGTCCCTATGTATGCTTAAATCTTTAAAACTACACAACGGATTTTAATGCGGTTTTTTTAATAGATAGAATGATTCAAGAGGAAGGTTTATATGTATAATACATATATGGCGGTAAGAAGTTCGTCGGGTCAGCTAGTTAAACTTAAAAATTTAAATTAGACGAAGAACTGACTACTTCAAAAATTGGTTGTTTTTACTGAATAGCAGTCGAAACATCGTCAATATAGAAATATCTCAACAGTTAAAAAGTAAAAATATTTATCTTCTATTTTTGTTGCGACCAAAATCTCCAAAACCTAACCGAGTCCCGGGTAGAAAATCGGATGATGTTGGATTTTTACCGGCGAAAACCGCCCTCGTCAACATCAACACATTTAGGTAAAACTACGAGACAGTTTTGTAGTACTCACCGCAGAAACGTTTGAATTTTGACATAATAATAATATATTGTATGATAGCTCCACTAGAAGAGACTGCGATAACCTAGTGAAGAGAATAATAGACTACAACGCAGCGGCTCCAGTTCATACCCGAGGTATGCACGAAGCTTTTCAGTAGTTAACTTAAGTATCGCGTGCTAAACTACGAAGGAAAACATCTTAAGGAAACCTCCATGTCTGAAAGTATATGACTATTCTAACATAAAATTAATGTGAAATTTGCCTTCCCACATTTGCCCAATGTTGTGGACTATGGACTTTCCCGACACATAATGAGAAGAGGCTTGTGCCCAGAAATGTTTTATTGTTACATATCTACAAATATAAGGCAGCGATAGCCTAGTGGAGATACCAACAGACTGCCATGCATAGGGTATCGGGTTCGAATTCACGGCGCGCACCAATGACTTTTCGGAGTTATGTGCGTATTGAATTGTTAATTATCGCTTCTCCCGTGCCTCGGAGAGCACGTTAAGCCGTCGGTCCCGGTTGTCATGAAGATCTTTGACAGTCGTTACAGGGCTTTAGTACCTTCTAAATAAACTGACACTAGTTTAAATCATGGGATATCGCTATCACTTCGGGTTGCAGAGGTCAAACAGGCAGTCGCTCTGTGGAAAAGCTTAACATCCAGCCAAATCCAGTTAGACTAGTAAGCGGACCCCAGGTTGAAACTGGGATAATGCTAAGAGGACGATGATCTACAAATATTAGGGTATAATATTAGGGCAATAATAAGTTCAAGGGAAGCCGTTAATCTCACTCATCGAAATAAACGCAACTGATAAATGTTGTTACTTTACGTATATTCTATGAGAAGATTGTACCTCCCGGTCGAGCTGGCCTTACTACCTTTATTCTTAATATAAAAAAGTGATAAATGACAAAACCTTGAATGATGAAACCAAAAATCAAACCACAATGATGAAACCGCCGTTTCATCATTTTAGCCTAAAGACGTCTACTGATGGACATAGGCTTCTCCCAAGGCTCTACACAGACCGATTTAGAACTACCCGCATCCAATAGCGTCCGCGAACCCAACAAGATCAATAATACCGTTTACTTCATAACAAAATACGTTAAAATTCGTTTAACTTTTTAAATGTGACATCAGACAGACAATTTCACTCTTTCATATTTATATTATTATAAGTATGTATATACGTATGTTAGACATAAATAGGCTTACGTCAAGAGTTCCACAAGACAGTCAATAATGTACACTCCAGCGAACCGCACACAAAAACACTCGACTCCATAAACACACACACACACACACACACACATCGAAACCCAAGTCGGAATAAATAATACACGAAGCCCTTAGCACGGAAGTATTTGGGTCATCAAGACGTATACCACTAGAAGGTAAATGTGTCGGCTCAGTTAATAGCAGTATATGCCGGAACAACCATTATAAATTGATTTTGAAATCCGATTGTGGCCTCCAAGGAAATAGCTCGCACTTACGATTAGTTACGCTACCTTTGTATACGATTATGTAGGTTCGGCTTAGATCTTAGGAATGCTGGAAATTATTCGGGGGAGAAGGTCTTGTTTGATTAATATGTTAATATCCCTTCTTCTATTATAAGGACGAATGTTGGGGCTCTCGTCCACACGGCGTGAAAGCTCGCGGCAAATTCACCGTGAAGAAATCCTATTACTAAGTACTAAAGTAGAAAAGCTTGCGCACGTCGTTGCGACTATTCACGGCAGTGGCGACACCTCATAACTGGTACAGTTTAGTTATGAGGTGTCGCCACTGCCGTGAATAGTCTGTGGCGCTGTATATTTGGGTGCATGATTTACATCAATGCTATAAAGAGAGGTTGATAATTTGTACACTGTTGTCACTACGACAAGTTCGACTTCACCTTACCTGTAGTAAGCTCGAAAAAGTAGCGAATCCGTGCCATGTACCATCTAACACTACAGTAAAATCTTTTCACTCACAGTACAAAAGGAAAATTAATAAAAGCTATTTGGATAGTCTACGCACATTTTGCAAAATTGCTTTGGTGTTCAAATAATGAGAAAATATTAAAAGATTATACGAACAAAACTTAGAAGAATCCTCACAAAAGAAGAGCACACGCCACCAATAAAGAACACATATTATCATAATATATAGCTTCACAAACTGCCAGTAAATTCTGTTAAACTTTCGTGGTATGAAGCTTGGGCTCTGCAGAAATAACCTGCGCCCTATATCATTATCAAAAAGTTATTAAAGCGATCCCTGAGGCGTTTCGTTAATTTATTACGAGAAAAATCTTTGAAACTTATGCATGATTATAGTTGATGATGAAAGATAATATGCTTAGATTGTAAATTTTGTAATATTGTCGTTGAATTTGTTAAGTATATTGGAATTTGGATAGATATACTGTAATTATATTAATACAATACATACATACGTGATGAAACAACTTTATGAACACTAGGAAGAGCTTGATTTGGCATTGCTGACGCTTTTATAAATTACAACTAAAATGGTATTCAAATTCCGACCAGATAACTTTAAATACACTACTGTAATTATTTGATGGTATGTAAAGAATTGCGAAGAAGATGGATGGACTGTGTCAGGTGGGATATGAAAGAGAAACGGGTAAATGATCAGATGATGGGCGACAGAGAAGCATGGAAGTGTAGAACGTACTGCGCCGACCCCAAATAAATTGAGACCAGGCAAGAAGATGATGATATCAAGAATTGCATGAAAAATATAGTATTGAACTTTTCTGTGGCGAAAACAAAGCGACCAAATAATTACATGAGTCACAATAACAGGGTGGTAACAAAGCAGAATTTCGATTTCTTTTTATTGATCGCACCACCTAGCAAATAGACAGCATGCATGGCCATACTGTTTTCAATGCTGACTGCTACCAGTAGGACGTATGTTGTAGGTACTTTTCCACAGGAAATAACGCTTTGTGTCATCCGCAAATTGTTATTCTGGGTCTGCGTATCCTACCACTAATATAAAGAATGGATGAATGTGCGAATATTTGTTTCTGTTTCACGCATAAACGACTGCAAGGATTTTGATAAATAATGCTGTCATTTAGCATAGCATCAGAATCTAGTCGGTGCAGCAGTGTGATTCTGTAAGACTTCATTTTAAACTTCGAATCTGAATCCACTGTGAGTTTCTTGATTGGCATTCGAAAAACTCTGTTGATAATTCAAATCTACACTAGCGCTACACTTGCGAGCGTGTTTGCGAGTTGAACTAAATTGACCTCGAGATTTTGACAGATAAAGTATGAGATGACAGTTCGACGCTCACTTCTTACTTCGCACAAGGTCATTTTGAGCCTTTTGCGAAGTGAGAGCGAATAGCGACGTGATATGCGAGTTGTTGTTTGAATTTTACAGAATCGACGTGCAGGAATGTTAGTAAAATGCTCCTTCGCAGAGATAGACGTTAAGTTAGTCAAATGAAGACGAGTGCGATACAAAAAAAATGCAGTAATTTTGACGTTAAACCACACTTGAGTAACTGTAAACGGTTGTACTCACGTATTATTTTTGGTCGGAGTAGCCCGACTAGTTTCGGACCATACGGAGGTCCTTAATCATGAGCAAGCGTGACCGTCCGCGTCGGCGTCGGGCGCTCCACTGAAGCGGGCCCACCGCGCAGCTTGTCGTTGCGAGCGTGTAGAGGACGTATTCACCGGCGCCTGCGATGAAGTTGGTTGCGTTGCCGGCGTGTCCGGTGTGCCTGTGTGAACGTCATCTTGCAACGTGTTCCGCTGCACCGTGAAGGACGTTGGATGTGTACACACCGTGCTGACTGTGTCGCATTCTAGGTTCGGGGTAACCAGATGTGTGGTCAGTTTTAAGGCCGGTCTCCAGGCAGGTGACAGTCCCCAGCCACTATCTCGGTTGAAATTGGGACGACGGCTGATCTCGATGGCCTCCCGTACTTTCCGCGGTATGAAGTATTTCTCCCTCGCTAGTACGGTGGCCTTGTCGAAACGTATGTAGTGAGCCGTGTCCGTTTCAGAGGCATGTTCGGCGACCGCCGACCTGTTGCTGTCCATGCTCTTGACGCTTCTGATATGTTCCCTTACCCGTGTCGTAATGTTGCGACGAGTCTCGCCTACGTAGCTCAGGCCACAGTCACACGGGATCGTGTAAACGCCGGGAACATCCAGTGGATCTCGGTCTTTTGGGGAGCGCAGTAGCTGTCTTAGCTGCCCAGGTGGGCGGAAGATTGTCCTGATGCTATACCTTCGGCGTAACAGGTGTCCAATCTTGTCGGTTATCCCCCGAATATACGGTAGGAAAGCGGGGGTCCTTTCCGCTCCAGCTGGACGACGGCGGCTATTCGTACTAGCAACTCGCATACATTGTCGCCACCGATAACCGTTGCTCTCAAGCACTCGTCGTAGGTGACTCAATTCAGTGTCCACGTACTGTGGATCGCAGATATTGAGAGCTCGATTAATCAGTGACCTTGGCACCGAAGACAGTTGGGATGGGTGATGATGAGAGCTGGCGTGTAGATATCTATCCGTGTGCGTTGGCTTCCGATATACGGTATGTGATAGATGACCATCCAGGTCACGTATGATCAACACGTCTAGAAACGGTAGTGCTCCATCCTTTTCTTCTTCAACCGTGCACTGTATTTTTGAGTGTATGGAGTTGAGGTGAGTTGTGAGATCCAGCAGAGAGTCCCGGTTGACGATAGCAAAGATGTCGTCCACGTATCGCCACCAGTATCGTGGTTTCAAGGGTGTGTCAAGCGCTCGCTCTTCGAACCACTCCATGAAAACATTGGCCACCACCGGTGCGAGAGGGGACCCCATAGCCACTCCATCCAGCTGCAAGTAGTATGCTCCTCTCCACAAGAAGTAGCCGCTTTCGAGACAGAATTTTATAGCGTCAATGTATGCAGTGGGTACTTCAGTGCCTTGCAATAGGGTGCTAATAATGTGTATGCTCTCTTCCACTGGTACATTAGTAAACAAGGATGTAACATCGAAGCTAACCATAATCTCTGTGTCCTTGAGCTTTACTCCTGACAGCAAGTCGACGAAATGTTTCGAGTCCCTGATGAAGCTACTCGTCTTACCGGTAAAGGGTTGCAGTACTGTTGCCAGATGTCGCGACAGTTTGTATGTCGGCGCGTCTATCTGGCTGACAATGGGTCGTAGTGGCCAACCGGGTTTGTGTATTTTAGGCAACCCGTATATTTTCGGTGGAGTGGGGTTGTGCGGTCTGAGCTGTGTTGCCAGTTCCGGGTTTTGGAGGCTTTGCAGTATTTTGGTCAGTTTGTTGGTAACCCTGGTGGTCGGGTTATAGCCAACTTTCTTATATGTGATGGAATCACTCACTAGCTGTGTTATTTTGTTATCATACGCTACGGTGTCGACAACCACAGTAGCATTGCCTTTGTCGGCAGGCAGCACCAGTAGATCCGTATCGTTGCGCAAATGTTGTATGGCCCTTAATTCATGACGCGTAATATTGGCCTTTGGTGGTGCTGATTTGCGTAACAATGTCGACACATCTTGTCGAAGGCACTCCGCATCACTGTGTGGTATCCTATTACGCACTATAGTGTTCTCAATGTTGGCGACAATGTCCTCGATTGGTATTCTGTGTGGTGTAGGAGCGTAATTTAGCCCTCGGGATAACACACTAATAGCATCAGACGTCAGCTGTTTCGATGAGAGGTTGACGACCGTAACGTTTTGTTGCGTGTGATTTTCCGTATGAAGTGGGTAGTTGAGATTTCCACCGGATAACTTAGTCAATTTTCGGCTATGCCTTTTTTTGATTTCAAAACCCATGGTCTCTGTACGACTATGTGTCATGGCATCTAAGATCTCCCATACTTTGCTATCCAAAAACCGCGATAACTGCAGATGTAAATCGTACACTTTTTTTTTACCAAACATAATACGTGAGTACAACCGTTTACAGTTACTCTAATTATGACAACTCACGATAGTTTTTACTCTAATAAACCACACTTGTACCAAAAGGCCGCCTAATTTTCAAAACACTTGGCAATTCTATAAAATACATAGATCCCATAAACGGTCATTTTATCCCGCAACACTAATATAAATACATACCAACACTCGAGCAAACAAAACATCGCACCAAGTAAAACGAGTAAATCATAAACACAGTTTTCGCGTCAACGCGGAACAAACTATCCTCATTTAATATTATTACCCATTACTTTTATGATAGCAGAATTATGGTGCTGTATAGAAAACATTACTGACCACAGGATTAAGCCGATAGTTTCTAAAGGAAGGCTCTTCCTAGTTTAACCTTTTAGGTACAATTTTATGGTCGAATAAGATTTCCCACAGCCTTAATGGGCAAAGCCACTTAGTGTCTTGATCCATGATAGACTAAATTACTCGGTTTTGTATACCGATCCTTCATATGATTGTGCATGTGTGACGGAGAAAGATTTTATTTATGAAGTAAGTATAAGAAGATGAATAACTACCTGGAATTACTTAATGCTTCGATAAAGACGTAGGACAGCATTTAATTATGTAATATTTTTATATTATGCAGAATAATCTATCCCATAAAAAACTATTCTTGTTTAAAAACCATTTGATATCCTTGTAATACCAAGTGGGTTGTAAATTTATTCAGTTCATACTAAAGCGTCATAAATTAAAAAATAAATGAAAACCTCATTAGACAAATGATTAAGGTAATTTCTCATTAAAATACTTTACTCAGTTATAGATAAAATGGTAAACTGAAATGTCAAGTATACATAAGATTTCAAACATAGCTTCGGTCTGCCGCCGAAAATCTTGTTGCCAAAACCCAATCATACTTTTCTAACTTTATAAAAAGCTGGCGAACTTTGATCCCTTTTCATTCACGACTTCAAATAACCTTGAACTTGAATTGGAGACAAATTCTATAGCAAATAATGTACAAACTAGTTAGTTTGAATAGTTATTAATTATAGAAGTTAAATGATTTAGTTACTGTGTAGCTCATCGAGCTTACCAACTGAACCAGGCATTTAGTATTACATTAATTTCTCTAAAGATCCTAAATTACAGTCGGCTATAGACCGGACGGTCGTTATTATTAAAAACGGAGATGTATAGAACACTCTTCAACAGAAGAGTGCTACAGTACAAAACAACAGTAGGTAAATTTTATTAGAAGCCTCGATCAGTTTTTCGATATGTCGTGATAAATTTATATATTTTTATATATAAATAATTATATTGGCTTACATTTGTGTTTGTTTGTATCTGTGTGGTTACCAATTTATGGAAAACGTCACTAACCCATTTCATTCCGTGGAGGCGACTAAAGAAAATACACAAAGCCAATAGTATCTTTGCAAAGTGACTTTAAACTCCAGATTAACCTGGCGAGCATGAGGCAGGGTATGTCACACCCTGGTGCAATTCTAAAGATGTGTATTTTTGTAAATATACGTCTGACAACACTAGTGCACTGAATAGCTGTTCAGGGGACTGCGGGAGGGGATAGTGGCGTGATCGCAGTTTGGCGTCGAGCGTCGGCTGGAATATTGGTGTGCTAACTTGTCTCGGGTACGTTATACCCTGCCAATGCTTAACGTATTTTTTTACGTAATGTATTTTTTATTGTTTTATATTATTTTGTCTTTGTTTTTGTTCAATTTTGTGTGTTTTTAAAATCAGGTAATGTCTCGTGGTTTTTTAGTTTAACGACTTATTATTTTATTTGTTTTTAAGTCATTCAGACGGTACAGAGTGCGAGAAAAATATTCCAGTTTTTATACGCCAGCGAATCATGAATCAGCTTGGTGAACCATCACCTGAACCTGCAAATATGACTGGACAATATGTCAAATGTCAGGACTGAATGCCCAACTAAGAAAAATAGAAAAACTAAGTATTCCCGCAACATTTTCGCCAAGCCTTTATGTATGGAGTATGCTAAGTTCGGATGTAAAAATTGTGCTGATTTTGAGAGTAGTGACTAGTAACTTATGTTTGTAAAAATAATATCACTTTTGTTTTTTCTGATGGAAGCTCTTATAATCTTTATGTTGATTTAAAATGTTAAAAACGATTTTCTTTTTATAAGTGTTGATTTTTCTAAATCTCTAAAATATTTTTCCTATAATTAGACTGTAAAAGAAAACAATAAATAAGAAATAATAATGTCATAATTTAAAACTTTTGTGTTTAATTTCATTATAGTGATCCTATATATTATACTATATGAGTAATACAATTATATGAAACATAATAGGATTAGTGTTATGGTACTTTATGTTCTGGGTATGTCACACCCTGCCTCATTGTTGATGTAACTTTTTTTCACCTGATGCTCGCCGGGTTAAATATTGTACCAATATGAGCTGCAACAGCTTTTCGCAGTTTGGTTTAACATTATTATGTTCGTAATCTTGTGATTAACACTGCTTGGTATATGGAAATGAGAAAGTATATAGAAATGGAAAGAGTATTTTGAAAGTTTATTCGAAAGAACGGCGATAGAGACACCGATAGCTGAAGTGAATTGTAATGATAGCAATGATGAAAGCGTTATTGGCGTGGATGAGATCGTGAAGGCACTGGGAAGTATGAAAGTAGGTAAGGCTGCAGGATATGATAGGATTACAGTCAAAATGCTGAAGGCTGGACAGGGCATCATAGTTGGTCAGTTGCAGCGGTTATATAACTTGTGTTGGAACACCGGCCGAGTACCTAATGACTGGACCACAGCTGTAGTTGTGCCTCTTTATAAAGGAAAAGGCTCGCAACAAGACTGCAAAAACTATAGAGGCATTAGCCTTCTCAGCATTGTTGGCAAATTGTATGCAAAGGTACTTATTGAAAGAGTTATGGAAGTAACCGACAAGAAAATATGGGATGTACAAGCGGGATTCCGAAAGGGTATGGGATGCACGGATCAGGTTTTTTCCTTGCGAAGCATAGCCGGAAAATTTTTGGCCAAAGGTCAAAAGGTCTATTGCGCATTCGTGGATTTGGAAAAGGCTTACGATAAAGTGGTGAGGAATGAAATGTGGTCGGTGCTGTCAATGAATGGGGTGGACAGCAGCCTCATTCGAGCTCTGAAATCCCTTTATGAGGATTCTAGAGCTTGTGTGAGGATAAACGGGGCATACACTGACTGGTTTACCATCGATAAAGGTGTTAGACAGGGATGTGTAGCGTCGCCGTGGCTGTTTAACCTCTTCATGGACAGTTGTTTGCAAGATTTAAAACATAGTGACTGGGGATTAAGGATGAATGGGTTACTCGTCAAATGCCTCCTTTATGCTGATGATCAGGTTATACTTGCATCTTCAACGGAGGAGTTGCAGGAGATGGTAACAATCATGCATCGTGCGTTAGAAAGGAAAGGAATGAAAGTGAATGTAAGTAAAACGAAAGTTATGGTTTTTGAAAAGGAGGAATGCGTTACGGCTTGTAATGTTTTGATCGATGGACAGCGAGTGGAACAAGTGAATGAGTTTGTTTACTTAGGTACGTTGTTTACAAGAGATGGTAAGAATGAAGCAGATATTGAAAGGAGAGTTAATGCAGGTAATTGTGTGAATGGAGCTCTGAAGGCGTTTATGAACAGTCAAAACGTGTCCAAAAAGGCACGTTTGGCTGTACATAGAGGTGTGTTAGTGCCTACCCTTATGTATGGTAGTGAAAGTTGGGTATGGCAGAAGAGATTTGAAAGTAGAATAAATGCTGTAGAAATGAGAGCACTGAGAAGTATGTGTGGTGTGTCTTTGACGGACAGAGTAAAGAATTGTGTGATACGAGAGTGGTGTGGGGTAAAAGAAGATGTAGTGACAAGCATTGAGAAAGGCATGTTAAGATAGTTTGGGCACATGGAGAGGATGGATGACGATAGACTGACAAAGAAGATATATCAGGCTAGTGTGAATGGGACAGGACAAAGGGAAAGACCTAGGAGAACGTTCTCTGACCAGATTGGAGACATCCTGAAAAAAGGACAAGTCAGAAGAGCATGCATGAGAAACTTGATGGGAGTGAGTGAAGCAAGTGAGGTATGTCAGGATCGTTGCAAATGGCGTTCCGTAGTCTCTGCCTACCCCTCCGGGAAACAGGCGTGAGTCTATGTATGTATGTATGTATGTATGTATGGTATATCGTCATTATCGTGATGGTTGTAGAGATTTTGAAACGTAGATGGACGGAAAAGTGCAATAACTAGGTCAAACCTGATTTCGAGAAAAACGCGGGTAAAGATTTTATTTTTGTTTTGTTTGTATCTCTATCACTATACAAGGTATCGGATTAAAACTTTTACTACATGATGTATAGCAATGTAGAGAATATTATGTGAAACTTAATGTTTGTTCCCGCATTTATTCCCGATATAAAACCAATAAATACAATAACGTTAAGTATTATTACTACGAGTATGTAGAAAGAATGTTTACTAGTCATGACCGCAATAAGTAAACAATTTATTGCACTAATGGTTAGGAAACCAACTTAATGCATTTTGAGTAGCAATTATTATTATTTTTTAATTCCTAACCAAATGTGCATTAAGTTTCTTATTTATTGTGGTTTTAATTAGTAAGAGACAAGTTTAAAACGCCTAAGTTTTAACTTGTTACTATTAGAAAAACGGAGATGTTACACTTTTATGTCAAACACCTTTAAATAAACAGAAGTTTGCAAAGCATTATTTTTCCTCTCACCGATTTAGTATGAAACTGTTTTCGGTAAAGCCAAGGCTATTCATCATAATATCTACGTTCAGATGTATTTTGAAAATAATGTAAAATCGGTTATAATTTTATGAATAAAAATAAATTATAATATTAAATCTTTTTTATTTCAAACTAAAAAAGGACAGTTACAATGGGAATCCCTTTGATATCATACTTATTAATTCTGGTCTATTATCCAGCATTTAAAGTTCAACGGTTACTAATACTCTGTCAAGAAAGTACCGGGATAAGATCAGTAATACACAATACAATAATAACTGTTTGTTATTCATCCAAATTTATATTATCACCTTCAAAGTATTCTTCTTCAGAAACGATACACTTACGCCAACGAATAATCCAATCATCAAAACGTTTTGAAACGCTGTTTCCGGAATTGAGTTCAGTTCTCGCCGCGAATTCTCCTTTATGTCTTCAACCGATTAAACACGGGTGCAACGAAGTGGTAATTTGAGTTAAGAAAAAAGAAAGAAGTCAATTGGGCCATATCTGTTGAATGTGGTGGTTGCTCGATGGTATTTGGTGAGTGTTTGGTCAAAAATTCGTTCAGGATAATGGTCTTGCGCGAAGGCGCATTATTCTATTGGTAGTGCAAATTTTAAGACAAACTCTTTTTGCGATGTTTTTGTCCATTATGAAATTCGTAGATATGATATAACTAAAAACATCACTGTATTTAATATAACCAACAGATGCATCTCAAACTCCGCGCCTAAATGGAAAACAGTTGTGCCAATCTAACAACAAAAAAAAAATTATTTGGTACCATAAACAAATAATCCATTCCTGATAGTTTTTCGATTGAATGTATAGTGATAAAGTAATTTTAAGGTTGTTTTATTTTTTGCAGGAAATATGTATAATCCATATACAAGTAAACTATGCGATACTGTGCAAAGCGGACTGTATTTCGCGTAAATGTGATATGGTTCGTTACAAAACTGTAAATTCCGACAAGCCTGGGCGCGCCCTTCAAAAAGTGTGTCTTGCTGTTTCTGTCAACCAACTGTCAGTGCATCCGCTTGTGCGCCGGCGCCCGTGCGGCGCGGCGTCCAGAAGGCGCGGGGGGGCGGCGCCTAGTGCTGTGCGCAGCGTGTCATAGACATTCTGCCGGGCCGCCAGTGAGAGGGCATATCCGGTTAAATGCTCTTCTGATAGTGCCGCCGCTGGTCTTGATGTCGGCCACTCTTGTGACTCCGTCGGACCCCGGATGGAGCTGTGTTACTCGCCCGAGTACCCAGCGGGCTGGTGGGAGAGCGTCATCCTTCACGACGACCAGGGTGCCTTCTGTCAGCTGTCCGGACGACTTCTTCCATTTTGTTCTGATTTGAAGTTGTGAAATATACTCCTTGTAGAATCGAGTCCAAAAGTGTTGACGCACGAGCTCCACGCGTTTGTGTCTGGGTATATGCAGCGGATTGCAGGTAGTACAGATAATGATCGACCGATTAAGAAGTGAAATGGAGTGAGAGCGGTGAGATCAGACGGGTCAGACGATAGAGGCGTTAAGGGCCTTGAATTTAAAATGCCTTCAATTTGACATAAGACTGTGTACATTTCTTCATACGTGAGATGTGCCAAACCCAAGACTCGCCTAAGGTGATGTTTTGTTGACTTCACTGTGCCTTCCCATAACCCACCAAAGTGTGGGGAGTATGGAGGAATGAAATGAAAAGTGATGCCTTGTTCTGCCACATGGTTGCTTATCAAATTCTGATTCTTCGCCAAAAAACCCGTGATAACATTTGACGCCCCTACAAAGTTAGGGCCATTGTCTGAATATATGTGAGCAGGTTTTCCTCGGCGGCTGATGAATCTATTTAGTGACGCTAAGTAAGATTCCTTTGTCAAATCGGTAACCAATTCCAGGTGTATAGCTTTAACTGCAAGGCATACGAATATGCATATGTATGACTTTATCAACTGACTACCACGCCCCTTACGATTACTAATCATGATTGGCCCGGCGTAATCTACACCGACGTTATTAAATGCGAAATCAGAGTGCATGCGTGGCTCAGGTAAATTACCCATGATTGGTGTAATTGTTTTTCCTTGAAAGCGTCTACATGTGATGCATGATTGTACTGTCTTTCTGGCTAGATTGCGACCACTGATAGGCCAATATGTTTCACGTATGTGGGCGAACAACAGCTGTGGACCAGCATGGAGAAGTTTTATATGTTGAGTGGAAAAAATGAGTTTGCAAATGTGATGATTAGCGTGTAAAAGCATTGGATACTTTTTATCATATTGAAATCGCGAATTAGCGAGCCTGCCGCCCACGCGAATAACTGCGCCGGCCCGATCAAAAAATGGATGTAATGAAATTAATCTATTTTTTATTGGTAATGTTTTATTTGTTGAAAGTAACTCATATTCAATAGAAAATGAATTTAACTGTGACATTTTTACTAAATTTAATTTGGCCTGATATAGTTCTTTTGTTGTTAATGAAATAAAGGTGTTTGAAGCTGAATTACTTGTTTGTGTTTTTGTTCTACAATTATGTATAAATCGCAATATGTATGCAGTTATGCGTGTTAATTTTGTGAAGTTAGAGTAATTGTAAATGAACGAATTGTTGTCTGTCTGTGAGTAACATTGAATAGTGTTTTTGTGGCTCTGGGGTTTTGTTTCTGGAAGGTCAGAACAACTGC
Organism: Euclidia mi; assembly: GCA_944739405.2. Lineage (NCBI taxonomy): Eukaryota > Metazoa > Arthropoda > Insecta > Lepidoptera > Erebidae > Euclidia > Euclidia mi. The sequence goes on along the minus strand of OX123188.2, from coordinate 12,282,082 downwards.
TGTGCCCAGGTGATGTTGGCCAGCTGCTATCATCATCCCTAAGAAAGTCTGGACCAGAGAACCACAAATCTGAATGTATGAGTCTTGATGCTGTGACATCCCTAGATATGAGATCTGCGGGGTTCTGTTTTGTAGGTACATATCGCCATGTTTGTTTATGTGTTATTGTTTGTATTTCATTAATTCTGTGACTTACAAATGCATTTAGTTTGTGTGGTGGCAGCATTATCCAGGACAGCACAATCATGGAATCACTCCAAAAGAAACAGTCTGAAATTATGTGTGAATTGCGGAGAGAGTCAATGACCTTTTTGTAAAGGCGAACAGCTGTGAGGGCTGCACATAGTTCTAGTCGTGGAATTGTTAATGATTTTAGTGGTGCCACTCTGCACTTGGCTGTTAGTAGCCGTACGTACACTTCACCATCAGTGGTGTGTGTGCGCACATATACACAGGCGCCATAGGCGTGCTGAGAGGCGTCACAGAAAGTGTGTAGCTGTATATGTTTGGGTGAATCATAGAAAACTCGTCTCGGTATGACTAATTGTTTTAAAGCTGATAGTGATTGTATGAACTTTTTCCATAGTATTTCTATGTCATGAGGGACACTGCTGTCCCACTTTAAGTTTTGTGACCACAACTTTTGCATTATTATTTTGGCTTCTAAGACTGAAGGACTTAAAAGGCCCAAAGGGTCAAATATTTTGCCAATGATTGACAATATTTTCCTTTTTGTAATATTGTAATCAACCGAGTCTTCTATGTCTGTTAAGTATGTTATTGTATCTTGATTTTGGTTCCAGTATATACCTAATGTTTTTGATGGGTCTTTATTACCTAAATTTGTGGTACTGTGAAGTGAATCTGATGATAGGTTTGCTTTTTGTAAAATATCAGGACTGTTGGACTGCCACTTTCTGAGATGGAATTGTGCTGATTTTAGAGCTGCATTTACTGACATTGCTATTTCTATTAACCGAGACTTCCGGTCTGAGCCCGTAATCAGGTCATCACAATAAAAATCATGTATGATGATCTCCGACACTTCCTTGTCATGTTGGCAGTCCAACCCAACCTGTCTGATACAACGTGTAGCGAGGTAGGGTGCTGAAGCTGTCCCATACGTTACTGTATTTAATGTGTAGGTTTTCAGTGGTTCTGACTCATCGAAACGAAATACAATTTGTTGTAATGATTGTTGGTTTTCTACGATGGATATTTGCCTGAATATTTTTTCAATATCAGCTGATATTATGTATTTGTGTTGTCTGAACCTAATAAGTATAGAAATCAAATCATCTTGTACTACTGGTCCTATTGTCTGTATATCATTAAGTGATATTTTGTTAGATGTGCGTGCCGATGCATCAAAAACCACCCTGAACTTTGTTGTGGTGCTGGTGTTTTGTATTATACCATGATGTGGTATATAATATGAAGGTGTCAGAGTGTTACTGTTTGTGTTTTTAGTCATGTGACCTAGGTCAAGGTATTCTTGCATAAAAGTTAGATATTGTTGTTTGTATGTAGGGTCTGATTTGAATCGTTTTTCTATGTTAAGGAAACGAATCTTTGCCTGACTATATGACTGGCCTAAGCACTCTGGCGATTGTTTGAACGGTATAGTGACCACAAATCTACCATCAGCATTGCGAGTTGTAGTTGATGTAAATATTTTTTCACATGATAGCTGAGTAATGTGAGGTGTGTCTGAAGGAGTAGATATGTTTTCTATTTCCCAAAATTTGTTTATGTTATCTGAGATCTGATTCACAAAGAATGAGTTTTGAATTTTATTTTGAATATGAGTATTTAAAATGCAGCCTGATATCAACCAGCCTAAATCTGTTTGTTGTAGAACTGGTTGCTGTTTTCCTAATTCTAATCTTCCACTACCCATGACTTCCCAGAATATGTCTGCACCCAATAATAAATCAATAGGGGCTGGAATGTTAAAGTCAGGGTCTGCCAGTTGTATACAACTAGGTATTTGAATGGTATCTTTGTTTATGTATGTATGTGGAACTGTATTGCAAATTTGGTTAATCACAAGACATAAAATGTCCGTCCTGTAATTTTTATTGTGTGCTGATTGAATGTGAATGTTAGTATTTTTTGTTATGTTTGTGCACTGATTATTAATACTAGTGACCATGGTGTCTATAGTTTGAATGGGTAAGCCCAGTTTTGAGCACAAGTGCCTAGTTATATAGCTTGAGGTGCTGCCATTGTCTAGTAGTGCTCGTACCATATGTGGTTTTCCTTGTTTGTCATATATTTTAACTTGTGCAGTTGACAGTAATATTGTTTTGTTCTGCGTGCAACTAGTTTATGTGACAGATGATGGTTTTGGTGCATCTAAGTGTAAAAGTGTATTATGTTTTTTGTTGCAGTACTTACATGTCCCTCTTCTGCATAATTTGTTGTCATGACCAGGTTTTAAACAGTTGGAGCAGATTTTTAATCTCTGTACCTCCCTGATTCTTTGTTCAATGGACATCTGTCTAAACTTTTCACAAGAAAATAATAGATGATGCTGTTTACACAAAGGACATGTGGGTACTTTTTGTGTGTTCATTTTTGTAAATGACTTTGTGTTTTGTCCCACTTGAGTATCTGATTTGCTATTGTTGTTAATAATTGATTGTTCTAAAACTTCTAATACATCAGCACGACCTCTTAAAAATTTATTCAGGCACTCAAGTGTGGGCATGTCTGTGAGTGTGTTTTTGTGTTCTTCCCAATATCTTAATGTGTTTGAGTCAAATTTACTTGACACTAAATATATTATTAATATATCCCAGTATTCTGTTTTTTCACCTAATGTGGCTAATGCGCTGAGGTTTTTTTGAACTGTGTCAATTAATTGTCTCAAACACACCGAGGATTCTTTTTCAATATTATTTAAGTTGTATAATGCATGAATGTGATTTCCTATCAGCTGTCGTTTGATATCATATCTTTCACACAACAATTTCCACGCTACCTCAAAGTTGTCACCTGTAATTTCTAGTGATTTTATAACTAATGATGCACTGCCCGATAGTGAGGAACGCAAGTAGCGAAACTTTTGAATGTTATCTAATGTTCTATGCGTAATAAGTGATTGAAATGTGTCTCTGTACTCAAGCCAATCCTGATGATCACCCGAGAAGTGTGGCAAGTCAATAGTGGGTAGTTTAATAAATGATTTGGTCCCACCTGAATGATCCTTGTCTGACTCTGGATTAGTTATCAGCTTGTCATTTAACTGAATAAGCCGGGAAGCCTGTGCCACCAACAACTGGTAATCATTTTCAAATTGTTCACTTTCCGGGTCTGGTTCATCGGTGGACTCTGAGATGTCAGCGTTCAATTCAATAAGTGTCTGAACGTCCTGGAAAGTTTTATGTATTGTTTTAAACTCCAAAAGTCTGTTTTTTAGCTCAATAACTTGGATATCTGTTAATTTATTATTGGGCAGAATGAGGTTAATATATTTTTTAAATAATGTGAGTTTCCTTTTAACAATGCCACGTTGTTTGATTAATTCTGTATCATCAGGTTTATTACCTTTAGTGGCCATTGCTGTGAATTAAGGACACACAATGTTGCAAAAGAAATAAGAAAAATATGAGCAGGAAATGTTATCACAGAATTTGTGTAGATAGTTGTGCAATACTTAAATTATAGCAGCAAGCGGCAGAAAGCAAGGCTGTGCAAAGCTTGAGTGCACAGCTAACACGTGGTGGGCGAAGCCCTAGGCCGCATGCGCGTGGGATGACCACGTGGGGGCTCCTTATTGAGGCAGGCGGCTGGCAATTTAGGCTTGGCAAGCTATCCAGATGCTGGGAATTTTATTTTGGTTTTAGTATTATGAAAAATGGGCTAATTTGATGAGAAGGATTGACATGAGAGGTTATGAAATGCTGATATTTTGTGAATATTTTTGCTTATTTTTGATTGAAATAAATTTGTACTTAGTTTGATAATGTAATTATCATGAAAATATGAGTCTGAAAAGTCTGATTCAGTAATTGCTGTAGCAATTTGAAAAAATCAGTTGAAAAGTTAATAAAGGAAAAAATAATTGGTCTGATTATCTGTTATCCTGATGCTGTGCTGCGCTGAGACCGTCGTGGCTGTCTTCGACTGTCGTTGCCCTCGCCGTGATGATTTTTCTAGAAGTGGCCACGTTGCTTCTTGTAAAGATGGTGTTTATGGCGACGGTCTTCAATCACGTATGGATGGCTTCGAATGGACCAATGTATAATCCATATACAAGTAAACTATGCGATACTGTGCAAAGCGGACTGTATTTCGCGTAAATGTGATATGGTTCGTTACAAAACTGTAAATTCCGACAAGCCTGGGCGCGCCCTTCAAAAAGTGTGTCTTGCTGTTTCTGTCAACCAACTGTCAGTGCATCCGCTTGTGCGCCGGCGCCCGTGCGGCGCGGCGTCCAGAAGGCGCGGGGGGGCGGCGCCTAGTGCTGTGCGCAGCGTGTCATAGACAAAATATTTTACTCCACTTGCAACCTCCTGGTGCTTGTTATAATCGCAATAAATGGTGAATTTATTTAAATTGATATTGCGTAGGCATACTGTATCCATTTAATTTTCCTAGAAATAAATGCAATATATATCTACTTACTAAATCAATTTTAGTATCAAAAGGCTGTATATTTTTTTTTTAAATTAAAAAGATAACTCCCGCATTAGGACTAAATCCTGTGTCGCGGGGGACTTTACAAACATACAACTAACGGACACAATATACACCCAGACTTGAAACAACAATTTATGAATCACACAAAGTGTTGTCTCGTGTGGGGATCGAACCCACAAGACTTCGGCACAGTGTCAAGCGGTGAGGAGGCCGCTTAAACCACTACGCCAACCGTGCAGTCAAATCAAGTATTGGTAACTGGCTCACAATACTATGGAGATGCAAATTAGGTGAGACCCATTTCTAGCAGTGAAATGTTTTATTTCCAGCAGTAGACTGCGAAAACCTGTATGCTGAAGCATACTGTAATATACACAATTTGAGATTAAAACGACCAAAGCCTCTTACCGTGGAAATCTTTGTTTATCTTCGATTGAAAGTATGGACCCTGATCATGTCGTAAATAACATTTTTTTTTTGGAAATTTACTAAAAGATGAATTCTCAAGTACCTGTAACAAATATTTTGTTAGTAATAAATCTAATAAAATGGGTCTCTCTTGTCTCAAATTTTCACTTCCCAAAAAATTTTTCGCATAATTTCATTTGCCAAGTCATTACTTCGCAAAAAATCTATTTACAAAAAAAATTTACGCAAACCTAATGTTTGGGAAATGAACCTTTAAACTATAACTTGTTTACCAACTAGTAATTTTAACATTTTTTAATTAGTCAAATATTTCAGTTAGAATAACAATTTTTACGCAAAATCAAACCAGTTCCTGGCACTCCCTGGCCGCTGCCGCGGTACCGCTTGCTTCTCTCGCTCAGCTCGTGCGTAGGAGGTCACAGTTTTAACCTAACCTAACCATTTTTTTAATGCTATATTCAACTTCAGCGAGCAACTTCAGCGAGGAGGATACAGCGGCTGCCAAGCTGCTTGTGTACAGGTCGCTAAACAAATGTGACCAGATGGTGTCCCGCAGGCGTGACGGGACAAAGAAAAGTCTGCAAGACATTATCACGCTGCTGAAGGAGACCGATCCTGATGACATGCCGATGTTTGTGGCGAGGGACTTGAACAAGTTGCTCCCGTCACTTTCGACCACGTCGATGTCACAAGCCTTTTGAAGGACATCGTTTATCTGAAGGCAAGTTTAGCGGATGTACACAAGAAGTTACAGGCATCCGACGAAACCGTTGCACTCTTGCGCACGGAGATGGATGACCTACACAAGGTTGTCGATTTAACTGGGTCGCCGGCGCGTAGTAAAGGTCGCAAGTTTCGCGTCAGCAGTTTTGTCGCCGTGAAATGTTGTGACTGCTGAGTGCGCTACACAAGCGCCTCGCAGCCCTGCCCCCGTCCCTGCGGCTCCTCCGTGTATCGCCGCGCGTAATAAGCGAATAGAGGTTCAGCAGGTTACTGCGAGTACTCCCGTTGTTTTGACACTGACGTCCATCCCGAAGAAGGCAACAAACCGCGACGAGGAAGCTGATGATGGTTTTATGACGTTGCAGAGGAGGAAGCGTCGTCACCAACCAACAAGAACTGCTGCGGTACGGCCCCTGTGGAGTCGGGTGTGAATCTGCGCGCCGCCGCACCGAACACACCCGTCTATGTCTCTCGCCTGCACTACACCACTAAGGTGGAGGACTTCGCTGGTTCAGCTGCTGGAGTCGCGGAGTAATGTCAATTTCAAAGTGTTTGTGGTGCGGGTCCCAACGTGCTTTCTGGATGTTGTGATGTAGGAGGACTTTTGGCCGAAGGGAGTGGTGTTCCGTCGCTTCCGCGGACAAGTGCCACACGAGCGCACATCAACAACGTGGAAGTGAAGCGATACTAACATAGTTTATAAGTATATTTATACTAACAACCACTGTATGTATGTTAGACTATAAGGTATTTATCTATGCGTCTATGCCACGCGAAATAAAATGTTTGATTGATTGATTAAATAAGTAATTATCCTAATCTAAATAGTTCAGTTCCGGGTAACCTACTAAAAACAATCTCTTTTTTCTACTAACGCAAGTCGTTTCTTGCACTCGCCGGCCGCTGCCGCGGCACCGCTCGCTTCGCTCGCTCGGCTCGTGCGTAGGAGGTCACAGTTTTAACCTAACCTAACTTAACCATTTTTATAATAATGACCCTTTTTTTTTTTGTTCACTACGGTGGGAAACTCTCATAAGAACAGCTGGGCTTGGGACTGGCGGAGGAGGTATATGGAGGCTCTCCCCTAAAGGCGTTCGGGGCATACCCACTAAAACCCACCGCGGTGTCCCTACGGGTCCCGTGTGTTGGCGGGGTCACGCGATTCGCGATTAGCATACTTTCTCGCGACCCCGCCCGGGATTGGCCCGCCATTGTGTTGGCGGGCCCCGTCTCGTCATGATCTCGCAATCATCCATCAAACTTCTTGCATCCATCAAACTTCTGGCATCCATCACCTCACAAAGCTACTTGGGAGGTGGCGAGGACACGCGCCGCCTCCCGCCTTTTGGCGGACAGGGAGCAGGCCCAGCGCTCACCGTCCGCAGGCACTAAATTTAGGGTGGTCGGAGGTCGTCTCTAGTTCGACGTCCCCGACGCCCGGACCTACGGTTGGGGAGAGGGCGATGTATTTCCCTCTCCCGCTCCGCCGCCTCCTTGCTCAGCATGACTGCTTCGCAGAAAGTGGCGACGGCGTTCCAAGACCTCTCACTCCGGACCATAGACAGAACTACGGCCGGGAGCGAGAGGACAACCGTATTCAGAGCCGCGACCAGGTCACGGCGCTGCGATGCCCAGGCTGGCGTTCCGCCAAAGTATGCAACGCCGTGTCTTCGATAGGGTCGCGGCTGCTGCCACAATGGTGGCATCCAGTCGTTTCCTCCCGGCCTATCCTCCACAAATACCGACCAAAACAACCATGGCCGGTAAGGATTTGAGTCAACCGGAAGGTGAGGACGCCGTGACGTCTCTTTAATAATGAACTTACTCGAACTAATATCAAATAACCATAAATTTGACTTGTTTCAGACTTGCCTTAATTTTATATTTTTTGTCTTAACAAATCATTTCACCAAACGTTTACTGTCTGAAGATTGTTTGCTGTAATAAATCATTTGATAAAAGCCAAATGCCATAATGACATTATACTTGGTAATATTTTGCCAAGTAAAAAATGCGTACTAAAATCATTCGAAATATTACAATAGTATAAAAAAAGGTTGCTAAAATGTGTTTGGGTAATGAAATTTTGTCAAAATCTTTTCGGCAAAACGGCAGGATCCCCCAATAAAATATTAGTTAAAGAGTGAGTTTAGTACTAAAAAGGTAAATTTCCAATACATATAAAAATTTATAAACCTACTTCACTCGAATGTCAATAGAATCGCGATATAATATTATAATTCCATCCAAGACTTGTATAAATTACAGAACATTTATCGACGGGTTTTGGTATCGTGGAACCTTTACCAAAAGGCTCAGTGCGAATAAAATACAATCAAAATGTTTAAAAAAATAATAAATAAGGTTTCTATCTGTCTGTATCTATAAAATTCTAGCGTTTCTGATTGACTGACAAACAAGCTATAGCCAAAACTGTTAAGCACAGGAAGATGATATTTGGCATGTATGTTCCTTGGAGACTGAAAGAGTGCACTAGCAGTTAAATTAATAAGACTATGCGGGCGAGCTGCGGGTATCCTTTACTTAGTAACTAAACCAAGTAGTAACGGTAAAAAAATATAAAACACCTACTTAAGTTCTTTTTGTGTCGTTGTAAAACCTTGAATCGGCTATCGCAGGTATAAGCACAGTTAATACTGTGGTATAAGTTCCTTAGTATTACTTAAATATGAACTCAATACCTGCCTGAATCTATTTCCACGTAAATCCTTTTATCCCTATAAAGCGGACTATGTATAGACTAAGCGTGTGGCGTGGGTGGGAGAAAGGGCACGTTTAGATACTACAACTATATAATACTAGACTTCGTCCGTCTGCGTGGAAGCCTGTTATTATATATGTTAAAATTCATACCATAAAATCGCTCTGTTGCGAAGGAAAATAAGTATAACCAAACAAACAAATCAATAATTTTATCATACACATTTTCGCAGTGCAGTTCTTATGTAGCACGTAGCAAACACTTGCAGGCAAAATAGTTGATAAAGTTAAACTGGTTCAAGTTATAAAAGTATTTCTTTTTAATGACAATACATCATAAATAAGAATCATTGTTAGTTCTGATAAAATAATAATAATAATAGTACCGCGAATGTCTCTTCATAGAAAATCTCGAAGTTTAACTACCAGTGAATACTTAACGGCAACTTTAGAGAACAGGAATTTGAATTGAAAGACCAATATGTCGCCACGGCGGGCACCACTGCACTGACTTGAAATTATTTGGGAGCACCTAAAGCAGCCGATTTCAGCTCACTCACAGCTGTTACAAGGAGCTAGTTTCCTCAAATAACCTAATAAATAGTGGGAAATCTGTATGCTGTATAATCTGAATGCTGTATGCTGCATGCTTGCTTGTATGCTGCATGCTTGCTGCATGCTTGCTGCATGCTACATGCTCGCTTGCATGCTGCATGCTCGCTTGCATGCTGCATGCTTGCTTGCATGCTGCACGCTCGCTTGCATGCTGCACGCTTGCTTGCATGCTGTACGCTTGCTTGCATGCTGCACGCTTGCTTGCATGCTGCATGCTGCATGCTTGCTTGCATGCTGCATGCTGCATGCTTGCTTGCATGCTGCATGCTTGCTTGCATACTGTATGCTTGCTTGCTTCATGCTTCCTACAGCGAAAAATATGCCAAAGATACATTGCCAAGTTATTATATCCAATTTGTATTGTATAGTTATCATTATGCGTAAATAAATTTATGCTTAAGGATTTTTTTCTTTAGGATTTTATGCTTTAGGATATTATGCTTAAAAATATTATGCTTTAGAACTTTATGCTTAATAAATTTATGCTTTACAATATTATGCTTAATCATTATTATGGTTAGAGAAATTATGCTTCAAAAATTATGCGTAAGCTATTATGCGTAATTATATTATGCGAAAATATAATTATGCCAAACAAAATTATGATAAGTTATATTAGGGCTTTAAATTTTATGCAAATGGATAGGGAACCATTTCAAATACGAGACGTCCACGTTACCAAAACGTTATTTCGTCGCTAACACTTTAACGTGGAACGAACGAAAATCACCTTTATTGCGTGCGGCATACAGTTTAGGTTAAGTGTGTGTTTTCGTTGGTAATTGGCTAAACGTTCGGATGGACTACATCTTTATTTTCTGTGGGTAGAATTCTGTATCTATTAATTCTGTATTCTGTATCGTGATAGAGCGACGAAACGTTGTGCAACTAGTGACTGTCGTAGATTTATAGCGATTCGGATTTTAACATATAATATAATATTTAAGAATTTAATGAAAATAATTCTGATATAGGCTAGTATTTTGAGATATGAATCCAAAGTGCACAGCTTCTTAAATTTTTGCATAAATTTTTAATGAATCTTTTTTATCAGTTTATGAATTTATTTTTGGATTTTTATTATATTATATTAATACTAGCTGTTCCCCCGGTTGACACGCGTCCTGAGGGAACTGATTCGCGTACCTGGTTAATTTATAGCCTACCCGCTAGTGAAGGTCCCGTCAAAATCGGTCCAGCCGTTCGAGAGATTAGCGAGAACAAACAGACAGACTGATGAAAATTGTAAAAAATGTCATTTCGGTATATGTACCGTGTATAAATCCATATGCATTTAGTAAAAAGCGGTTATTTTAATATTACAAAGAGACACTCCAATTTTATTTACATGTATAGATGTATAGATAGAAAGATTGTGCATTTTTAAATTGCAACACACACTGGAATTCGTTTTTAATTAGCTTGGCTTAGATTGTTCTAAGCTGCACAGAATTCTGTTACATCTATTAACTAAGTAATAACTACATATACTTTGGCCCAAAGAAAATCTATCACCATAATCAAAAACCGAAAATAATAATAACATAGGTAGAGCAATTTCCAGCTGACTGCAGTGCGCTCGAAAATTATTGGAAAAGTTTGTTTAACCGACATCCGTTTGTTTTAGTTTTATTGCTAAGAGACAACAATGCACCAACGCTGCTTCATTTGTCTCTACAGTCGTAACTAATTACTGAATTTGAGGAGCGAACACTTTTACATGGATTAAATGGCTGGTATTGTTTATGTATTATATTATGGCTAGACTTTGCCACGAAAAATTTTTTTACGCCTAAGAGGAGAGAAGAAAGGGGGTAAATTCCAAAAATACTCTTTTGGTCCTCCTTTACACTTTTTAAAAACATGCATGTCAGATTTAGCTTCTTTAAGCATAGTAAAGAATTTTACATAATTATATTGATTGCTGGATGATATTTTTTTTATAGATTCACGCCTGTATCCCGAAGGGGTAGGCGGAGGTACACCCACATTTCGCTATGAATTTTTAGGTCCCACGTAATGGGAGCGAGTCTATTGCCGTTACCGGGCACATCACCAGACTCCGTGCTGCTACTGAGAATTCGGAAAAACCCAGTAACACTTTTGCTCGACCCGGGAATCTAAACCAGGACCGACCGGATCCGATTAGCAGTCGCATACGCTATCCGCTGGACCACGGAGGCAGGCCCGGAGGAGAGAGATTTTAATGATGTAATGTAATTTTATGAGCTTGTAATAAATATAGCCATATTTATTACAAGCTCGCAGTTGTGTCTTTCTTGTTTAAAATTAATATTTTTTTACTATGCGTTATGAGTATGATGACTCAATTTAGCAGAAGCCGTTAGGTGCAACACGCCTGTATTTTATTTTGTACTTGTATCATTAAAATTATTTTTAATTGACGATATTATTCACCATTTCCTTTGGACACCAGCGAATAGCTATTGGCGTTTTAGTGGCACAAGACTTCAAACTGTCTCCTTTAAATGAAATCACTTTCTAAGAAATCCACACTAAAATCACAACAAGGCAGTTACCACGTAAAAACAATTCTCGCTAAATCCGATTACGCCACAAGAACTGTTCATAGCGCAAATCTGACGATAGTTGCAAAGCCAATATAGGATGTTAGTGCAGTTAGAAGCAACTACGTAAGCATTGAACACGTGTTGAGTCGAATGTGTTTATTGCTGTACATTGTCTATTTTCTGCCTGATCCTGTTTATCAATGTCTTTCGAATAACGCAATGTTTAGGGATAGTTGGTGATAAATGAAAGAGGTTATACTGGAATATGGTTGTACTATATTGTCACACACAAAACACATTATTGCTATTGAATACAAGCGGCGAGTGACAGTTGCTCGGTCCGCGGTAACGCTTATAAACTTAATATTGTAGTGAAGTTGTTTACGTTGTATACGCTAACACCTACAGTATTCCTCACCTATGGAGAAAAAAAATACACATAAAATTTCAAAAACATTATACTTCTTTTTGAACAGTTGAGTAATAACACATAAGTACAAATTACAATATGGTAAAGAGAACATCATTTAGCAATGCTGCAAAAATAAAGTGAACATTATACCTATTGGTAATAAAATGATGAGCACAATGTTTCGCAATTGTTACTAACTCTTGTTACCTACATACATGGTAAGTATCAGTTACATAGTTTCTAAGCTGGCACTTTGTTATGAAAATAAACTGGTCTTTGTGAGAACCTAACACAATATTACAGAATTCAATTGTAATAACAATAACTCAATGAATCAAAGTTCCAATGATATAATTAACTAAGCTAGTAACTAAACTTAGTACACATTTTACGTACTCAATTACACGTACATAAATTACACGTTACACATATGGGACACTTGTGGGTTGTTGAGCGGCTTTGTCCAGCTGGCTCAACGACACTGCTGAAAAAAACTCTTTTCGAGCCCATTTTTTAGCTCCAGAATGACACTTTGTGAGCAAGAAACAAGAAGAAATTATGAGTATTTATGACAAGTAAACTTGCCAAAACGGTTCCAAATACCTCGACCTTCTGTTCCAGAGAAGTCTGATTTGCGTTGTTCGCGCCGTTTTGGGCGATTATGATTTCCTCTTGTTTGCTGTATGACTTGCCCATTTTAGAAAAGTATAATAGAGGTAATAATATAGGTATATTTAAAAGTGTATAAAATAATCGAAGACTAAATAACCATTATTTATAATATAAGTTTGCTTACATACTAAATTTATTCATTTATTTATTTTAAACTTCTTGCACAATTACAAAAAAGTTATGCACAAAAGCGGGCTTAATGCCAGAGGCATTCTCTACCAGCCAACCTTTGGGTGATGCAGAGATGATTGAAGTAGGTGCTTAAAGAGGGAGTAATTTAACAAATAATATGAATTTTAAAGCAACATAATTAATAGGTATCACACTAAATAAATATGTAATAACAGGCATAATAACAGTAACATATTATTATAAATATATACATACAAAATATAATACATATATACACATACAAGTATAATAGATAATTATATTATATATAAATATATACATATATAAGTGTTACAGATAATTATAATATATATAAATATATACATATACAAGTATCCTTTACAGAGTCCACTATGATTCTACCAATTCAGGCATATAATGCTGGCGTACTTTAATTTTAAACAGTTCACGAGATGTAGACTTCCTGATTTCGAGAGGGAGTGCATTCCAAAGATGGACAGCCTGTATATAGAAAGAAGAATGAACAAGGCTACTATGAGAAGGGCAGAGAAGAAGAAGATTGTTAGTGGAGCGGAGATTTCTGTCATGAATGCTACATAAAAGTTGAAATTGAGGAGACAGATAAGCAGGAGTATGAGAAGAGTTCAAGAAAGAAAAAAGAGTCGTCAGTGTTCGCACTTTGCGACGTTGACGTATAGGCAGCCATCGTAGTCGGGAACGGTAAGCAGATATATGATCATACTTACGGAGATTGAAAATGAATCGAATGCAATTGTTGAGAAGGCAGTCAAGTTTATTGAGCAGATCTGCATACAGGTCGAGATAACATACATCACCATAGTCGATTATAGGAAAAACTAACGTCTGCACAAGCATGGTTTTAATCTTGGTTGGAAGAAAGTTCTTCAAGCGATATAGAGTCCGCTGGGTCCCTGTGACTTTGCGACTGGTATTTGCAATCTGTGTTCTCCAGTCAAGGGCAGCGTCGATGTGTAGGCCAAGATCCTTGACACTGGGGCTGACGGGGATGACAGACCCATTAAAATTAATAGGTGGAAGCGATTTGACATCCACTCGGCACATAATACGTGGGCTACCAATTAAGATTGCCTGGCATTTAACGGGATTAACTGACAGACCAAATCTATCTGACCAGTTTTTGATCGCAATTAGATCACAGTTGATGTTATCGATGGCTGCAGTAAGACTTTCTGCACTTGCCTGGGTGTAAATCTGCAGGTCATCGGCGTAAAGATGATACGTACAACGAAGATTATGTGTGAGAAGATTTATAAACAATGAAAAAAGAAGAGGAGATATTATACGGCCTTGAGGAACGCCAGAGTTCAAATCTCGCCAAGTTGACGAAGTTTCATCAACACGAACAGACTGCTGACGTCCTCGAAGATAAGATGAGAACCATTCCAGCGCGTTGGATGAAACCATATAGTAGGAGAGGACGGAAATAAGGAGGTCATGGTTGACGGTGCCAAAAGCATTTGAAAAATCCACTAAGACCAGCACTGTGATCTTAGTGTCTTCCACGCCCGCCCTCACATCGCCAGTTACTTTTAGCAACGCTGAGACTGTGCTATGTCCGGGTCTGAATCCTGATTGTAGAGGAGATAAAATATTGTTTTCGAATACAAACCCGGACAGTTGTTTAAAGACGCATGCCTCAAGCACCTTAGACAGAAAAGGGAGGATGGAGATAGGACGGAAATGGGAAGGAAGGGAAGGATTAGAAACCTTTGGCAGTGGGCGGACGAAAGCTTTGCCCCACAATTAAGGAAACTGGCCGGTTTCAAGAGAAAAGTTAAGGATATGGGTTAAGGGAGGGAGGAGAAAGTCCAGAATAACGGTGATCATATGACGACTGAGGTTGTCACATCCCACCGCTCTGGACTTGATAGATAGGATTACCTTTTTGACTTCATCCGACGTGGAGAAAACTTAAAATAATTAATGTTTGGCCGCATTAATCTGGTCATATAGTTAAGAGTCTGACGTTTGGTTAAATGGTCTAGGGAGCATGTGGAGGTAAAATGTCGATTAATGTCGTCCAACTCGATTGTCCTTGGAAAGTCTATATGACGTTGCTTACCAATACCAAGAGACCCCAGAAAATTCCATATACTAGCTGGGGAAGAGGAATCAAGGTTGTCAAGAAAGTGTCGGCGTTTAGCGTTACGAATCATCTGATTACACCGATTCCTAGCAGTCTTAAAAGAAGTCCAGTTCACATCACACCGATCCTTCCGGTAT
Organism: Euclidia mi; assembly: GCA_944739405.2. NCBI lineage: Eukaryota > Metazoa > Arthropoda > Insecta > Lepidoptera > Erebidae > Euclidia > Euclidia mi. The sequence continues at coordinate 12,266,935 of OX123188.2, read as the reverse complement.
TTCCGAAAAGCTCGGTCTCTGCGTCTCATCGCCATCCGAACTCCCTCCGTAATCCAAGGTGCTGGTGGACGCTTCAACTTGATCTTCCTAACCGGAGCATGGACATCGTACAATTTGACTACAGCCTCGTTAAAGAACTGAACTTTGGCATCCACTGTAGTTGCCGCGAACAAGATATTCCAGTCCATTACTGAAGCATCAAGCCGTAATTTGTCCACGTCCATCCGAGAGAAACAACGCTTGTGCAAGACTTTGGGCGCAGATTTGGAAGGTTTAAGGATATATGAAAGGAATATAAGGTCATGATGGGAAAAACCAGGAGCAGGATACTGACCATGGGAAGGAACAAGGGAAGGGGTAGCGGTGAGAAATAAATCTAGCCAGGTGTCCTCTCCGTTGGAGTTGTGGTGAGTGGCCTGAAGAGGTAGCACATGGAGACTTGCAGATTCAAGGATGTGGAGAAGCTGAAGTGTACGGGAGGATCGAGAGGATAAAAGGTCAGTGTTAAAATCGCCCATGATAATGTAATGTGCATACTCCGAACCCAAAAATTCCAAAACCAATTCTAAGTCGGTGAAATAATTAATGGAGGGTGGACAATATACTACTCCAAGAACTAATTTAGTTCCCCTGACCCAAACCTCAAGAAAAAGAAATTCTGCAGAACCAGGAGATTGTGAAGGAGATGAAGCGATTCTTTTGTGAGGAAGGTTGCTGCGCAGATATATAGCTACTCCTCCCCCTCTCCTATCAATTCGGTCATTTCTAACTAAAATAAAGCCAGGAAGAGGGTAGGAAGTATAAAGAAGATGAGGTTTAAGCCAGCTCTCAGAAATCAAGACGGCGTGAACATTAGTACCTGAAAAAGCTTCGAAAAGGTCACTGAAATGGCTGGGTACGCTCTGTGCATTAATGTGGCATACATTCAATAACCGACTTGCAAGGTGGTTAAAATTTTGCCGCAAAGTATCGCCGAGAGTCAGGTCATCTAAAGACCAAAAACTATTATTAGCAGATAAATCAGTAGAATTATTAGCTGAATAAAATGAGGAATCGTCTGAAGTAGACATACTTGATAATAATATAAAATAATAAATATATATATACAAAAAATATATATAATATAATAAAATACAATATTTGTAATTATATTTAGGGTGGCTTAAAGTCAATAATCCCTGCACCACCCGCCAACCGACTCTTACAAGTACAACTTAAATGAAATTATTTAATAAGTACTGGCAGAAATAATAAAATAGTAGCATAAAAATAAAAATACAGAAATCTGAAATAAAAAAAAAGGTAACAATCTAACATTGCATAAAAAAAGTTAATTGAAAGCTTTTCCGAACGCTTTCCAGAGACAAGTTAACTGTCAAACTGACAGCTATGACAGATTGATAATTATGTCAGTGAAAACACTATAAAATCTTTGTTTACGAACAGAACAGAAACAACATAAAAACAAAATAAGAGGTATACGGAATACAACAATGGACACAAGTTTTTTGAAAGTGGATAATACCTAGATGAGACATCAAGAAACGTTATTCATGCCACCATTTAAACAAGAAATAAAAACAACAAAAGAAATATATATGGACAACTACAATCAGAAAATACATACGACCAGTTAACTTGAGGCGGCTTTGGCCGGCCCACTAGAAAGAATCTTAGGATACTTCTCAAGGACTGGGTTGAGCTCCTCCATGGAAACGATCCTGTGTCGGCTGCCATCGGGCGTCTTGATATTTATCACGCCATCCTGCGTCCAGCAACTCTTCACGCCAAAGTGTAACCTCGCCTTCGCGAATACTGACTGTCGTGCCTTCGTCAGAAACTCTTTAACAGAAGCCTTGGACCCCTTGAGCTTCGTCTTAGCTTTGTAGACTGCAGCCTTGATGTCTGTGCCGACAAACTTCACCAGTATGGGTCGATGACGCTCCTTATTAGGACTCCCTAAACGGTGACACACCTTGATGGAGTTCTCTTGTACATCCTTCATCCCCATAGTCACCCGGATAATGTTCAAGACCGTGGATGTGCAGTTCTCTCGCTCCTGTTCAGGGATGCCAGAGAAAATTAACGCCTTTCTTCGCTGCCGAGTTTCCATGCTGTCAATTGCTTTGGTGCATTCAGCTATTTGATTGCGAAGAAGCCGAAGCATACTAAATGTCAGTTCCCTGAATGTTCTGAACTCGTCGGCGACCTTGGCCACGGTATGCTTGGCTCCACCTCCGGTCTGCAGCTGTGCCTGAAGCTCATCCATTTTCCTAGTGACACAATCTTCAAGACTTTTTTGTGCCATTTGGATGTCCATAATTTGTGCCATTGTGTTGTTATTGCCAAATAAAGTGACTTAGTAGTGTAAAACTTGTTGGTCAGCTGGCAGGTGGTGTTCAGAAGTATTAGTAATACTTCACATATAGTACTGCAAACGTCAGGGGTGACAAAACTGTATGTATTAAACTTATTTAAATTGAAAAATATCCCAATAATAAACTGAAACTATTTTAAATAAATTGTTGAATTCTAAGTTTAGTGTTAACTTTTTTACAACTACCGCCTTTCTATATTTTTTTTTCTTTTTTTAACTTTATATAATTTGTATAAATGTGCGGTTGTAGTGTTATGCGATGTGAGGCGATGCTATGTTTGCTTGAGTGAAAAATATAATTCAAACGTATATTTGTTAGACTCGCATCGCTTAGCATTACATGCGCTTGCAGTGTACAAAATCTTATTAGCTAAACCTGACTGGGCGTTTAATTACTCGACCAGACCGTGTAGTATGCGGCTCAACTGACCTAGTATGCGCGGGTTCGATTCCCGTTTGCATAGAAGGTTCTATTTGGCGTGATATTTGGGTACTTTCGTTAACACTTTCCGATTCCTTATCATGTAATATGTATGCGGGCTTCAGCCTATCAATAGAAATACTAGCTTTCTTATCGGGTAATTGAATGACGTACACCTTTGATCCTCTTTTCAAGACTCTGTAAGGGCCATTGTAAGGGGGTTTTAAAGGTTTACGTACAGTATCATCCCTAACAAAAACATATTCTACTTTGGATAAATCTGGAGGCATAAAAAATGAACGAAGGTTGCGTGTTCATATCACGTCGGGGTCACCACTTTAGGGATAGTTGGTGATAAATGAAAGAGGTTATACTGGAATATGGCTGTACTAAATTGTCACAAACAAAACACGTTATTGCTATTGAATACAAGCGGCGAGTGACAGTTGCTCGGTCCGCGGTAACGCTTATAAACTTAATATTGTAGTGAAGTTGTTACGTTGTATACGCTAACACCTACAAATGGAATACATTTATTGCTTTTGCCCCGTATAAGCATTTGGATCGATCCTGACCTATGGTACTAATGCATTGTGCCAGATACTAACACAAACATTTTGCTTAACTGTACAGGTTTACAAAAGGTACGTATACCAGTGTTTTATTTTTAACTAGATGACCTCGCGGGTACACCCGCGCTACTAAGGCTACTGCTCCGCTGCCGTGAAACATCTGATCTCAAAAACATATTGCGAGACTTGAGTGTACTCAGTCTCATTTGAAACAAACGTCCAGATTTTACAATTATCCTAATTGAACTGCTACAATGAGTAGAACTCGAAGCTTTAAAACTATGGCAAACAGAGACAGAATCTCGTTACAGTGTGTTGGTTTTGTTAAATGAGCTGCGGTAACTATTGCGATTGTGCGGCGGTGTAAATTACCTCGATATGACTGTATTTATTTCTAGATAGTTTTATAATTAGGTCTCCAAGTGCAGATATAAGAGATAGACTCGTTTGAAGAAGAGTGTGTATGTATTTAACCTTTCGTAGTTGTCATACTAACGCAGTTAGAGAAAATTAATACTACCCACAAAACTTAGTAAGCCAATCATTTGGTACAGAAAAATGGCACGATTATCTAACACAGAAAATTCTTTTCACCATGATATCAACGGCAAACATGATAACGGATAAGAAAACGCGTAGCCGACAGCACCTGGGAGTTCATACGTAATCAAGCGTATCACGCAAGCATAGACTCCTCGCAAAATTAGCCATTCTACGTCACGCCAATTTTGAATTTTAACAAACGCATTTATATGCATGAGCTGTAGGATTTTCATCGAATCCGTTCGTCGCCTTATACCTTATTTATTTTCCTTGAAATTCATGAATCTCACGTTGCCATATTACGAGTTATAAACGGTTTTATGTTTGCACGCGTGCGATGTCCCGATACTGCGGGAATCAGGCGAAAATGGGACGTCATCAAGCACCGTTGCATCCCGATAGGCGCCTGTATTGAGTGTCGTATCTCTTGTAACAGCTCCAACGTTCAATTTATTGCCAGTTTCAAATGAGTGAGGATACAGAAGAAAAGGATTCACACGTATCAGTACAAAAGTCTAAACGCGGCGTAAGTTTAAGCTCATTTTTTATGCATGCGTCGTTGGATGCGACTATAGTGATAGTGTTAAAGTCTACACGTAAAGTGTTGAGCGCTTTGCACCAGTGTAAGTAATGCATAGTGTTACTCGGTTCTCTGGTTTAAGCATAAACTATACATAATTCATGATAATTTGTAAGCACATAAATATGTAAATTATAGATTACTAGATTAACAATGTATACATGAAAAGGCTTAATATATTTAGTACTTTATTAGCAATATGATAAGTAAGAAAATGGAACCGCGATTATTCACACATACGGCTTCGATTGATAGAGTCACGTATAAATGGGCTTCGATGTAAAGTAGCAGTATTCTTATATAACCTTTACTACCATTAAGAAGGAAAAAAGAGAATGGGAAGTTAATTTGTTCGAAGAGGCTAGATAACCCCGCCTTTTCTTCAGTTTTCTAGTCTTGAGTGACTGACTTGACACGACTAAAGTGAGGAAGGAGGGTAGGTAATTGTGAGTAGCAGCGATAATTATAGCCTGTCGATCACACGGTTAATAAACTTTTACTTAGACGGGTCTCAGTATCACCAATTGAAGAAGAACTCTGAAAATGATGACCATCGCCTTTTCCGAATAAATACTCGTCCACTAGAGGCTTTTTCAAACTAAATTCGTGCAAGATAAAGTTCCTTCTCTGATGACAATAAAACTTTTTCGGAACACATTATGTTAGGTCTGTATGTATGTCAAAAGATTTGGCGCTACTTCAAGCCATCGAGACTCATGTAGATGTCAAAATATTTCCAAAATTTATTCCATGACGATCATCATTACTAACTTAACAAACAAACACTTCTCCACCGCCAAAGTTAGTCAATATATATTCCCTTATTCGGCCATTTGCCTCGCTATTAAGATTCTCAATATCACGGTTCTCATTGATGCTGTTAATAATGGCATTATTGGCACATCAAATTTCGTGATTATTATTATTGTTTGACTTGATCGTTAGATGGCCATCGTCGACGCCGTCATTATTTTGTAGTATTGGAATACACAAAGAGATCTTATAATACTATGATAACATCATCTGCGAGTGTTTCAGAATTTGCTGGTAAAATATTCATGAATATATTGGTCTTCTTGATAAGATTTCTTATCAGATTCGGATGGGAGTCAATATTTCGGATTACATTCTAATAAAAAAAATGGCTTGTTTTGTATTATTTGATCGTTTTGTAATGTTTATTATTAAAAATATTTACAGTGATATTCTTATATAATATTTATATATCAACATGACTCGATTCAATTATTGTTAGAATATGAATACAATATCAAGCATACAAATTTTATACAATGAGGTTCTTTTTATTTTCACTTTTCGATAGTTTTATTTTAATTTAAAATTAAACTTCCAAGTTTTAAGCCAACTAGAGAAACTCTTAAACGCGACCTTTTGAACATTGTTTTTTTTTTCTTATTTTGTCATGATTATCTGGAAAACTACGCTACATAAGGTTAGACTTATCAAAACTATAACATCGATGTCTTGTTCAATATTAATATGATCTACAAAACTATATTATTTCATAAATAAGAATCTACATAGTTCAATTTAAATATAATTTCATAGCTATAATAACAGAACCACAAACCATACATGTATCCACCCAATGAAAAAAGTATAGATATTGATCACTTTAACAATATTACAGCAACGCGTCGAAAATAGGTCGTATAATAAATACGTCATACAAGCAAATACATAACTTTATACGCAGCTACAATAAAGCATGTTTCCAGAACAGAAGATTTCATGAAAGTGGAATATTGCCAATAAATTTAACCAGTAAAATGTGTATAGCGCAACAAATCTTCCTAAAATCAGCTACGTAATAATCCACATGCCGCAAAATTCACTCCAACACCCTGCATTCATCAAATTTCACGCATTACGCTAAACACATCAGTGTACGAAAGAGTGATCAGAAAAAAAATCCTCTTTTATTCCACGGGAATAATAGGCCAGACTTCGTTACCATTGTTTCGGAACTCGCTCAAGAATGCGTTTTCATTTGAGGTGTGTCATCAGCAACTAAACGATAATAAAAAATATCTAAAAACAGTAGCATATGACTAGCCACACCACTGTTCACGGACATATTGTAACTGTAAGAACTATTAGACCATAGTCCACCAAGTATGGGTAGGTAGTGTTCAAACTCTCAGATATGCAGATTTCCTGCGAAATTTAATAATTTCATTGAAAGTATTGACTTAACCTTCGAAAAGTTGATGGTACACTCCATATATTTGAAATCAGAACTCTCTGCATCATATTCTATATTAATTTGGATTTATAATTATAATGAGGTACTGGAATCACTACAATAGCTATTGTGTAGCCGTGAGAGGTTAGTCAAGCGTCGACTATACCATAAAATTATATTAAGGTGATAGTAGTTAATATATTGCTTATATCTGCAGGGTTTTGAAAACTAAAACACACAAATTCAGAGAAATTCCAAAAGCAGAGAAATCCTTTTGAAGATGAATACCTGATTTATGTATATTCATACTGCAGTCAACTAGTATTCTAAACAAAACTTCAAAAGCTCAACTCATAATGAAGTAACAAAACAACACCAAATAAACGTATGAAACACGCAAGACGTCATAAAACTCAACCAATTTCCATTTCATAAATGCAAATTGAAATATTTTGAACAGGAAAACTAATTAAAGAAAAGGAAGCCAACAATCACCACTAAACATAAAAGCCTATCATACAATCATAAACCACAAGGCAAAGTAAGCACCGATAATTCAAAGGCGAGAAGAACTCGACTTCAGACGTCCATGGTAGCAATTTGCCACTTGAAGCCATCGTCTCTTTTTGCACGGTTATTACACATGACACGCTACGGTTAGCGTACGTCCCAAGCTGCTACCCTCTAATTTTATTTAGCATATGAAATTTTGTCTCCAACACGTCAAAGGGAAGGATACTTTGAAGTTCCAGGAACTTTTAATTCGTCTCGTCTCCCAAGTTGATTGTTTCTTATGTTTTATTTTTAGGTGTTGATCTTACGAACGCTTTAACAGCCAATGTTGTATTTAATCCTTTTGCGCTAACTTGTTCTGATAGTTAGCTCTTAGAAAATGAGTTACAAAATACTAAAAGCGTTTTGACGTGTTTAGACGGATAATTATAAGCTATTTCTAAGTTTTAGCTTGAATCATATTAGTCTATTTTTTTACATACTAAGAACTGTTATAAATATCCTATAATACTTGCAGATGTAATTTTGTTTTAGAGAAACATTTTCTGTTAGATAACTCCTTCATCGATTCTCTCATACAAATTTTAATCCACACTACTATCTGCAACGTTTTATCCAATTTACATGGCAACCCAGTATATTTTCATAAAAAATTTCATTTAGAATATTACAAGAGTATATTCGAGTTCTTTCACCCGCAAACAAACTTTTATTTACATGATGAAAGATAATAAAACTAACTCAGAATCACAATGGGAGTACGTTTTCTTTTAGAAAATTATTTTTGAGTAGTGAGCTTTTTGCAGGATACTGCAAGTAAGAGTATATTCTTAAGAATATGTGAGATACACTGAAATGATAAATTGTGTTTTCGGCATAGTGTTAGTAATGTGAGGCTTAATTTTCAAGCTTTTCTTCATTATCTTCATCTGAGGTGAGCGGATCATCAAAGATTTCCAAGGAATTTGTAACTGCAAAACTAGTTATAAAGATGGCATCGTTGGTGAGAGGATTTTTAGAAGTAACTTACTTTTGTGTTAAAATTTCGATTAACTTTACAATATAATAGAAATTAATCAATATTTCATAACCTAACATATATGTTATTAGAGTCTACTTATGTTTATATACCAGAAATTCGAGGTTAGAGCATAATAATTATATTTGTGTTCTACCAACTGTGTTATCAATTTAGGGGTTAACTTATTGCCATCTACTAAGATGTAATTATATCGATCATAAGGCACCGTGTTCCAAATCGGGATCATAGCGTTGTAGTATGACAGAGAATATTGAGATAGAAAATTAAAATAGATTTTTAGTAACAAAAGAATAATAAAAATGCATGCATCCAATCTATCCTATCTCACCTTAGCCATATGATAGATAATTTTATTATAGAAGAAGAATATTGTGTTGACGAAAATTAAGTATATTGTTCTACTGTTATCACAAGCAACTACCAAAACACCAGCAACTAAAAAACCAAAAGTAAAAAACGACTCTAAAATAACATCGCACTAACTAACCCTCTCAATGTTACGATAAACGATTAACTAAATCGCTGCCAATTCCAGAGCTCTTTAGTAATGTTCACAGTTTAACATTATACAACTCGAGCATCGAATCCCAGCGGTACGACTAATAAAAAAATGGGCAACTAAATTGGCTTTCAACTGCATCGCGCATTCCCCAAGTGGACAGGGCTATCAGAATTGCCGATGAGTACGTCTGTTAGACTGGCGTTCGATGCCCGTTTTGTTATCACTCCCTAAACGCGAGAGGTTTCAGTTTTCACTGCCTTTTACAGTTCTTTGAACGCGGAGTTAATACTTTTTATCTTTAGTCTTTCGTTGAACTGAGACTCATTTATGTTCAGTTTGTTTTTCTTTCTCCGTGTGGTTGACGACACAGAATACAAGTGTCACCACCCCTATCTTCCCGTGGGTGTCGTAAGAGGCGACTAAGGGATAACACGATGCAAATAACATCTTTGCGTAGAGACGGAAAACTCGACATCATACCCCATACGACTGCCTCGTTGGTCTCGCGGCATAAATGTGCGCGTGGGATTGGGATCGATTCCTGGGTCGGGCAGTGTTATTGGGTTTCTCTGTCACGAAATTCTCAGTAGCAGCACGGAGTTTGGAAATGTGCCCGGTACGGCAATAGGCTCGCCCCTAATTACGTGGGACTAAAGTATATCTGACGAAAAGTGGGTGTAGGAATACACCTCTGCCTACCTCTTCGGAGTTATAGGCGTGAGACTATGTATTTATTTATTTATTTATTTTACACTTTATGGTACACATTAAAAAACATTATTAGGGATCTTATGACTAACTATAGTACAAAGGGCGGCCTTATCGCTGAAAGCGATTTCTACCAGGCAACCTTTGGATGGAAATATTATTGGTAGGAGAAAATCGGTAGTTGCATGTGTAAACAAAGCTATATAATATATACATACTTAATATACCTATATTAATTCCTATAATATGATAATAAATGATAGACATATATACATGTCGGAGAAAGATTACTTTCATTGACATTGCCATTATTGGTTGCGGACTTAGTGGGCGTCATTGGGGTAAAATACGGGCACAAAACACAATCAGATAAGTTTGACAATGTTTTAATTAGTATTGAACAATATTTATAAGTTTACACTGTTGCTTAATACAAATAATATTATCAGACAAGACCGAGCAGCGGGTTCAGGGCAACTATCTTAATTTACTTTCTCTATACTCAATAATCCAAATCAATCTGCCGATTGCTCTCAAAAGACAACGTCCAGAACACCATATACCAATGTCACCATTAGCTGTCAGTTCTCCTTTTAAATTAGATGGCACCTCGACCCCGCTCGAGACACGCGTCCTGCTCTGATTGGTCATTATCTGAACTAGTACATTCACAACTTTTTAAATTACTAAGATAAATAAGGTTTTAAGCTATAGAAATATTTCACAAATCAAATAAGGTTAAATTATAATTTTAAAGGTATTATTCATAAAATCAACAATCATAGCTTCCTCCGACACGGCCGTCCTGACCTATCACACGTCCTCGTGTGAAGGTGAAGGCCGCACATCATTGCTCCTACACGGCCGTCCTGATATATCACACGTCCTCGTGTGATGTTGAAGGCCGCGCATCATAGGTATCTGCAAAAAAGAAAGATAATGGTGTAGTTCGGCCACTCCTGACCAAGGAGATCGTGTACATTTTATCTTCTGAGAAACAACTTCGTTAAGGATATAATCTGAATTCTAATTTACTCCACACTACGTACTAAATTAAGTCTATACAACAAACAAACAACAGCCTCCTCGCTGTTTATCAAAAGGCCTCCTCGCCTCTTTGAAAATCTAAATGGCCTCCTCGCCCCTACTTTCTATACAACAAACAAACAACAGCCTCCTCGCTGTTTATCAAATGGCCTCCACGCCTCTTTGATAATCTATATGGCCTCCTCGCCCCTACTTTCTATACAACAAACAAACAACAGCCTCCTCGCTGTTTATCAAATGGCCTCCACGCCTCTTTGATAATCTAAATGGCCTCCTCGCCACTCACTAGTCTACATGGCCTCCTCGCCACTCACTAGTCAACATGGCCTCCTCGCCTCTTACTAGTCTACTCTACAGTCTACAGTCTTACTGATTACATCCTTAAACGGTCACTTCGCCATCTCTTTCTGCCAGTTTAAGTTTCAATGGCCTCTACCGGAATCAAAACAAAATGAGAACTGCTCACCAGATTGCGTAATTATTCCGGTGACAGGTTTCATAGCACACGTGTCCACTCGTTTCACGGCGGGTGGAGATGCCGTCTGGGCACTGCTGCTCCCTACTGCCAATGTTTTTGTTGAGCGCCGTGATGCCACGTGACCCTCAACACCTCACTTGTAGCAAGTCACAGGAACCCGCGTAGCAACGGCCGTGTTGGGGCGTTCAGGGGTCAGAGTTGTTTGCTGCTTGTCACTCGATCGACTGAAACATTCAAAAGATTTATAGCCAAGCTTTCCACAAGCTAAACAATTTGTTGAAATAGAACGTAGGACGTTTACTATCTTGCGCAGTGCTTGCTACGGTCTTTCTTATTTCTTGGTAAGTCTGCTTGCGATAAGAAAAAGCCATTAGTTTACGTTGCATTTTACAGCGGGTAGTTACTTCCTCAGAAAAAATGATGCGTTGGCTCAATTTTTTTCATATGCGCAAGTATTAAGGATAATACAATTTCTTCCTTGTCTAATTTACTCCACCGTGACATTAGTAAAGTGAATAGACGGCTTGCATATGCAGCAAGACATTCATTCACCTTCTTGCGATTTACCTGTAAGCAACTTCAATATCGTTGCTGCACATGTTTCTAACGTGTCGAAACGAGAAAGAAAAAAGAATTGAGAAAACCACGTTGCAGCGTAGCCTTTCATGGCCTTAATAAGTATGAGAATCAATTTACTTCCCTGTAAACCTCGATCCGATAAGCAGATGTCAGCCTTCGCCAGCCAAGCCCAGACGTTAGTATTAGCATGTTCCGCATGAAATTTAGGCAGCGTGATGCTCTTATCGTCGGTGTTCGGTGGGTTTGTTAGCGCCTCCACGAGAAGCCTCATGCTGGTTTGTTGCGCTTCGAATAATGCTCGCCAACCATCATTTGCCATTGCCTGTTCACCGCTCACGTTTTGTGCCTGCACCGCGGCCACTTCTGATGTCGGAGAAGGATTAATATCATTGACATTGCCATTATTGGTTGCGGACTTAGTGGGCGTCATTGGGGTAAAATGCGGGCACAAAACACAATCAGATAAGTTTGACAATGTTTTTATTAGTATTGAACAATATTTATAAGCTTACACTGTTGCTTAATACAAATAATATTATCAGACAAGACCGAGGAGCGGGTTCAGGGCAACTATCTTAATTTACTTTCTCTATACTCAATAATCCAAATCGATCTGCCGATTGCTCTCAAAAGACAACGTCCAGAACACCATATACCAATGTCACCATTAGCTGTCAGTTCTCCTTTTAAATTAGATGGCACTTCGACCCCGCTCGAGACACGCATCCTGCTCTGATTGGTCATTATCTGAACTAGTACATTTACAACTTTTTAAATTACTAAGATAAATAAGGTTTTAAGCTATAGAAATATTTCACAAATCAATTTAGGTTAAATTATAATTTTAAAGGTATTATTCATAAAATCAACAATCATAGCTTCCTCCGACATACATATACATAAACATACATACATACTTATACATACATACATACATACACATATTTAATACTAACATGTATTTTGTAGAACTAGAAGAAGTTATAGTGATAGATAGTGAGCCTTTACTGAAGCTTTAAATTTAGTTATCGTTTGAGTCTGTCTTATATGTAATGGTAAAGCATTCCAAAGGCGAACAGCGGTAACACCAAAAAGATTTGTCATACAATGCTGTGGAATGTACCGGCATTTTTAGTTTAAAATATTCTGATGACCTTAAATAACGGTTATGCGTATCGTGAAGGAACTCGAATCGTCCTTTAAGATAGGAAGGAGTTGAAGGGTTAAACAATATGTTGTACAGCAAAGAGAGAATATGAGCATTCCGGCGATGTCGTATAGGTAACCAATTGAGCTGTGCTCGAAATTGTGAAACATGATCATACTTGCGTAGTCCAAATATGAATCGTATACAGAGATTTTGAAGGCGCTCAAGTTTATCTAGCTGGTTTTCGACGAGATCTGAAAAGCTGACATCTGCATAATCGATAATGGGCAAAAGGAGGGAGTTTGCTAGTGCAATTTTGGTGGCAGTAAGAAGAAAATTCCTAAGCCTTCTCAGTGACCCTGCTGAAGCAAATAACTTTCGACTCACCTCTTGGATCTGCGATCGCCAATTGAGATTAAAGTCCATAATGAGACCCAAGTTGTTAACTTTGTCTTGTATGGAAATAAAGGTACCATCAAATATGATGCGAGGAAGTTGAGACCATTAAATTTTTTATGTCATTCTTGAAGTACCAATAACAATGGCCTGAGTTTTTGAGGGATTAACTTTTAGTCCAAAGGATTTGCTCGAGTTGCTAATCAGTGCCAGATCACTGTTAATGGTACTTACAGAAAGTGAGATATCTGCTAGTGACGATTGCGTATAAATTTGAAGATCATCTGCATAAAGGTGATAGGAACAGCGAAGATTATTTGATATAGGATTTATAAAAATTGCGAAGAGTAAAGGAGATAGCACGCCACCCTGGGGCAATTCAACAGTTGTGTTACACCAAGAAGAAAGTGAATTCTCAATGCGTATACGCAGTCGGCGGCCACACAGGTAAGTACAAAACCAATCAATCACCGTAGGAGATATGTTAAGAGTACAAAGTCAACTGAGTAGAATATCAAAATCTACTGTATTGGGGGCGTTACTAAAATCTGGTAGAGCGAGAATTGTGAGTTTTCCGCCTTCCATATCAGCCCTGATGTCATCCGTAATACTGACCAGGGATGTAACGGTACTATGTCCCGAACGGAATCCGGACTGAAATGGATTAAGGAGACAATTTTTGCAGAGGAAAGAGTTTATTTGGTTATAAACGAGGCGTTCAAAGACTTTTGAAAGGAATGGCAGGATGTAAATGGGCCGATAATCAGAGAAGGATGAAGGATGAGAGGTTTTTGGAATTGGTGTAATAAGAGCGTCTTTCCACATCGATGAGAATACACCACTAGACAGAGAATAATTGAGGATATGGGAAATTATGGGTAGGATTATATCGAGGATAGGAAGGATCATATTACGGCTGACACAGTCACTACCTACAGCGTTGGACGTGATTGACCTTATGCACTTCTTAACATCACTATCGGTGAATTGATTAAAGACAAAGGGTGAATAACTAGGGGTTGGCAGAGATGAAAGATAATTTATAGTTCTTGCTTTAGTAGTCCCATCAATATTGGACGAAGCAGAGAAATGTTGATTGAGCAAGTCAATATTGAAATCGTTAGAAGTAGCGTGTTGGCGCGCTTTGCCAACTCCCAGGGTTTTAAGAAATTTCCAGACCTTCGCTGGATTTCCGTTTTTCACAGAACTATGAATATGTTGGCGTTGTGCATCCCTACTACTTTTTTGTGACCTATCAAAGGCCTTTGACTGTGTGGAACATAATACGCTTTTACTTAAATTGAAACTTTATGGTATTAGAGATACCGCACTCAATCTTGTTGCCAGCTACCTTAGTGATAGAATGCAGTATGTAGATGTTAATGGGAGTAGGTCTCTAGGTTTGCCAGTAGGAATGGGCGTTCCACAGGGCTCTATTCTCGGTCCATTTCTTTTTTTAATATATATTAATGATTTGCCGTTCTTTGTACAAAATTTATGTGATATTGTTTTGTTTGCCGACGATACGTCACTAATTTTTAAAGTTGATCGTAAATTAAGTAACTTTGATACCGTCAATAACACTCTTGCACAAGTATTAGATTGGTTTTCGACAAATAATTTGGTACTCAACTCAAGCAAAACCAAATGTGTTCAATTCTCTTTGCCTAATGTCAAAAGTGTTCCTACTAATATAATTTTAAATAAGGAAACAATTCAACTAGTCGAATCAACCGTATTCTTAGGTGTAACTTTAGATTGTAAGCTTCAGTGGGGCGCCCAAATATCCTGTCTGGCAGTAAAACTTAGTTCTGCAGCGTTTGCAGTTAGAAAAGTTAGGGAATTCACAGATATAGATACTGCTAGACTAGTTTACTTTAGTTATTTTCACAGCGTAATGTCTTACGGAATAATGTTATGGGGTACAGCTGCTGATATACAGACTATTTTTGTCATTCAAAAAAGGGCCATACGTGCAATTTATAAGTTAGGTGCTAGAGATTCTTTACGTAATAAATTTAAAGAAGTAGACATATTGACAGTTGCATCTCAATATATATATGCTAACTTAATGTACATTAAGAAAAACTTAATTCTATACCGCAAAAATAGTGATTTGCACAACGTGAACACAAGGAATAAGCATAAACTGGTGGGAACTAACTACCGTCTACATAAAGTTCAGAACTCATTTGCGGGGATTGGTATACGATTTTTCAACAAATTGCCTCTTGAAATAATGAATTTACCCATGCACAAATACAAACGGACAATTAAGAACTTTCTTTTACAAAGGGGTTATTACACTATTAAGGAATTTTTAAATGATAAGACACCGTGGGGATAGGCTTAGGCTTGTTTAACTCACGATTATTTTATTTACATGTTAAGTGGAGGTGCCTCGTGAACACATGATTTTTGCAGGATTTGGATATTTTTATGATTTGTTGAATGTAGTTTAACATTATTTATCTCTGATCATATCATTGTTCACTTGTCACCTTCACAAAATTCTTTCTACATTTGCATTCCTTCACGTGTTCCACTAACTTATGTTAATAATAACGATCTGGAAAATGGAGGTAATTGGCGGTCATGGTCAGTATACCAATAGATTGTTTCTTACTGCTGGTTCGTATACCGTAGTCGTCTTGCTCACTAAAATGTCATTTCTTGTGGTGGCGTCGTGTGTCGGGTCATCCCTTTCCCTCTAATATGGCGAGAGGGATGATGGCTGGCACATGCGTCATACTCGTGAACGGGTGCTACTTGCGATGACTGGTCGATGACGGTCTTGCGGGCTGGTATTAGATTTTAATATTTAACTGCATCATTTCCATCATGGTTCTGATCACTTTCGCGGATTGCCTGCATTATTAGGTATATATAATGTAAGTGGATGCTCCTGTTTCACCATGTCTATTCTGAGAAGGCTAACCAAAAGTATTATGCTTGAGTATTATGATGTACAGTAAATATATACAAGTGATATAGAAGGTGTAACAGTTGCAGCACCTTACAAAATGTAAATTGTGTATTATGCAAAACCTGGCGATGAAAAAGAGTGACCGTGAGTTTTATTGCCCGTTCTTTCTCATGGTTCTACCTATTGCTTTGCGAACGTGGCAGTAAATGTAAATGTAGAAGCATACAGTAATAATGTTTTAAATTTGAGTATAAGTAATTATTTTATAAATTTATTATTTTGACGTTCATAAGCGTCACATTGTGACCCAAATGAATAAAGGATTTTGAATTGAATACACACCCTATTGCAGTGATTTCTTATCGCGACATATTTTTGTAGGTTAGAGGCATCGGGCTTAATTTTATATCTAAACTTAGCTGCCGCTTTTTTGTGTATCAGTTGTTTAATGTTTTCAGTGAGCCAAGGTGAGGGACAGTGTTTTAGTTTTACAGGTCGCATTGGTGCATGCTTGTCATAGAGCAGTATAATTTGGTTTGTGAAAATGTCGACCTTTTCATCTACAGATTCTGAGTTGATCAGATGAGACCAGTCGATATCTCTGGTATCTTTACAAAGCTCATCGGTGTTAATGCCACCAAAATTGCACTGCAATAGAACTTTAGACTTAATCTTAGGAGTACGGATTTTGTAGAAGATGAAAAGCAAGTCATGGTAAGCGAACATGTCTGCAGGGTATTGCCCGTGCATGGTGACATGTTCTCTTGAAGAAACCATGATTAAATCAAGAAGAGAAGGCGAAGAATTTGGGAAATGATGAGTCGCGCCTGTAGGAAGAATTGACATATTACAAGCTATAGAAGTGGAAAGAAGAGAAGAAGAGCGGGAATCATTTTTAAGGAGACAGGTATTAAAATCGCGTATTATGATTGTGTGACTGTAAGAGAGCACAAGATTAACCAGTAAGGTTTCGAAACTGGACAAATAATCTATACGTAATGAAGGACAGTAATAAACGCCGAGTAGGACTTTGGTGTGGTTTAATAATACTTCTAGAAATAGATGTTCGCCGGCATTAGGAGGCGGTGGCTGTGCAGACATGCCTACAATAGTGTAAGGGATATATGAGCGTAGATATATGGCAACACCCCCACCACCCCCAACGGCACGATCATTTCTGATAAGTTGGAAACCAGTTAGGGAGTATAATGTAGAAGGCAGACGTGGCTTAAGCCATGACTCAGAAACAAGGATAGCATGAATGTTCTTACAGTCTAGATTGGCCAGCATATCACAGAAATGTGCCGGAATGCTTTGGGCATTGATATGAACGGCATTTAAGTTTTTAGGTACATCAGAAAACTGTGAGTTAAGACAGTCCGAAAGGGATGGCACACTAGTAAAGCTATCATCAGAAAATGAACTACATAATGAGTGGAAACTATCTTCACTTACGTCATTAAAGTCAATGATTGCAATAAATATAATATAATATACGTACTTAAATAAAATAATACAATAATAATAATTAAAAGAAAATGCTATTAAAAATTAACCAATAATACACCAGCTGCCAATAGTGCCATCGGTAGAAATAACTAGATTAAGTACTACATAATATTTATATATAAAAGAAGGGATGAAAATTGGTTGGGAACATCAATCCGGGTAGTCAGCATTAAAATAGATTAGAAAGAGACAAGGAAGGCAAAACACATAAAAAGAAAGAAGAATAAAACTGAAACAGAATAGTAACATTAAAAGTGAAAAGTAAGAAAATGCGGACTTATACCAAAAGCCTTGTACCCAAACACGTTACAGTTTTGACAAATAGCATTGTGACAGATGATAGACATGACAACACGAAAAGAAAATAACAACAGTCACCGCCAGCTATAAATTTATAATTTAAATAAGTTAAATAGTAAAGTAGAATAGATAAGTGGGTACAAAGTAAGAAAGAAAATTAATGTTAGATAATAATATTACTTACTACTCGGACCGAGGATTCGCCAAATAAGCAATAATGATCAAGAATTATTTATTTTGGGAAACGGTTTTTTTGACTTGGACACTGGTTTCGCTGCTGAGGGTGGTTTCTCCACGCCGTCCTTCAGCTCGACCTTTTGCAAGTCACTGAGATTGACCAAACGATGACGGGAACCATCCGGCGCCAACACATGTATGATGCCGTCTTTGGTCCAGCATTGAGACACACCGAACTTCTGCCGAGCAGCCATAAAAGTGCACTAATTGTTAGTGCTACAACTACCCACGAGCAAAAAAAAAGTAACATCTTTGCGTAAAAGTATGTATGTATGTATGTTTTTCTTTGTTAAGTTAGTTGAGTGTTTTCATTCAGCTTCATGTAATGAAACTATGATTAAAGCTAATGTGTATTATTAAGGAGTTGTTAGAAGTGCATCTCAATAATTCCTTTAGTTGATGCTAGTTTCTGCCTTCTTCACGTAGAGATTAATGGAGTTTACACTGAATACTTCGCAAATCAAAGATGTTACAAAAGTAAAAAGAAGTAGATACGCTATAGGCGTACCAAAAGTAGGACGCTAAACATAAGGCAGTTGGCAAGTCTGACATATGTGTGTGTGAAGTGTGAGCCGGCGTCAATGTGAAACTGACACATCTTGTCAACCGAAAATAAAATAAATATGACGTTATCGATGTGTGCGTTAGTGTACCGTTTCTACGGATTGATGTAGGTAACGTAACTACCTCTTTCTTGTAATATCATAGTCGCAAATAGATAACTGTATATCTAAAGGAAACAAACAAATAGACCTTTAAACACATTTTATAGAATGTGGTTAATAAAGCTCCAAATGTATTTGAATATATGTCTAAGGAAATGCCTCACAGGATGCGTAATCCAATATGACTTTGCTTTTTGTTCCCAGATTATTGCGAATTTATAAGGGGTATCTAGATTTTATTTATAAAAATACGATAGTTAATTTTAATTAATAATACGGCCACATCAAGTTCCACCTAATTAGGTGCAATCTAAATGGTACCCAAACCTACGATTATAATTACGATTCCGTATCCACACGAACCAGAATCTATGAGCTGCAGTTATCCTCATAAATTGGTCCTATTTATGCTAGCGGCGTCCAGTATCATAATTTTCCATAATTGCTTACGGTGCATCCCTTTAAGCCGGTTCCCTATATACATTGGGAACAAAACCATCTTGTTTATGCGCTCCTATTTCTCGTCCTATACGTTTGACTATACCCGCACCGACTTTATGCCACTCCTATGGCTTTAAGTATTGCCTGCTTTTGTTTTATACAATTTATAATTAGATTTATTTGTTCTTTGTTTGCATTTGAAAAATGGATCACCTATAAACAAGTGTGAATGCGAATAATGGACTCATTTGATTTGTTTGGTGTTTTACTTGTGTTTTGCATTCTTAGTAATAGACCAAGCGTTGCGAATTATGGTATTGAATGGAATGGTATGTAATTATATATTTCTTAGATCTCCATATTAGATAGGTCAATTTTAATCTATCGAATATATGGAGGACTATAACTCGTATCTGATTTCCACCATCTTAATATATAAAATCCTTGCGTTACTGACTGACTGACAGACACGCTACAGCCGAAACTATTGGGCGCAGGAAGCTGAAATTTGGCAAGTATGTTCCTTGGGGAACGTAGGGGTGCACTAAGAAGGGATTTCCTGAAATTCCCACGGGATCGGCCAAAACGGGTAAATTTAAAAAAAAATGCTGGCGTAGCTGCTGGCGTCCTCTAGTATTATGTAAATGCCATATTATACTTATTTGGTATAGATAAGTTTGATTCTTACTCATTGCCTTATCGACACGAGCCTGTATTAAATTTAGGTTTTGTTGTGAGAAATTACGTGGACAATAGTCATTTAAGAAAGAGTAATCGGTGGCGATTTAAAACATTGCTATTAATAATTGCATAAGAAATATAGTTGCTCTTTTCTGTCACATAAAGTAATATTCAAACTTATTACGCACATACTTCTGCAATCTACATTATAAGCGACCCATTATACGAAATGAAACACAATTTTACGGCTAAATTTGCGATCCCTTGGTATTACTGGAACGATACCACAACTGCAACGAAACATGTAATTAGAAACGTAGTGAAATTAACGCGCAAACCGCTTTCAAAACCGAAACAATTGTGGTCGCCAAACAACAAAAAATTAGCCGAAATTCATGCACGTTTGTGAAGCACAGTTGTGAGTTGACAGCGTACGTTATTTTGTTTAGCTTGTGTTGAACAAAGGTGCTTTGATATTTCTATGGCGCAGTCTTGCTAATAGGGGATGTGACTTTTGTCGAAATATTGAATTATTGCTTGTGTTTTCTTTTTTTATGCGTAAATATAATAACTTAAAGAAAATAGGTATACGCGATCAAAGAAGTTACAATCTTACGAAGTTAGTACAAGACGCATCTTTCATAACTCTTAAAAAATGATTTTACATAGGGGCCGATTAGGATGTGGCATACCAGTTTCAAATTCTCTGACTAATTAGTAATATTTTATACCTACTTGTAAATAACTCAAAATTCAAGTAAAACTACGCAAAATTTATAGACCGATGTGGATTTTAGATAATTTTGAATACCTAAATAAGCCTATAGAAATACCCTTATAATACCTGCACCAGATATACTGTCCTACAGTAGGATCCACACCGCATTTAATTTCTGAGTAGCATTCCAGAATGTTAGAGCTCAAAATTCAATTACGAAACCTTCAAGAAACTCCATAGTTTGTTGTTAAAAGTTATTTGATGTTGCCGTATCGCCAATAAAAACCTGATAACTGATGTTTATATGCACCATTACAAAGACAATAAAAGTCCCTTAAAACATAAACAATAATTATTTTGTGGTATTAACGGGCAGCCGTTTAAACTTAAAGCTTTATGTCCAATATGTCCATGGCCTCATTTGTAGATTGTATGCTGCCTGCAAATGAAGCTAGGCTTGTTCATCGTTTCAGAACCGGTATGAATCTGAAATGATTCCCTGTTATTGGGTAGGTTCCCGTGGAACCGGCGATCTGGAGGGAATTTCCATTTTGGATTTAAAAAAAATGGTTTCGAATTTATGAACAACGACACTTCACGCAAGTTTTTCATACAAATTTGTAATTTCTTCCGATAGCCGAGCCACCATTTTATAATAAAATTTCCCCACTTACGCGCTACGCGTCCGGTAGTGTGGTTTAGTAATGATAATAATATGTTTCGTCTCAGACAGAAAACTCTAGTCAGCCACTACACGAATGCGATATTATCACTTCGTTGATGGTACTAAGTCTGATAATATGCAAAGCAAAGCATGAGGAAATGATGAAAGCGTTCTCTTTGATATTACGTGAACATTAATTCTTAGTGACAAGCATCGAGAAAGGCATGTTAATAAATTCTACAATTCGATCTTGCAAATTGTACCTGTTCTTCACTCCCTCGAGTTGAATCTATAAAGTACTTGGGTGTAACATTAGACGACCAGCTTTATTGGACTATACATCTCCCGTCGATAATCTCAAGGATCAGAAAAATGATATACATCTTTAAAAAGTTACGTACAGTTGCCAGCAATACTCTCCTTCTACAAACATATCGAGCTCTGTGTGAGTGCATTATTAGATATTGCATTTGCGCATGGGGAGGTGCGGCGAAAACCCATATGATCGGGGTGGAGCGAGCACAACGTATGGTGCTTAAAGTTTTTCTTCACTTACCATATCGGCGTCCAACTTCTGCCCTCTATGAACAAGCAGGTGTGCTAACAGTAAGAAAGATATTTGTGTGCGAAATCTTGCCACAAAAACGCATAAGACGCTGGCCCGTGCCTCATATGAAATCAACATTTGCTCAGAGATCCTCCTACGACTTTCTGGCTCCCTATTTGTATAATATATGTAACAAAATTAACAATTTGCACAAATATAATAATAAGAAATGTAAAATAGTAATATCAACTTGGCTACAGTCAATGGACTATGATGCTGTAGAAAATCTTCTGAAAACCATAGACACGTAAAGTCACATACAAATACAATAAAACACACACACACACACACACACACACACACACACACACACACACACACACACACAAACACACACACACACACACACACACACACACACACACATCTACAGTCTTTCTTTTTTTTTCTCTATTTACGCGTACCTATTGGTTTGGTCATTATTTAGGTCAAGTCTAAATTATTTATGTATTATTGTGCAACATAACGGGGAAGACACTGATGCCTGCAACACAGTTTTTACTAGCGCAGGTATCAGGGAATTAATTATTGTAATTGATCCTATTTTACGTCAATAAAGAATATTATTATTATTATATACTTTTTGTAAATACATACATATTATACATAGAAACATCCAGACCAAGACAAACATCATGTTCATGCACACAAATATTTGACTTGAGCGAGAATCGAACCCGCAACCTTCGGCGTAGCAGTCGCTTACACTACCGCTGCGCCAACCGATCGTCGTTTATGAAACAAATACCTCAATTTTCTCCGACGTTTCGGTTTATTGCAATTATTCTTCGAGACGACGTGCACGATGGATAAACAAACACACACTTTCGCATTTATAATATTAGTTTGGATTTCTGAACAAAGTGTGTCTTTCAAAGTTGTCTTGGTAGATGTTTCAATAACTGTGTCCCTGCGTTCCGGTAAGTAAACTGTCATCCACTGTAACTGTACTGTAATCAAATTACAATGTGCGTAGCGAGTGCATTAAATTCCCAACTTTACGTTTATTTATATTATGTAACTGGTAACAGTTAATTTTTCACGTAAATTGTAACCAAATTTTCCAAATGATAAATATAATAATATGTTCTGCATCATATTGCGGTAAATTTATAATTCGGATTAAACCACATACATATAAAGTCTGGTGAATAAATGCATAACAATAATACATTAATAACATCGTGACTAAAATATAATCCTAAAATAATGAAGAATGGAAATAATCACTTTGGTGATAATGTAATTAATTGGTATCGGCCTAGCTGCAAACAAACAACTAAGAAACTACAAAATAAAAGGTTTTATTAATATTATTTGAATCTTAATAAATAAATCGTTATCCATATTCGAGACAGACTCTGGCATTGAAATAATATTAATGGAATTACACATAGCATCCGATTGCCTAATAAAAAGGCAAATTATATTTTAAAGTAATTTTTGTACTTTATCGATTTTAATAAAAATCCTACTGAGATTAGTTCAGACATAAGCCGCATTCAATCATATATAACCAAAAGAACTGAAATTCAGCAAAGCCGTATATTTGATACATTATGACTTTGATGAATGTAATTAAAGCCTTGTTGGGAGATGTCCAACATTCTTGGACAAAATTAGGGACATGATGAAGTGTTGCCGAACTAAACCGACTCGTCGCTTAAAAGTCACAACATTAAAGACATTTTTTTTGTATTAACCAATTGCTTGACCTCAAACAAAGACACAATGTAAGTAAACGCCATTTCGCGACCACGAGCGTTCCAAGACGGTCTAAACGTCGGCAACACATTACAGTGGTATTTATACCTGGAATAAGTTTATTTTACGCGATTAATACCCGTTAAATAATTTCGTATTTTTATTTTTTATATCTAGACTACGCCTGCATCCCCGAAGGAGTAGGCAGAGGTGAAAATTTTACACCCACATTTCGCCATGAATTTTTAGGTCCCACGTAATAGGGGGCGAGCCTATTGCTGTTACCGGGCACATCACCAGACTCCGTGCTGCTGCTGAGAATTCGGAAAAACCCAGTAACACTTTTGCCCGGCCCGGGAATCGAACCCGGGACCTCTGACCAGCAGTCGCATACGCTATCTACTGGACCACGGAGGCAGGCATATCAATAATTTAATATGATCAAACAAAGTGCGCTTATAATATTTTCACCAATTTACTAAGTAACCATATCCTAAAAAGCAGGGTTTCATCTTTATCCATAAGTCAACGATTTCTATTTTAGGTTACGTGCAGGACAGTATTTGAATTTCATGCAATGGCGATACGGCATGCAGGTTTAGTGGATACAGCGACCGCGTCAACTTTTAACGAGACGTGCACTGAATTGTCCGTAGCGAAATTTGATTTATAAAATTTAAATTCAAAGCTGTCTAGCCGAGACATTGAGTTGCATAGAGTTGTATTGGAATAAGAAGTTGAATAATGTAGACGGAAAGAAAGTGTAAATTAGCCAGAAAGTTTTGAAGGTACCTGTGACTTCAAAATGATGAATGGTTGTGGAAGCTATATAAATATTTTTTGGGTATTTTGAAGTGGCAAATTTAGTACTTTAGTTACAGCATGTACGGGTGAATTTATGTAGCGCACCACATTCTTATTGAGAAACGATGAAGAGAACGGTTATTCTTACTACTTCTGTTCCATACATTCTGCCTCGCATTTAATACAAGAGGGGGAAAATGTAAAGAGATAAGAGTCTGGGCACATAATGCGATGGTAGCTTCTGCTTATCCGCATATAGCATCCTTCTCTACCCTGTCACTCTCGATCCCCTTTCACATACACGCGTAATTTTGAAATAATCATTATATTAACAAGAATCTTGTGATCTAGAACTATACATTAAGACACATAAACACCACAGACTTACTACTATTCATCTCCCGGAAAACCTTCGCATAAAACAATATTAATATTCACACTTCATGTGTACTCTAACAGTAAACTCTTCAAAATTGCACATTCGATAAATTTCTTACGCCAAGTGACAAGGAAGGATCATGGAAATGCGGTTTTAATACAAATTACAACATAATGCATAAAATATAATATCACGGGCAAACAACTTCGGTCCAGACACGTCGGCGAGAGGATTAAACGTCCGCATTTTATTAAAATTTATGAGTACCCTACATTTGATACCGAATTATATTTCCATCAGTTTTGTTCCGTCGCGTTAGTTTTATGAAGCTAGCAACTCATATATCAGTGTCTCCGCTATCCTGTGTAGGTTAATGTTAAATTGTGGCTAAGTAACTTGTGGGATTTATCGCGGGCTGAATTCGAGGTGGAAACTTTTGCTGTCTTGATGTTTATTCGAATAAAACACACTATAATTAAACTAACGTGGGCTATTCTAGCCATTTCGTTTTATTTTATCGAACTCAACTTACCACGGAATATTGTCTATGACTAGATTTTTGGTGGCATGAGATAATTATGGCTGTTAGGATGAGGTAGTGGTTTAAGCGGTCGCCTGGCGCTTAAGTACTACGACAGATATGACATCTGTCTGGTTTGATCTCACACGAGACAACAGTTTGTGTGATTCACGAATTATTATTTCAAGTGTCAGTGTCATTTGTGTGCATTGATTGAATTCTTGAAGAATATCGGTATCATTTGGGTTACGGAAATCAGACAGATAACGGCAGAATGATCACGATGATGGTCGCAAACAAATCATAGATGTCGAATGTCGTGCTATTGATTGTCAATATTTTATAAATAAATATTTTCGTAAGTAAAATAACTTTTAACATGTTCATCCCTCAACCTTTAGCATAATTCCCGAGCGTTATTAGTATGTCATACTAAACAAAATTGTGGAGCAGACGCACATA
This sequence comes from Euclidia mi, assembly GCA_944739405.2. NCBI lineage: Eukaryota > Metazoa > Arthropoda > Insecta > Lepidoptera > Erebidae > Euclidia > Euclidia mi. The sequence continues at coordinate 12,241,207 of OX123188.2, read as the reverse complement.
GCGCGCTTCCGGCAACACTTAAACAACTTTGGATCGTACAACAATTAAACTGGAAATGCGTTTCGCGCCTTCTATACTATGTTTATGTAATATCTTATTAGGAAATATCGTTTGCTCCTTACAGTGTCATCATATTGCTGTGACGTCACATCGCGCTCCTGCGCCGCGAGCCTCGCTACGAGTGACGCACAGCAATGGGCCGTTCCCTCGCGCTCCTCCGCGCCGGCCCTATAAATACAGCGGACACGAGGCTTCGTCCCTTTTCCTCCGGCCAGCACCGCCAGTTGAGTACTACCATCATCCGAAGACCTGTGAAGTGCCAACTTCGCCCACGCCCTGGATAATTGTCTCATCTGTTAATCTTAATTGTCAGTTCTTTTTTGTATAACTAAAGCCATCGAATAACTGGAATTATAACGCGAGTTTAAACTTTCCTGGTGATATTTTTTATTTATTTCCCGTAAGTCAACCTAATTATCTCTCTTTAATTGCTCGGCGAGTGATCGATCCCGGCTACCCCGTGGAAATCAATCACTCGTGCGACATTGCATTGTGTCGTGTATAGAATTTACAAGAAAAAAAGGATTTATTGTCTTTCGGCAAACTTTACTAGGCTAGAAAACCAAACTTAAACTCTATGGTGAAGGTCATGGATGTGGATAGCGAGAGTAATCAACAACAATAAAAAATACCGCTCTATGAAAACTATACATCAATAAACTATTACCACCAAATGATCACTGATATTTTTTTCGTCACATATCTACTAAGAATTACCAGAAAATTGGTATAGTAATGCAAAAGAAGTGTATTTTTTCTGTATCAAGCTAATCTCGTTTACTTATAAAGCTGAACACAAGCTGAAGTTACAAACTAATCTGTCCATTCATTCGAGAAAACCACGAAAGACCATCAGCCACTTGCTATATATCATGTAAAAATGACTCTCTACTAGCAAAAAGTAAATACATAATTTATTTATTTGTTTTGTATTTCATCAATATCAAACACTGTAATTTATATCATTATTTTCATACCTCAATTAAGTGACACAGGTGTTAGGAACATTATAGTTCACAAATAGAGGTGAAAATTAAAGCAAAGACTAAAAACAAAATACAAGTCAATAATTAAACTTTCGGACGCATTTGAAAATCAATTCAGCGGTAAATAAGTTGAAAACCACTTCATGGACCAGTTAGATCAGTCAGCAAATCGCGGATATCTAAATAGAGTTTAATTCAGTCCCAAGATTCGCTGAGCGCCAACGTAGATTTGCGAATTTGCATCACAAGTCGGAATTGGTGCCTTAGATTCGCGAGCACCGTAGCGGTTTAAAATCTTGTTTAAATTTTAGACGGTGTTCCGGATTTCGAAACATTTCCTCGAATGTATTTTTATTCGAATACAAAAGGGTACTTAATTTACTTTTTACTTTACAAGGAAGTTTGGAGTGTTGAGTTTATTATATACCTACATTATTTGAATGGCAACGTGACCGTTAACTCTGGGAATTTTTATTCGCTAATATTTTTATTTTTGAAATTCAATTTATACAGCGGGTTCATGTAAGTAAACATTTCTTCCTAATTTGCGACACTAACTATACCAATGTATATCTTGAAATGGGAAGAGATAATAATTTTATCCCGTATGTATGTATTGGCATTATAAATTCAAATTGATGATGGCGTTGCTGTTTTTTTTTTCTATAGAACGTTCGTCTGTTTCCGAATGAGACGAGAACGTCCCGGAATGCACTGTAATGCACTAGTGATGTTATCCGGCCAGTATAAATAGCGCGTAGACGAGCGGACCAAAAACAGTTCAATTCTATTAACGGAGCGATCAATATCAGCGAAGGATCTAAAGAGTCGGAAGTGTTTAGTGGTGTGAAATAGAGTTTAAATTAGTGTGTAATTAAGTTTTTTTGTTTGTAAAATAAAGTGTCGTATTAGTAGCATAGGAGTTTATTTATCACGGAACCCCGGCTCGTAATAAATTGGTGTCAGAAGAAAGGGATAAATTATGCCGGTTATGCCGAAGGAAGAAACGGAGGGAGTCCGTACCAGGAAGCAGCTCCAGCAAGATCTGGACCAGAGACGCTTCGGGGACGTTCTTTCTCCATCGTCTTCTGGGCAAGGTGACACCGCGGCTGCAATGGAGCCTGCAAGCGCAACAAACTCCGCGTCGGTCCCCGATATTGCGGCTCTGATGACGTTCATGCAGGAGCACGCGCGCCGCCTAGAGGAACAGCTCCAGCGCGACAAGGAGGAGCACGCCCGCCGTCAACAAGAGCAAGATCGCCGTCAAGAGGAGTACGCGCGCTGCCTAGAGGAACAGCTTCAGTGCGACGAGGAGGAGCAGGCTCGCCGTCAAGAGGAGCATGCCCGCTGCCTAGAGGATCAACTACAGCGCGACAAGGAAGAGCACGCCGGCCGTCTGGAGGAACAGCTGGTGCTCATGAAGGACCTCAGCACCGCAGTGGGGAAGGACTTGAAGGCGGTTAAGGAGGAACTCCAGCAGCATGAAGTCCGTATCAGCGACATAAAGAAACGTGTACATGACCACGACGAGACCTGTGTTGCTGAAATGGAGAAGAAATTGCGGGGGCTTGAAGTGACATCAACGGCTGTAGCACCCTCACCTTGTGGGTTTAAGGTTCCACCATTTGATGGCTCGTCATCATGGTCAGCATACAAGATCCAGTTTGAGGATGTGATGCGATCGAATGGGTGGACCGAAGAACTGGCCTTAACCGCCCTAACCTTGGGCCTTCGTGATCGGGCCTTGACGGTGTTGAAGGCATTCGGGCAAGATGTCTCCTACGAGAAGCTTCTGGAGGCACTGGAGGCGAGATACGGTGACGCGCACCTCGAACATGTGTATCGTGCTCAGCTGAAGGACAGGACACAACCCACCGGAGAAACTCAGCAGCAGTGGGCTCTGGAGGTGGAAAAGCTGGTCAGGAAGGCATACCAGTCGTCGCCTGCGCTGATAGATGGGAACCTCATACAGGCATTTACGGACGGAATCCGTGACCTGGAGATTAGAGCAGCGGTAAGACTTGGGCACTTCAAGGACCTCAAGGACGCCTTAGCCCACGCTCTGGGGGTGGAAGCAGTGCGACGCGACGATATCAGGGAAGTTGTATCGTCACCTCGGTGCTACAACTGCGGGGAAAGAGGCCATATCCGCTTGAGCTGCTCAAAGCGTAGGCAGCCTGGTGACACCTTGTCTCCACCAAAGGGGTCGCCTGGTGTGCCTGCCAGGCAGCGAGAGCAGGGAAACGAGTAGAAGCCAGGACTGCGGGGCAGGTGCTGGCTGGTAATGGAAGAGCCCCAAGTATCTCGATCTCGCAATCATGTGACAGGAACAGCCTGATCATTGAAGGCGAAATTAACAGAATACCATGCAAGCTGACATTGGACACGGGTGCTTCTCGGACAGTCGTCGGTTTCCATCTGGCATGACGGGTTCTTAGGGGCTGCTTCAGGAACAATGAATGTGTGAATCTGAGAACAGCTACCGGTCAGCACATAACCGTCCGAGATGAAAAGGAGGTGGATCTGAAGCTAGGCAACAAAGTTTACCGTCACAAAGTCATTGTGGCCGATATAGTGGACGACTGCATCTTGGGCCTAGACTTCATGCGGAGGCATCGCTGCGAGATCGATGTTAACCAGGGAGTGTTGAAGTGTGGCTCAGTAGACGTCTTCATGGAAGGTGCAACTTCATGAAAAGTGTACTGCCTGAAGAATGTCATTCTTCATCCGCGGTCGGAAAAGGTTTTACCAGTTGCTTTGCCAGGGAATTCTGGTCGGGGGAACCGCGTCGTATACTTATCGAAGGCCTAGAGAAAGATGCTTCATGGAAGATTGCACGAACCTTGGTAAGGGGTACCAAAGTTTCATCAGTACGCGCACTGAATGCAAGTGACATGGAAGTGTTGCTCAAGAAAGGGACGGAATTGGGCACCTATGAAGGAGCAGCTTGCATGCGTAGATGTGAAGAGCAACCTACCAGCGCCAAGGTTCATCATCAGCCTTTAACAGACCATTGCTAGACTAGGCCTCTCCTTTGAAAGGAGGAATTGGCCTACTATACCACGCTGGCCAAAGTTCTGCATAATATGCTCCCTCTGTCGGCTCTTACGACACCCATGGGATGATATGGAGTGGTGACATTTCGTATTCTTAATCCGTCACCACACGGACAAGCGCCAAGGTTCAAGGTGCACGATTCGACTTGTCTTCACTTTTAAAAGACTGCCAAAGTACCCTGTCGGAACGAGAGTAGACCAAGGCTCAGAAGATATTGAACCGGTTCGCCGATATTTTCTCGACCAGGACATAGGGAAGACAGCACTAGTCCAGCACAAAATAAACACGGGAAGTGAAGCACCGATACGCCAGCGGCCAAGACGTGTGGCAGTGACAAGGGAACGTGAAGTGGAAGCTATGATCGACGGTATGGTGAAGAAAGGCGTAATCGAGCCTTCGTCCAGCCTGTGGTGCTCTCCGGTGGTGCTAGTTAAGAAGAAAGATGGCAGCATGCGCTTCTGTGTAGACTACCGCCGAATAAATGACACCACGAAGAAGGACAGCTACCCGCTGCCAAGGATCGATGACACACTGGATACACACTGACGGGAATGAAGTGGTTTTCTACCTTAGATCTAAAAAGTGGCTACTGGCAGGTAGAAATAGATCCTCGAGACAAAAAGAAGACGGGATTCTCCACAGGCAAAGAATTATGGCAATTTAACGTCATGCCCTTTAGATTGTGCAACGCTCCGGCTATTTTTGAGAGACTGATGGAGCGAGTGCTTATGGTATTGACTGGAGACGCCTGCCTGGTCTACTTAGATGACATCATTATCGTGGGGCGCACCTTCCAGGATCACCTTTGAAACTTGGAGCAGGTGCTGTCAAAGATACGAGGAGTTAAGTTAAAGCTGAGTCCGAAGAAATGCGTGTTATTCGGATGGCAAGTGAACTTTCTAATACATGTGGTCTCGGAGAAAGGTATTCAAACCGACCCGGATAAGATCATTGCCGTGAAGGAATGGCCAGTTCCAGAGAATAAAACGCAGGTCAGAGCATTCCTCGGATTCTGCTCCTACTATCGACGGTTTGTAAAGAACTTTGCTGACATTGCTCGACCTCTTCATAAGCTCACCGAAGACAGAGTACAGTTCTGCTGGAATGAGAGCTGTGACGTTGCATTCCAGAAGCTCAAGGAACATCTGTGTACTGCACTTATTCTAGGCTACCCTGAAAATGAGCATGAATTCATAGTTGACACAGATGCCAGTAACACTGGAATTGCCGGCGTGCTGACACAAAAGAAAGATGATCAAGAAGTTGTTATAGCATACTTCAGCAAGGCCTTATCCAAACCCGAAAGTAACTACTGCGTCACCCGGCGGGAACTCTTGGCTATAGTTACGACATTGCAGCATTTCAACAAATATTTGTTGGGGCGTAAATTCCACCTGCTAACCGACCACGCTGCGCTGAAATGGCTACTTCAATTCAAGAACCCAGAAGGACAAGTAGCCAGATGGATTGAACTGCTGCAAGAGTTTGATTTTGAAATACAGCATCGCAGCGGCAAGTCCCATGGTAGCGCAGATGCTCTATCGCGTAGGCCGTGTCCCGACCAGTGCAAGCACTGTGCCCGACAGGAAGCGAAGCAGGCAGCATTAGTGAAGATGTTGAAGATGGATCTGAGCGACGAATGGAAAGAAGCTTTGCAGAGTGCTCAGCAAGATGACAAGGATGTACAGCCGATTCTTGAATGGAAGAAATCAGACACTCCTAGGCCCAAATGGAGTGATATCGCAGCAATGAGCCCTATCACCAAGAGTTATTGGGCACAGCTTGGTTGTCCAGGATGGAGTTCTGTGCCGCAATTGGGAAAACGCTCGCGGTAACCAGTGCCATTTGCAAATGGTAGTGCCCAAAACTAAGGTGCCGGAAGTCTTGCAACTTGAATTGTGATAGACAATGGTGCTTCGGGAGGTCACATGGGAGTTAAGAAGACCCTTACTAAGATCCGAGAGCGGTTTTATTGGCTCCACTGTCGGGATGACGTCGAGGATTGGTGCCGCAAATGCACAAGTTGTGCGGCTGTGAAGGGGGTCACACACTCGCAGCAGAGGTGCACTGAAGGTGTACAATGTAGGAGCTCCATGGGAGCGCATAGCATTGGATGTCGCTGGACCGTTTCCGGAGAGCCAGGACGGAAACAAAAACTTCTTGGTTGTGATGGATTACTTCACGAAGTGGCCTGAAGTGTTTGCAATCCCAAATCAAGAAGATACCACAGTGGCCGACAAGCTGGTGCATGAAGTCTTTTGTCGGTTCGGGGTGCGCTTGGAAATCCACAGCGATCAAGGCCGGAACTTCGAATCTGAGGTGTTCAAGGAGACTTGTCGTGTGATGGGTGCACATAAAACCAGGACCACGACTTATCATCCGCAATCAGATAGCATGGTTGAACGATTTAACCAATCCCTGGAAAGGTACCTGGCGAAGGTCGTGGAGAGCAAACAAAGAGATTGGGACAAGCACATCCAACCATTTCTCCTGTGGAGGATAAAGGTGTGGTGTTCCTCCAACTAGAGGGAGGATTCTCTAACCAGGCTGGGTGATCGTGCCTGGTGGAATGTCAGTCCTACGGACGTATTTCGGATGTTGTATATATACAACTCGGCGCGCGAACTCTGCATGTGCTATTCAGCACCTTGTTTTTCTGTCGCATTGTGTCCGATAGATGTTGCCGTGTTGTTGTTGTTGAGACTTCGTCGTCGCTCGATATATGGCCTCAGTTGTATGTAGCTACCGCTACACTCCTGTCATATCGCAGTGCGGTCCACGAAACTACAGGAGTAACACCAGCTTTTGCCAATTTCTTTCAAGACTCAATCACCAGTATTCCAGCAGTATCTCCACGCAATATAACGGATTACGCGACCGAACGAACAAGCGATTACGCAACAAGATGGACGACGTATACGAGCACATCAGGGAATCTGGACAACAGATGTCTGAAAAGATGAAGACTCGCTACGACCGGCAGGCGAACAACAAAGGCTTCGATGAGGGATCATTGGTATGGCTTCATAACCCAATACGAAGCAAAGGAAAATCGCCTAAGTTACAAGCCAGATGGGACGGGCCATATCGCATAATAACCAGGATGAACGACGTCACCTATCGAATCCAGAAGGGGCCGCGAGGTGCGCCAAGGATAGTTCATGTGGACCGGTGGGCTCGTTACTACGTTACTACGGGTCCAACGATGTTCGGGACCAACACGTCTAAGAGGGAGGCAGTGTTGCAAATGGCAATATTTTGAAAATAACGCCATCTATCAGTAGCGCTCATAGCGAGACTTGGCTTGCTGTTCGTAACAGATCGGCAAAGTCAAGCAACGCTTGCACAGGTTGCCACTTGGATGGGTGACCAAGAGTGGCATTTATAGCAGAGCGCTACCGTGCTTCGGAGGGCACGTAAAGCTGTCGGTCCCGGTTCTTGTCTCAGGATAAGAATCGTTAGAGCATGTCGGAGGCCTTCGGGCGGTCTAAAAACTCCGACACTAGAGTTGGCCACTCACTCACACGAAAAACAAACAAGTGAATGAGAGAACTAGAAGAGAATGGATATATCGGTAGTTAGAAAGTGTTTCATCCATTCTCTACTAGATGGCGTTGCTGTTTTTTTCTATAGAACTTTCGTCTGTTTCCGAATGAGACGAGAACGTTCCGGAATGCACTAGTGAAGTTATTAGGCCAGTATAAATAGCGCGTGGATGAGCGGACCATAAACAGTTCAGTTCTAATAACGGAGCGATCTAGATCAGCAAAGGATCTGAAGAGTCTTTAGTGTTTAATGGTGTGAAATAGAGTTTTTATTTGTGTGTAATTAAGTGTTTTTGTTTGTAAAATAAATTAGTTTTAGTGGCATAGGAGTTTAATTTATCACCGAACCCTAGCTTGTAACAATTTATTATATATAATTATAAAATCTGGTTAGAGTAGCAAAAGGACCCGCTACTACAGATACAACCAGAATAACACTAGGACAATGATGATGATGGTTGTTAAGAAACTTTTTTTGCGACTTTCTAAAGTCGATCGGTGCTAAGAATTGCGCTATTCACCAGTCGATCGATTATGTATCTAGTTTTGGGCGCTCCTTACAATCGCTTTATTAAAATTGGCAGCAAGCGATTGATTGTTTCTAGTGACGTTAATAATATGTAAAATAAGGCATTACGTTGCGTCATTGAATAGCCAAAATCGTCTTTATCTCTTAACTTAGCTATATGAAGAAAGCTTATATACTCGTATACCACGAAACTGGGACTAAGTTCTTAGAACTACTTACGCGCCACCGCCATTTTGCAATGCTGATATCCGATTTTCTGTGTCTGAAAGAAATACTTGTGTCGGTTTTTTTTTTCTGCCGAACAAATTGACTCCATGCTGCCTGATGTTAAGCAGTCAGTGAAGTCCCATAGTGATGGCCACCATCCCAGCAGCCAGCATGGCATATGTATTATATAATAGCAAACCTAACGTTAGCTTAAACTCAATCTCACCATCATTTCCTAGATCTGTATAGTTCAAAGATACATATTTATAACTATGTAGCTAGAATAAACAGTCATAGTAATGTTATAAATGCGAAAGTGATTTTGTTTCTTTTTTCTCGCGCTAAAACTATTAAACAGATTTTGATGAAACGGTCCAATAATATAGTTTCTACCAGAATAAGACATAGGACTTTGTCACGCTAGCCAAAACCCACGAACGTAGAATCTGGTTTACCATAATAAAATAAAGAAATAATGTTTGTGAAAAAACTCAGCCTCATATCAAATTTATTCCTCTTGATTATACCACGGTAGTTTATAATTATAACAATATACAGGGTGTCACAAGACCCATCAGCAAGCCGAAGTCTACTCATTGTGGACATCATGCCAAGTCATACTAACCAAAAATAATACCTGGGAAACGAGTTTTTTTTTTGAGTTTTCACATTTTTCAAACCGCAATTAAAAGCGAGCGCGTGCAATGCTGAAAATACCTACTTATCCATGGGGTTATAGGGCATCTAAAGAAGATATTGGCGGGGTAAATGCATCGATTTTGTACCTAATTAGAAAATTTCCATACTAACATTGATCCTCAATATCTCCTGAACCAGTAATTTCCCAGGTATGGTGCCGAAGTAAAAAATGTTCGTAGTTATTGGTACAACATGGGATTTCAGTTTTCGTTAAGGGTCTTTTTACACCCTGTATACACAATGTAATAATAATATAATACGTAAACTCCATAATGCTTATGTAAAGCTTGTAACATTATAATTAATCCTTTTGTATCGACTACCCCGGTAGTTTTATTACCACCTATTTATCTCGCAGTACATAATGGCTTGATATAACTTAATTAATGAAGCCCCAGTAGCTTGCAAATAACGATGCGCTAACAACGATGGGCAGGCACAGTCGATAATATAAAATTATTATATTAATTAATTATATATACCTGTACAAGTTGGTTAAGATCGATTGAATAATTATAGTAACCGTTGGATAGGCTGTTGTGTAACAAGCGATATATAGACACAATAGACAAAAACGGTAGATTCCAAACTTGTAACAACTTACGTTTTTAGAATCGTAAGAAATCGCGTCTTCTTTAAAAAAAAAAACGAGTCTCATATTTGGAGAATTTCCTATGTCACGAGTTTACAAACTTTCAATCAACAGAACATTACACCCAGACTCGAAAAAAATTGTGAACTAACAAAATTTTGTTGTATATTGCCACACAGGAATGTGGCAATTAACCCCACATTATGACACGCATTACACTGCCCTAAAATATTTTAGTTTTATAATTTCTTCTACCCTCGAAGATAAATGCAAGTGTGTATAGTACTTTGCCATAGTTCGCTAGTCAATTATTATTATATTAGAGACAAAACTTTAATTGCGGTTCTCCAAGGACTGTTCACAATGGCTGAAATAACCTAGTCGGAGCTTTCAATTACGTTTTGAAGTAATATAATTAGGACTTGTAGCATTTAATGTCTAATTCTCTAAACCGATATTGGAACATTTTATACCATGAATATCAGAGGCCTTCGGGTAATCTGAAAAACCTGTTACCAGAGTTAACACATGCCACATACGCACAAAAATAAAGAAGAAGAAAAACTTAATATACGGACATACGGCTACACGTCAAGCTAAACACTTTGACCTTTGTATCGATGTTATGGTGTAGGAAATAAGTATCATAAGCGTTCTGCACTTGTATAGCTGGATTTGTCACAGTATATACATAATATTCACGTATTGGGTATCAATTTTAGATGATCCCATGACAACGGTTGGTTTACCTTCACCAAAACGTGAGATAAAGTCCGGTGTATCACATACTTTAAACTAATGAGACAATTGATACTCATTACGTAAACATTACTATCTGCTCAAATTTAAAAAGATTGAAAGTATCAATTGGACCGATAACTCAGTTGTAGGAACCCACTTGTCATACACATATAGATTTACATCTGATTCAAAATAAAAGTACTCATTTGTCTTTTTAAAAGCTAAAAGAAAAGAACCCTCAAAATATTACTGTCTATAAATTCCACTGAAAACAAGTACCCTATTCAAGTTATCCTATATATCTGCAGCCATATTAATTTGACATAAAATCACATCGTACTCGACTGTACCAGTGTATGAGCAAGCCACCAAGTAACGTTTCACGCGAAGTGGTTTCGTACGGCGCGGGAACAAAGACTCACCCGCTGTCTTATCATTAGCACACTAGTTTAAACTAGTTCCAAGCAGTTCCAACCAGTTCCAACCAGCTCCAACCGGTTAAACATATAAGGGATGCTACGTTAACTTTGATTTATTGTTTTTAGTACTCAGATTTTATTCGCTGGCTTCATGTTAGTGTTCTAGCTAGGCTTAGTTAGGCGACAATAACAGTTCCGTGAGTCATAATGTTGCTTCAGCTGTGTGTTTTTGATTAAGCTTCTATGTTGATTACGATGACTAGCATTTTTACAGCTGTTATTCTATGCAATATGCTAACTTTTTTTTTAAATTAGTGCATGCTGTATGGTTTTGTAAAATTCTGTGACTTCGTTATATAGAGGCTTCATTATAATTGAGTAAGTCCCAAACTGTCTGTGTCTGCACGTATAGCGTAGAAATTTAAGCAGTAATTTCTTATCACTGCACGAAATGTTATAGAATAGAGAGGCAAAGGAGAACCTTTTGTGTGATATTAACCTTATAGTAGTCTCGCATTTCCATGTAACGTGAGTGATCGCGTGGAGAACATGTTGCCGCCCATACTCAATCATTGTTTTTGAGCTAAATTGTTGTTAAATGAATTTACAATAATTTTAAAAGGACAGAATAAAACATAAACTTCCAGAAAGTAACATTTACTAAAGTTTTTTACTTAGTATTTGTTTGAAATACAAATATTATTTGTAATAGGTCAAGTCGATTATATCGATTTAGTAACGTTTATTTTAGTCAATAGACTAAAATAAACGTTACTAAATCGATATAGCGAGTGTGACCATAGTCAAAATTTACAATAGTAAATTTTGACTATGGTCACACTGAACTGTCATTCGTTCCCGTTTCAAAAATAAGGTCTTGGGCACGCGCCGTTTTGTCTCTCTCACGTGGTTTTGTAATTAAAATAAATTGTTCGCCTTTTGGAAAACTCGTCCTAATAGCTTCGCGAAGTGATAAAAGATAAACTTATAAGTAACCTATTGAACATTGTAAAAATTGTGCACGTGGTTGGTGCCCGACGACTTCGCTGATGAAGGACGCCGAACTGGACCCTGTGGTATTTATAACGATTTTCTTGTTATTTTGGCCAAAATTATGAGTTAATTTTATAGGTCTACTCAAGAACATCATCAGGAGCATCAGTGAAAATTTGGTAAGTAAATCAATATTGTAACTTGCATGTACCTTGAACTCATCACTGTGCAGTCACAGTAATAGTGTTTAGATGCTTTGCCTGTCGTAGTCAGGTGGATGTATTACAACTTCCACTGCGCACTCTGAACAATTCCTACTTGCCTACGGCAACTCTAGATAGTATTTATGAAAAAAATGCTTTGGGATATCTTAAGTTTTTTTTTTTTGACAATATTTTTAACTTAACCTGCATTAACAATGTGTGACGTCGTGCCCCTCCGTCTGAATTGTGACGTCGAATGAAAGTGGGAGCGCCTCTGCCCGCGCGCCCCCGCACGCCATATACACCGCTATTTTTTAATTAGTACAAAAAATTTAACAGGGCACTAAGTATCTTTAACTGATCATAATTATGTAGTTGAAAAATAAAAACACTAAGTCCCAAAACTGTCTCAAAACTGTCCACAAAAATACGTGATAATTGGTAAATGCAATACTAATACTATGACCGACCCGTGTACTATCATACCATTGATAAATTACCCCCCCCCCCCCGCCCCTCTGCGCCTGCGCCACGCCCCGACGATGCTACAAATAGTACTAAATTACTAGCGAAAGTCAGCGTATCTAATTTCGTTGCAAAACTTAATTGTTTGTCTACGTTTGCCCGACGCGATGGCCTATCATATCAGTTCATATCACGGGAGTATGTAGCTATGCTTCGTGCGTACTTTTTGAGTGGAAAAATCGCGAGTGCAGCTGTGTACCCATAGACATCGTATTGTGAGTGTACAAAAGTGACCGGGTCAGTGTCAAACAATTAAAACAGTGCATATTGGATGCTTTTGACAATGGTGGTGGATATTTCGAAGGACAATGGAAATACTTGTAAGTTTAGTAAATAATACGTACTTAAGTAAATAATAATTTGATGCAGGCGCCTCAAAATCGGTCTGTGTTCTCCACACACCTTGAGGAAGGCCTATGTCCAACAGTGGACGTCTCTAGGCTGACATGATGACGATAAAATAATTTGTAAATAGCAGATGATTCTAACTTCATAAATACGCCAAAATTACTCTTTTCTTTTAGTCCAGAACACCATCTTTTATTTTGATATTTGTTTGCTTTCTAATTACATACCTCCGTATTTAATTACTTGTTAAACGATAAATTTTACCGGTCCTACGCCCGAATGAAGTATGAAGGAGAGGGTAGAACTAACAAAATTAAAAAATAACTACCTACATTTATTATTTTTCTTCATTTTATTTTCTATTGCTACCTACATCATAAGTGCGACAGAGAGAATGCGAATGAGCAGGATGGAATATTATCAAGGAATTAGTGAATGGATTTTAAAATATGACTATGATTTAAGTGAGATTTTCTACAATAAACAAATGATAATAACTTTACTCTTTATTGATATTATGAAATTCTTACGTCACATATATGATCTTCGCTAATCTGTCCTTAAAGTTTTTGTACTAATTAAAAAATACCGGTGTATAAGCGTGCGACGCTGCTCAATCTGCCCTCTGCTCCAGCTCACGGCCATCAGCTAAGTCTTCTTCCTATCAAGACCCTGGCCTTCGGAACACCAGTGAACACCAGCTAAACTTGTCGGACCACGCCCTGAATTTACTCATGTTCTCAATTAGTAAATATTAGTTTTAAAGTAGCTGCATTGTATCTACCTATATAGGCAATTATATTGTGAAGTGTACTATTCTAAAAGTCTTTTCATTTGTAAGTAAAACCTGATGTTCTTCCTTTTTTTGATCGGCGAGTGATTGAGTCTGGCTCACCACCTACAAACCAATCACCCGTGCGACAAATGAAAAAATAAGACTTAATAACAAAATTAAACGTTTACAGTATCTACGTTATGTGGTACTTGAGCAAAACAGTCCTGACACATGAACATAAAAAGTGTTCGTTGCACAGTACATTTGCGCATCTATTGCACCCTCTTTTTAGCCCTTTTATTTTTTTACATGGACATACGGCACATAATATACCTTCTCTAACCGAGGGTATATTTTTGGGTTCCGGTAGCAAAAATCGGGTGACCTAATTTCTCAGCTGTTTCTGCAAAGTATTTACTTCGGATCTTCTAATTATATGTGGTCTAGTCAAAGCCAGAGCTATTTCTTTCAAACAACTCGTCGTAATAAAAGGTGATCCGTATTTTCTTTGTATATTATTTTACTGTTTATACCGGCAATATTCATGACTTGTATCAGTATTATAGTCACTAAATTCACTTTCCCTATCTATTCCGGATACATCTTTCAATAAATTTTGTGCACCAGCTTCTTCAAAATCCGTCTCTTCTTACAACCACGAAAGTATTTGTTTGTCTTGTTTGTTCATTTTGCTTCATTCTTTGACGACCGGTTGGCGCCGCGGGAGTGCAAGCGACTGCTACGCCGAAGATCGCGGGTTCGATTCCCGCTCAAGTCAAACATTTGTGTGATGAACATGGATGTTTGTCTTGGTCTAGGTGTTTCTATGGATAATATATATGTATTTACAAAAAAAATGTATATATGTATGTTTATCCATTATCTAGTACCCATAGTACAAGCTCTGCTTAGTTTGGGACTAGATGGTGTTGTGTGAATGTGGTACAATATTATGTGGTAGAATATGTGGTAGAATATGTGGTAGAATATGTGGTAGAATATATAAATATTCACAAATCTAATACGAATCAGTTAAAAAGAGTAATTATTTTTCCATTTTCATAATGCTACGAATCGGTTTTGTTGAACAAATAGGTCTAATTTGATTCCGTCGGTATCAAATGAGTTATAGAGGGCCGAAAATGGCCTGAATTGCTTCAAGAAAAGGATGGTACGGCCGTGCCGCTTTTTTGCTCGACTTGGCAGATAATTTACTAGCTGACCCGGCAAACTTTGTACGGCGGTTCTTTTGTTATGTTTTATTTTTTTTAATTTTCTCTCCGTAAGAACCATCCATATAAACTTGATACAAACCCTATATCAACCCGTTTGGCCAGCGGGGTATAGTAGGCCAACTCCTCCTTTCAAAGAAGAGACCTAGTCTAGCAGTAGACTGTTAAAAGCTGATGATGATGAAGAACCAGCCTTGTACTTCGAGGAATATTATAAAAAAAGAATAAGCAAAATCGGTTCAGCTGCTCTCGAGATTTGCGCTTAGCAACACATTCAGCGATCCATTTTTTATATTATAGACGATGATATACCTATAGAACAATAACAACAAATTGACACAGAAATTAAAGCATGAGCTGCTTTAATTTCTGGAAAAAAATCTAAAATTGTATGGAATAATATTATCGGTAATGACTGTAACTTAAAAAAAAATATCAAAAGCAAATTGATTCACATTGACGACCGGTTGGCGCAGCGGGAGTGTATGCGACTGCTACGCCGAAGGTCGCGGGTTCGATTCCCGCTCAAGTCAAACATTTGTGTGTTCACATGGATGTTTGTCTTGGTCTGGGTGTTTCTATGTATAATATGTATGTATTTACAAAAAAATGTGTATAATGTACGTTTATCCATTATCTAGTAACCATAGTACAAGCTCTGCTTAGTTTGGGACTAGATGGTGTTGTGTGAATGTGGTAGAATATTATTATTATTTGTTTCTCTATCACGGCTATTCTTTTAACCTTTGATGTTAGAAGAAAAACCGGCCCTTTGGCAGGCGTACACGGAGACATAGGTCCAACGCGCAGAGGCTCTTTGAGAGTTTTAATCTAAAATGTGATGGGATACCTGCTGAGGTGCCTCCATAACTGCACTATTAAGTGCAGTCACGGATTAGCCGCAGCAGGTGCAAGACTATTGCTACTTGTATGGAACCTAATTAATCTGGGCTATTGGGATGGGTGTTTAATGGATTGGTCTAGGTGAACACTATGGATGAAAAACGGCACCTGCCCTAAATACTCTTATAGTATGTCGAAAAGGGGCAGGCGGTGACTCGCCAACTCATTGGATGGGCCCTCTCTAGATAGCCGCCAAGGCAAACAAACTCTAACATAAGGGCAACAAGAGGGCAACACCGGTGTGAGCGGCTAGGGGTGTAGAGTGGTGCGGCACCGGTTTCGCTATCGCGGGCGTCGTAACAACGGAGCCGCGGAGCGGGTTTCCCCGTAATTACGCCCTTGACAATGATACTTCCACCCCCGAGCTAATAACTCTTGCGGCTTCCCTCTGGGCGGTCGAACAAGGCAAGCCAGAGTCGAGGGTCCTGCAGGCGCTCTTGGTACTCCACTCCAACCAGCCAATAAAGGCAAGCCGGAGACGAGGCCCTGACCGAGCCTCTGAGGCATTCGGGACCGCACTGTTGCCACACACATTCAGCTCGCCACAAAGCTGCCCTGTGGTTTGTAAGCTTTCTTTTTATCCTGTAATATCACAAGATAAAGGTGATGTTTGAAAGCTGTTACTCTGCCCTCTGAGATTGCGTTAGCCTATTATTATGATTATCTTCATCATATCAGCCGAAAGACGTTCACTGCTGGACATAGGCCTCTCTTACGTGTCTCCACATGGACCGATCCGGAGCCACCCGCAACCATCCATTGCTTGCGGTCCCAACAAGATCGTCAGTCCACCTTGCTCATTTTGCTGACCTAAAAAAATATTAGTTTAATAAACAAAAATAAAATAAAGAAACCTCGTCCAAAATTAATAAAAACATAACAAATTACTACTATGTTTACATCAAAATAACATTTTAAACAACGAAAACTAATTATATTTTAACTACACTAAAAAACAGTCACACGAATTTATGTGAGTAGTCGCGCAGTGAGCAATTTGCCGCCAAACGCGACACAACGCGAAAAGCTTAAATTATAATGTGATATTTATGACATAGCCGACAAACATAAGCGCTAAAGACGCTCGCGTTATTATCTCAAAAACCGAACAAGCTGTTGACGCCTTTTCTTTAACAAAAGCAAAACTTTTCTCTTCATAAAATAAGGGCCGTGCGGACGTGTTTCAATCAGTGACAATACTAATAATATAGACCTGAAATGTTTAACTATAGAAAATACACTTATACAAATATGAGGCATATCGACACCGAAGTCATAAAAATACTGTCATCTCTGTTTAACTTACATAATGTTGCATAAGTGAAAAGAGATAAAATGCTTTTTGACAGTTACTATAATGGCAACCCTTGATTCCTAGCGTCTTTGAAATACCTAGATGCGGCCGGGTCGCCATTTTATCCGCTTGCTGTTTGTCAACAAGTTGTGGTACGTCGACTGTCAAATGCTCTTGAGCTATTCATATATTTTGTGAATTTTGGAGTAATTTTGCTGTGTTATTGGGTTTTAACGCGATAGTGGTACAGTGGTAGTGGTAAATCTTCAATTGCAAGATGCCCAATTGCAATATAATCGGTTGTGGCATGAAAAGAAGCAGAAATCACCCGAATATAACCTTGCACCAGTAAGTACTTAATTTCAGCTGAAATATCTTTGGATTTAGATAATGAATAAAAGATACTGCATTCTTTAAGAGTATCAACAGTTACGCATTCATATTTTCCCTTTTTGCCTTTATTATCCACGATAAACTTTATGAAATTATTTTGTTGTCATTGTAGGAATCATCATCATCAGCCTTTAACAGTCCACTGCTGGACTAGGCCTCTCCTTTGAAAGGAGGAATTGGCCTACTATACCACGCTGGCCAAACGGGTTGGTATAGGGTTTGTATCAAGTTTTCCTTCTCTTACAGTGCTGTTCTCTGCATAATATACTGCCTCTTTCGGCTCTTACGACACCCATGGGATGATATGGGGTGGTGACAATCCGTATTCTTAATCCGTCACCACACGGACAGTAGGAATAGAGTATTGTAGGAATAGAGTACTGCATGTATGATATTTTATATTTATCGATAATACTGTATTATGGTTACTTATTGATTTTTTTACTTTCAAGGCTGCCTGCCAACAAAGGAAAAAAGAAAATTTGGCTGGAAGCAATCGGTGTTGAAAATTTAAGGATGTCAACAAAAACAATTCATATTTGTTCTCTTCACTTTGAAGAATCTTGTTTCAACCGGACTCTAAATAAAGTAACATTGCGTATACCATCACGGACCTTATTGGTAAGTAACATTACTTATTATAAATTTGTTCAACATGATTGAGTATTGGCTGCTATGATGGTGATATCCTCATTGCAACTTTTGTCTAATGGGCACAAATAGTGATGTAAAAAAGAATGTGTTTGAGTGTGGTCCGTAGCTACTCGAGAACCAAATTAGCAGACACAACAGAATTTTATTGTTATAGTGTCTGGCTCAAATTTGAGCCGCTGGGGCTAAAGTGGTTAGATTAATTGCCAAAATAAAACTGAACATGTGCTTAATTGGTTGTGTGTTGCTCCGTGGCCGGACCACAGTTTAGTACTCAGATGCTAAAGTTTGAAATAATACCTACCTAAAGACTTCTTTCATCGGAATATATATATATATATATATTCATATATAATATATATATTCATATATAATATATATAGACAGTAGACTCCACAGTGTTTCTAGGCATTATATTAGATAATAAGTTACAATGGGGTGCACATATAGCATGTCTTGCAGGTAAGCTCAGCTCTGCAGCGTATGCTGCCAGAAAAATTAGACAACTTGCTGATGTCGACATAGGTTGTCTAGTTTATTTTAGCTATTTTCATAGTGTCATGTTCTACGGCAACTTGTTATGGGGCAACGCTGCGGATACTCAGAATATATTTGTTCTACAGAAACAAGCGGTACAAGCAATATACATGTTAGGTAGGTGCAAAAGATACTCTTAGGGAACGCTTTAAGTCTATAGGAATTCTAACAGTAGCCTCGCAGTTCTTATTTGCTAATATATTGTATATTAGGCAAAATATAGGTTTATTTACTACAAAAAGTGACATACATAATATAAATACTAGGAACAGACATAAGTTATATGCTCCTTATCATTGTTTACATAAAGTTAACAATTCTTTTGTAGGGCTAGGTATTCGTATTTACAAAAAAATACCAATTAGTCTTTTAGAATTACCATTTAATATGTTTGAAAGTAAGATAAAAGACTGCCTTACTAGGAAAGGTTATTATACTGTTAATGATTATTTCAGTGATAAGGATAGATGGTCACTTACACTAGACAACTCATGATCTACTACTTATTTAGAATTTATATAGATACTTAGCATTTTTCAGTTTATTATTATATAACATAACATTTCTAGTTCTTTTAAACTATTATTCGTTTATTATAATTAGGTCATTCCACTTACTACATTTACATTTGCATTGTTGTTTCACTAATTTTATTAAAATTTACTGTACTGTAAGATGAAGATAACTCGTGATCACTTACTTCGTCAAATTAACTACCTATTCTTAGGTAGATAGGTAAACAAAACCTAGAAAGTGCTTTTTTTTTCAAAATCATTGTTGGCTATATAAATAAAAGTTTATAGATAAAGTCCAGGTCATTTTATAAAGTACTTATAATGCAGGTTTTCTTGGCATAAAGAAATAAAGAATATTTCGTTATATTTGCTGAAAGTAATCCTCCCTAGCCATACACACGTACTTTTAAGATGAATTAATCAAAATGAATAGTTTCTTGAGAGAAAAGTATCAACGAAGAGTAGAGAAAAGGTACTATTATATAAATTGATTTATGGATAGTTAATTTTAAATATTGCAAAATTGACTTGCTGCAGAGTATACCTTCCAGCGGACCACAACCTACAACCAATAACTCCTTAACTAAAGGGGTTTATTGGACCATATTTGTCGTATGCAAGGTACTCTTTAAGTAGTTTTTTCGGGGTATAGATTTATTCATATTTCATTATACTCTATTTAATTTGAGGTGGCGCGGCCAGAGAGCACTGCTTGGCGGCCGGACCACATAAGTAGTTGATTTGAAAGATATCTCTTGAGGTACTCAAAATATATACATATATATTCCGATGAAAGTAGACTTTAGGTAGGTATTATTTCAAACTATAGCATCTGAGTACTAAACTGTGGTCCGGCCACAGAGGAACACACTAATTAGTTACAAAAAAGAAATGTTTATGATAGTACATTTATGATATTCCTTTTATAAGGAACTTATAAATGTTTTGAAAACAAAATAATGTCACCCATACTCTTGTTTTTGAATACTTACTTTATTATGGGCATAAAATTAAAGGGTACAAAAGTTTAAAAAAATTACGTAATAATAATAAAAAAATACAACGAGAAAGTTTCTTAACCGCCTCCTAGGCGACGATCAATTTCAGGGTGTAGCCTTTCCAATAAAAAGAGAATAATCAAATTTGGACTACTCTATAAAAAGTTATACATGGTCAAACAAAGAAAAAACATTGGTAATCAACTAAAAGTATAAAATAAAAAATATTCAATAAATAAGGACATTTGTTCACATTTGTCCTTTAATTTTGTAATCATTTTAATTGCGTGTACCTGAAATCAAATGAAATAAAAGTAAGTTTTAATAGATCCATCTTACAACCCAAATAATGTGTTCTTTATCTATTATGTGAATTACCTTTGTTGAGGATTCAAAATAAACAGATATTAAAAACTAGCGAGAGATATCTCCCACCCACTAAAAATTGTTTCTTTAACTACAATGGCTTCGCATCGCACAGCCACCATGTTTGATTTTTTAACGTCGCCTATCTAAGAACACATGTAAATCCGTTCAGCGAATCTGGGAGATATGAGAATATAAAGAATATTACATACATACAGGAAAAGCGCGCAAAACATAACCTTTCCTTGGCAGGCAGGTAAAAAAGCAGGAACGTTTTTATTGGGGAGAACATATCCTTCCCTGGCTTTTGAGAGCTCCAGTAGTTACTAGCTAAATAAAAATATAAAAGATATTTGGCAACTTCTTTGGTTTTAATCATATTTAAGTTGAATTAAATGATGTATCTTATCAAGGTACATTATTTAATTCAGCTTTTGTGGCCACAGCTGATGTGAGTATAAACACTTTATTCAGTGTATCAACACCACATACTTATTACTCAAAACTATTTGATTAGGTATTAACAAATTTAAATTTTAGACCCGATCATAAATAAATAAATAAAATAAATCACTGACACTGCACGTAGAATCAGGCATGCTGAAATGGTAGTGGGCCCGGGGCCGGCCATGTCTGTAGACAAATAGTCGGTCGGTAGAGCCAGACATGTGTTGGAGTGGAGACTGTGTATGGGCAAACGATGCGGTACGATGGACCGACGATTTGAAGAGGGCGGTTGGCAGCGGATGGATGCGGGCTGCTCAAGACCGGGATGTTTAACGCTCTTTGTGGGAGGCCTACGTTCAGCAGTGGATGGCAATTGGCTGAATGATGGTGATAATGATGATGATGAAATGAAATAAATGACTATGACGTAAAAAAACACATTTTATTTAAAAATATATTATGTCCATTCTTTTCTCCCATTAGGATTTACCGGTAAATTCTTAGATTGACCGCAGTTCGGACTTTTACAGTATATATCTATAAGTGAAGCTAAGAAATGTACCTATGTTTAAAATACCTACCCATTGATATTGTAGGTACTATGCGTTTCAAATAAGAATAGGAATGTCAATGACCGCTATCTGTTAAATTTCACTTGAAAAGTACGATTTGCAAAGAAGCTTATTTGCAAATCAATAAGTTTTACATCAAATTTAAATAAAAACGTTAAATAAGTATTAGTTTATTAAATAATATTAATATTTGATTAAAGTCATAATTCGTATCCAATATGGCGCCAAGTCGATACATAGTACCGTGGTGACTATATGAAAACATTCCTATAATCTTTTATCGATGTTATTGTAGAGAAATATCGATATGGGCAGCTCTATTGGCCGCCATTTTTTCCTCTCAATAATGTGTAGGTATACACGTTTTTTTTGTAGGTATGCCAAGTCTATATTATTAGTATTGTCACTGGTTTCAATTCTGGAGGCTGTGACACTTATGAGTGTAATCTGTAGCTGTAGACAGTGTGACGTCAAATTGTCAGAAAGCGGGCACACTGTTATAAGGACGCTGTGGTCGCCAGTGACAATTTTGTGAGGTACATGTGGCCGCTTTTAGTTTATCGATAAGTTACATTACTACGATCGAGATTTCCATTACGAAAGAAATGGCTATACAATATAAATGTCTAGTTATTATTACATGATAAATTAACTTGCTAATTACCAAAAATATACTTTAACCCTAGATCACTAACCTTATTTTTTCGACACTTATTACTAACCTTCGTACTTTCGAATACGGTATTTAATAAAGGGGATAATGGGTTTTATTTGAATTAAACATGCATATTTTTTATTTTTATTATAAAGGAGAATGACCAAAACTGGGCTA
The DNA here is from genome assembly GCA_944739405.2 of Euclidia mi. NCBI lineage: Eukaryota > Metazoa > Arthropoda > Insecta > Lepidoptera > Erebidae > Euclidia > Euclidia mi. Next base: position 12,218,788 of record OX123188.2, on the reverse strand, counting down.
TTTTGTGGCACGTTTGCTTCTAAACCATTCATATCTAGAAAATCTTCTTTTATTTTATAATTTTATATATATTAATTTTAATTTAAAGCGAAACGGGGTTTTTAGTTCAAAATTAAAAGTATCTACGTTGTTCCGGTCGTGACATCGCCATTTCATATTCAAAACACATTTAGCATATTTAGGCAAATGTTTACAGTTTCTTACAAACCCCTTTCAATAGGGAAAAATTACATTTATAGTGAAAACAGGGTGACATAAAAAAAGTTCTAATAAGCAAAATAACACCAAAATCTTATGATATTTTGAAAAATGTATTGTGGTGAAATATTTTCTTTAAATAATATGTTTATCCTTTTTGCAACATAATTATTACCCACGAAATGATGTTTTGTACTTACCTACATACATACATACATATCGTCACGCCTTTTATCCCCGAAGGGGTAGGCAGAGGTGTATTTCTACACCCACTTTTCGCCAGATATACTTTAGTCCCACGTAATAAGGGGCGAGCCCATCGCCGCACCGGGCACATTTCCAGACTCCGTGCTGCTACTGAGAATTTCGTGACAGAAAAACCCAATAACACTGCCCGACCCAGGAATCGAACCCGGGACCGCCCGATCCCACGCGCACATTTATGCCGCGAGACCAACGAGGAAGTCGTATAGGGTTTGATGTCGAGTTTTCCGTCTCTACGCAAAGATGGTATTTGCATCGTGTTATCCCTTAGTCGCCTCTTACGACACCCACGGGAAGATAGGGGGTGGTGACACTTGTATTCTATGCCGTCAACCACACAGTTTTGTACTTATCGAAAATATGGGAATATATTTTTATTATACTGGCATTTGTAATGTCTTACGCAAAGAAATATAACCTTTCCAACCTCTCTGGTCTTACGTCAGTTATTTTGACATGAAAACTGTCAAATTGCTTTTTCACCTATGTTCATATCTCTTTATTGGAAAATAAGTAATTTACTGTCGTTTATATTGACATGAACAATCCTTTGTGGACCAAACAAGTTTATTTCGTGTTATCAAGACTCGTGGGTTGACTAAAGTATGAGACAGTCTTTATTGGTAACATAAGTATGTCATCTGGACTTAGAACAACTAGCCGTGGTGAGGATTGCAGTTATGTTAACTCTTCCTTTGCCGTACCTCGGCAGCAACACGCCCGTTCTTTGGACAAGCTATCTGATTCAGAGCTCAATATTTTAACATCATGGATAGCGCCAGTCTGTGTAAGTGTTGTTTACCTCTCTTCTCCATTCCTACAATTCTTTCGTGCTCTCCTCACCGAATATACAAACTACTTTAATTGTTTGTTTCAAGAATTGAACGGAGTCTTATGTTTAGAATGCTACACATTAATTGAAGCTGTTGTTACTTCTGAGGCCATACCTGCACCACATTATGTTATACGTTAAACAAGCTCCTGCTTTATTTGAAGAAGATTTAGGTATAATAATAACATAAAAACTGAGTTTCATTTACCTATTAAGCATAAAACAGTGTTGTTTTAATGCCAACTTTGAAATAAGGTCCAATGGAATGAGCTTATCTTTTGCGAACTAGCCTCACTGAAATTTGAAAAAACCGCAAACTAATATAATGTACAAGCGTTTGTTTCGTAGCTCCACTTATTTTTACAACTATTTTCTATATTGTATAATATACATAGAGGCTTCTAATAAATTCCGGTAATATGATTTAATCATATATCATCACCGTCCTAGAGTTATGTCGGTTGCATCCAAGACTTCAACGCCTAGGAGCCTTGGGTCCGCTTATTAGTCTAACCAGATATGACAGAATATTAGCTTTTCCATAGTCTGGCCGCCACAACCCAAAGGGAAAGCGATATTGTATGGTTTAGACCAGTAAGTATCGGTTTATTGGAGGGTACTGACTCCCCGTAACGTCGATGGTGAAAGATCTTCATGACAACTGGGACCGACGGCTTAACGTAAGTACTTTTCGAAGCCCGGGCGATAATTAACTAATTTACTACTATTAATATGATTAAATCATGTAACTATCACAATACTTAACCTCAAAATATTTGAAATCTTTAATGCCCGATAGCTAAGAACTGCCGCCGAATATCGTATTCATTTTTTCTTAATTTAATTAGGAGTATATTTACTATATTTTACTGGTCAAATCATCGAGAAGCAAACTTAGCCCATCTTCTATACAAATTTGGTCATTCTCCTTTACATAAACCAAAACGGCATATTTATTAAAAAATCTGCCTTATAAATGAGATCGAAGGTTTTATGGCAAATTAACTATGGTAACATTTTAAAAGATTTTTTTAATGTATTATTTTAAAGTAAATGTGAAAAATAATTTTCAAATATTAGAAATAACGAATGAAATAAAGTAATGAAACAAAAATTTTGGTAAAAATCTATCAAGTTTGTGCTCCCCGCACAACGATTTATTGCTCTGGGTGCAACTACTTTTAGTCATCCTTCGCTTTGCGGAGGGACACAAGGCTTATATTTTCCTATTTTAGGTAGGAGGTACATCAGTCGCATTATTTTCGCAAATAAAATAAATAAACAAAACAACAAAAAACGCAAAAGTTCACCAACTAAATAAGACAAAATGTTACGTTAATACTAACCTTCGTCGATGCGACGAGCCATGGTTGCTGGAACGGCGTTCACGGTGCCCCCCCACTCAAAACACTAGACCGTCAGTCGGGGGGGCAACGGGTCGACGGAGATTAGCTAAAGTGTGGAAGCAGTGCGATCGCGCGCGCAAAAGTTAGCACGATTATACAAACCCGCGTAGTCAAATTGACGAAGGTTAGTAATCTAGGGTTAAAATATAGTAATGACCGAATGGCACAATCACAAAAGAAATGTTAGACTTTTCAGTGATATCACGTCTGTTCTATTTTTCGTAATGTAATAGTTTTTGATGTGTTTGGAGCTAATATAAATATTTCCTTCGTCTGGAGTGACGTCATAATATTATATAAAAATGACGTCAGTGGCAGCCCTACAAGTACCGGTCGGCGTGCACCGTACATACATTTTAGCAGCGCTGCGTAGAAGTTTGTTGTTGTAGTTGATTTTCTTTGTGAAAATTCCCCTCTTAACTTCATGAGTATTATATTTGAAATTGAAGTTTTAAAGTAAATCCTCTTCGTACGTAATACGTTGAACTTTTGTTGTTAGTTACATGATGATTGAGGAGAAAAATATTATGTTTTAGCAACAAAAGTTTTAAATAAACTGCACTCGGTGCAAGCATAAACAAAACCTTATTTACATAACTCCTTTGTAAAAAAGGTCACATCAGAGCGAGATTTTAACAGAGTTTTTTTGTTATTACTTTGGTCCGTGTAGAAGCATGTGCAATTTGAGACAAGTGACATTTTGTACTAAGATTATGATAATATTTGTAAATGGTTAATGTACATAACATCCCTTTTTACTATGACCCAAAATACAACATATAACAATTGTTCGATTAATACAACTTTGACGGGCCTTTTGGTCTAGTGGTTAGTGATTGGCTGCTAAACTGAAGGCCATCTATTCAGTTCCCACCATGGACAATTTTTCGTGTGATGGGCACGGTTATTTGTCCTATTATTATCATTTAAATGTTTGAGAATATATAGTATGCCTACCAGAAATTTCGCATTAGTCTGTGTACAACCATTAACTATTACATAGAAACAGCCAGAACAAACCTTGGAACTTTTTATAGATGTTGCAGTCAAAACTCTTAACCAGTCAAAAGTACTATTGACAAGCAAAATCAGTCAAAAGTACTTTTGACCGTATGCTTTAGTCAATAATACTTTTGACTAAAATAACAGTTAAAAGTACTTTGCTCAATGGAGCTGGTTAAAAGTACTTTTGACTAACCTACCTACTTATTATGAAAAGTTCTGTCGCCCAATAACCTAAGTAGACGGAGCCCTGCTTCGCAGGGCTCCTATTGTCGTCTACTTAGCTTATTGGTAATTTTTATTGACATCTAACGAGTTAATAGTGCTTTTGACTGATGCTTTATTGCAGTTAAAACTACTTTTGTCGAAGAGCGGTCAGTCAAAAGTACTTTAAACCGCAAAGGAGAATGACCAAATTGTGTATAGAAGATGGGCTAAGTTTGCTTCTCGATGATTTGACCAGTAAAATATAGTAAATATACTCCTAATTAAATTAAGAAAAAATGAATACGATATTCGGCGGCAGTTCTTAGCTATCGGGCATTAAAGATTTCAAATATTTTGAGGTTAAGTATTGTGATAGTTACATGATTTAATCATATTAATAGTAGTAAATTAGTTAATTATCGCCCGGGCTTCGAAAAGTACTTACGTTAAGCCGTCGGTCCCAGTTGTCATGAAGATCTTTCACCATCGACGTTACGGGGAGTCAGTACCCTCCAATAAACCGATACTTACTGGTCTAAACCATACAATATCGCTTTCCCTTTGGGTTGTGGCGGCCAGACTATGGAAAAGCTAATATTCTGTCATATCTGGTTAGACTAATAGGCGGACCCAAGGCTCCTAGGCGTTGAAGTCTTGGATGCAACCGACATAACTCTAGGACGGTGATGATTATGATTAAATCATATTACACGGAATTTATTAGAAGCCTCTATGTATATTATACAATATAGAAAATAGTTGTAAAAATAAGTGGAGCTACGAAACAAACGCTTGTACATTATATTAGTTTGCGGTTTTTTCAAATTTCAGTGAGGCTAGTTCGCAAAAGATAAGCTCATTCCATTGGACCTTATTTCAAAGTTGGCATTAAAACAACACTGTTTATGCTTAATAGGTAAATGAAACTCAGTTTTTATGTTATTATTATACCCTAAATCTTCTTCAAATAAAGCAGGAGCTTGTTTAACGTATAACATAATGTGGTGCAGGTATGGCCTCAGAAGTAACAACAGCTTCAATTAATGTGTAGCATTCTAAACATAAGACTCCGTTCAATTCTTGAAACAAACAATTAAAGTAGTTTGTATATTCGGTGAGGAGAGCACGAAAGAATTGTAGGAATGGAGAAGAGAGGTAAACAACACTTACACAGACTGGCGCTATCCATGATGTTAAAATATTGAGCTCTGAATCAGATAGCTTGTCCAAAGAACGGGCGTGTTGCTGCCGAGGTACGGCAAAGGAAGAGTTAACATAACTGCAATCCTCACCACGGCTAGTTGTTCTAAGTCCAGATGACATACTTATGTTACCAATAAAGACTGTCTCATACTTTAGTCAACCCACGAGTCTTGATAACACGAAATAAACTTGTTTGGTCCACAAAGGATTGTTCATGTCAATATAAACGACAGTAAATTACTTATTTTCCAATAAAGAGATATGAACATAGGTGAAAAAGCAATTTGACAGTTTTCATGTCAAAATAACTGACGTAAGACCAGAGAGGTTGGAAAGGTTATATTTCTTTGCGTAAGACATTACAAATGCCAGTATAATAAAAATATATTCCCATATTTTCGATAAGTACAAAACTGTGTGGTTGACGGCATAGAATACAAGTGTCACCACCCTCTATCTTCCCGTGGGTGTCGTAAGAGGCGACTAAGGGATAACACGATGCAAATACCATCTTTGTGTAGAGACGGAAAACTCGACATCAAACCCTATACGACTTCCTCGTTGGTCTCGCGGCATAAATGTGCGCGTGGGATCGGGAGGTCCCGGGTTCGATTCCTGGGTCGGGCAGTGTTATTGGGTTTTTCTGTCACGAAATTCTCAGTAGCAGCACGGAGTCTGGAAATGTGCCCGGTGCGGCAATGGGCTCGCCCCTTATTACGTGGGACTAAAGTATATCTGGCGAAAAGTGGGTGTAGAAATACACCTCTGCCTACCCCTTCGGGGATAAAAGGCGTGACGATATGTATGTATGTATGTAAGTACAAAACATCATTTCGTGGGTAATAATTATGTTGCAAAAAGGATAAACATATTATTTAAAGAAAATATTTCACCACAATACATTTTTCAAAATATCATAACATTTTGGTGTTATTTTGCTTATTAAAACTTTTTTTATGTCACCCTGTTTTCACTATAAATGTAATTTTTCCCTATTGAAAGGGGTTTGTAAGAAACTGTAAACATTTGCCTAAATATGCTAAATGTGTTTTGAATATGAAATGGCGATGTCACGACCGGAACAACGTAGATACTTTTAATTTTGAACTAAAAACCCCGTTTCGCTTTAAATTAAAATTAATATATATAAAATTATAAAATAAAAGAAGATTTTCTAGATATGAAAGGTTTAGAAGCAAACGTGCCACAAAATAGCCCAGTTTTGGTCATTCTCCTTTGCAGTCAAAAGTACTAATAACCAATAATTTTCAACCAAAACCACTTTTGACCAACCTGTTCAGTCAAAAGTACTTTTGACTGATTTTGCTAGTCAATAGTACTTTGACTGGTTAAGAGTTTTGACTGCAACATAGACAATGTTATACAAGGCCTTGTGTGCTAAATATAACTAAATTTATGTTACAGAAGTTATATAGTTTCGTAATGTTAGCTTACAGTATTGTATGTAGCTTTAACTCAAAGTAACGCCTGGATTAGTTGTTTTCTTAATGCTGGCGTAATATTTTCTAATGTATGCTTAATAATAGACTGCGGTAGTGAGTGAGTTTAGTAATATTGTAAAACGAGCTTATACGCGCGTATGAAACGCTAGTCTGAAACCGCTCTTTAAATAAAAAAGAAGTTTTTCAGTTTTGTATGTAAATGCTTCTGATTTCCATTTTGATGAAAATGTATGCAATAGGTGCATAGAGTTCCCACCAAGAACTTAGGGGCCCAAGCCAACCTCACCTGCAAGCGGTGCACCTGCCGATTAACGGACGAGGCTCTGGCAAACAAAATATCCCGATAAGCGGTAATAGGCTCGCTACCTATTACGTGGGATCAAAACACTGGCGAAAAGTGGGCGTTTAATATGCCTCTGCCTACCCCTTCGTGGAAACAGGCGTGAGTCTATGTATGTATGTATGTATGCAATAGCCTTATATTTTATTATCTTTACTAATATTATTAAGCCGAAAAGTTTGTTTGTAAGATTGAATGCGCTAATCTTAAGAACTATTAGTTCGATTGGAATACTCCATTTTGTGTTGGGTTGATAATTGCTGATTGCACAGATGACTAAATGAGGGTATTTCTATAAGTAATATAAAAAAATATCGCTGAATGTGTTGCAAAAGCGCAAACCTCGAGAGCAGCTGAACCGATTTCGCTTATTCTTTTTTATAATATTCCTTGAAGTACAAAGATGGGTCTTACGGATTTTGAGAGAAAAATTAAAAAAAGAACAAAAAAATATTAAAGAATCGACTGTTAGGCGGTACGAAGTTCGCCGGGTCAGCTAGTAGGCTATATATATATTAAATATCGTGGGTATAACCGCGGGATCAGGTAGTCTTAATATTTGGGTTGATGTCGCGGCAATACATGCTTCGTTTCGTGTCGCGCCGCTAGGGGACTTTAATGGACACCACGGTGATTTGAGTAGGCAGGCCCAGAACGCACACATACCCTTCAGTGGCCCTCAGTCTATATCAAGAGGTGCAGGATGAACCCGTGACTTTGATATACAACTGCAAAGACAATAAAGAAAAAAAATTACAAAACATTTTTTTATTTCATCTTTAGATAGGTAAAAAACCTACATACATATGCCAATTTCGAAGAAAGTATGCATTCAGCCAAATAAGTCATAAGAAGTTTATTTTATTTTGCAATGGTAGCCATCGTCTTACTTACATTGTTGGGTGTAAATATGAGCGGCGCTGAAGTAAGTACATCGTTAAGTTTATCAACGACTGAAAGATAACCTTACTGCAACCAGGTGCGCTGCCATAAAGTTGTTCATGTCTTGTTAACTGTATTACGTCCATATTCTGTAGTACATCAATGTTTAGTTTACATTTTATTATTATGTATCGTCACTTTTACAGCTTTATATTTCATATACCTAGCAGTCGTTGTCCTTTAAATCAAATAAGTTAATATTATACCAACAGCAGCGCCATCTGAATAAAGGTTTAATTGTATTTTCAAACTATCCAGGATTCCACTGAAATATACACAACATTTCATTTCTATAGATTCAGCCGTTTACCAGAAGTGAGGTTTATGAGTATGATAGGATGAAATACTACTAAACATTTTCAAATGAACTGCAGCTTATACATCAGAATAGCCCACAAGCTTTACACAGATTTGCCTAGCAGTCAGCGATGTGGGCACCCTTAATACTTTATTTATTACTAGATGATGCCCGCGGCTACACCCGCGTTATTTAAGGCTACTGCTCCGCTCCCTGGCTCATAGCGTGATGTTACATAGGCTATAGCCTTCCTAGATAAATGACCTGTCTGACACTGAAAGAATTTTTCAAATCGGACCGGTAGTTCCTGAGATTAGCGCGTTCAAACAAACAAACATACTCTTCAGCTTTATACATTAGTATCATTTATTATTAAATTCCTTAAAGTTTTTATATTAGAGTACATTCAGATAAAAATAAATAAATGGGCTACCTTTTACCATGATAATCGACAAACACGGGAATTGAGCCCCGAAAGAGACAAAAACTAAAATAAACCTGCATAAAAATGGTTACATAAATACAATATGGCCTTACAAATAGATTAAAACATACCAAAAAGAAAAATGCCTCTTCCAATTGAAAAAGCTCTTAAACTGGAGTACACTTTGCCAAATCTAAAAAAAGCTATCCAATGTACAGACTTCAACGGCATTAGTAAACACGTCACAGCTCTCCAAAGAGGCTTATTAGCGTTAGGTAAACACGCGTTTGGACAGTTTCGTCGCATGCTAAGGCTGTTGTCTCATCGGCAGCGATAAGCGGTAACCGAGTTGAGAATAAATATAATCCAAATTGAAAATATATTATAATTCAAAATGTTGATGATGATTCTCACCTGTGCCAGATACGTTACATGCATACTTGTACCTCCTCATACTTTATAATATCTAGTCTTAATTTTATTATAATTGGCAAGCATAGACAACATCGATGTATTTGTATTCATATTTGACATAAAACTTTCGATTGCTGAAAAAATACCCAGTTGCCTTGTAACTTAAAATTAAATTTTTCATTTCTTTGTCTTGCAAACGATTCTCGCACTAGAAATTAATATTGTATTGCAGGGATCATCATCCTGTGTCCCGTGTGGGTAGTCAATCCTACATCACACATCAAGACAATAACTCCACTATGGGAGACCACTCAATGCTTCATTTCTAAAAATAAGGACCGTTTTAAATCCTAGGTCATCCGTACAGTAGGTACACTTACATTGAATATTTTCATTAAATTATTAAATATTTATAAAACATGTACCAAGATAAAACGCTACGGCACTCGCTTACTCACTGACAGTGGAAGTACTTTAAAAGTTTGTTTGCGGTTACGACCAGTTCTTTTGGAAATGTTACTATGTAACTGGAATACTCATTAGTGTTTCGACCCTTTTGTTTATTTTCGGATTAGGGAATGAGTATTCTTTTATTGGCTAGGTTTGACCTTCGTTGAGAATTCTAATCAATATCGGTTTTAATGCTATTGTGTTTCTTTGTTTGATTTCGTTGTTTTACAAAAGCTAGATTTGATTTTTTATTTACCTCTAGGTTAATATTTAAACACGTTTTGTACATAATTTAAAATAAATTTGTAAATTTCATAAAGCAAGCGCTTTATGAAATTTACACATTTATTGCGCAAGGGAGGCACAAAAAAGACACTAAAGATAGTAAGTACTTGTTTTGTCTTAAGACGTACTTAGCTACAACCTCAGCTAGAAGGAATCTATGTATTGAATAAACATATAAGTTGCAGATTTTAATACGAGTAGAATATCTTATTCCTAAACATCGTTACGTGTTATTAATAAGTGAAACGATCTATTTTTATACTAACAAACGCCAAAATATTCAAGCAATACTTCTGTACCAATTATTTAAAACTAGAATTACAAATATCGTTGTCTATTAATTACATATAAGCAAAGATACTTCTAATAATTAATTGTTTCGGTGTCTATAAATACCTTATTATGTAGGGTATGTGTACTTTGGGTCTCTCTTACTCCCAAAATACAGAGACTCTCTTTCGATTCTTTTAAGGTATTCTATATTGGTAACAATAATACTTCATGAGTAGGCGTTAGCATTGACTAAGAGATATTTTATTTTGTCCGTTATTTTGGTTTAAAATGATTTTATAGACTACGCCCGCAGTTTAGCTCTATGACAAATAATATACTTAAACGCAGAATAAATCATCATGCACATCGCTCAAAGATTTTCCTGGGCGGGCATCGAATCAATCGTCAATCGTTGTTTCGTCAATTGGTAGTTATAGTAGTTATAGCCAAATGGCATTCGATTAACGATATCGCTAATCGCTAAGTGCAAAAATGTATGGAACTGACATAAGTATTCTATATATCATGTGGTCAACAAAGACGGAATTCCTTATGTTGCCATGGCAACCAAGCGTTAGCGAAAGTAGATATCAGAGCGAATGCCGTTTGGCTAGGGCCTCTGACCAGTCAATATCAAATATTCTTCGACATGTACGTACATCATTTTACTATGCCGATAAAATGGAAATAATCCTTCTATTTGACGACCCGGTGGCGTAAGGGTAGTGTAACCGACTGCCATGCTAAAGGTTGCAGGTTCGATTCTGGCTCAATTCAAACATTTGTGTGCGTGAACATTGATTTTAGTCTTGGTCTGTTTCTATGTATAATCATTCTTTATGTATTTGCAAAAAAAACATTTTACATGTACATACATACATACATACATAGACTCACGCGTGTTTCACGGAGGGGTAGGCAGAGACTACGCAACGCCATTTGCAACGATCCTGACATATCTCTCTTGCTTCATTCACTCCCATCAGATTCCTCATGCATGCTCTTCTGTTCATGGTACTTCTAATCTGTCCTGTTTTTAGGATGTCTCCAATCTGGTAAGAGAACGTCCGCCTAGGTCTTCCCCTTCATCCTGTCCCTTCCACACTTGCCTTATATATCGTCTTGGTCAGTCTTTCGTCATCCATCCTCTCCACGTGCCCAAACCATCTTAGCATACCTTTCTCGATGCTTGTTACTACATCTTCTTTTACCTGGCGATTAACCCTTGAGGTGCGATCAAACTAAAGGCAAAGTGCCACAAGTGCGAAAGGTCACGTTGCTGCAAATTTTCATTGGCATAGGTTACCGGAAAAAAATTAATTATGACACCTTAATATAATTATATCACATAAATTGCATATCATTGTGTTGGTTATAAAATCAGCTATCATAATAATAACATGCATTAGTACTAAATACTCACTTTTCTGGCAAAACAAGCTTATAAACTTAGAGGTTTGTTTTTTTTCACTCGTTCACACAAACATTTCATCACATATTAATGAATTTCATTACTTGTTTGGTTCATAAACACAAATACATTATCACATATACCTTTAGGTTTTCACACAATACATTATTTATTTGTAACAAACGAATCTAACGCCACTAAAAAAATTATAATCCGAACGCGTAACAAAAAGTTTGCCGTGCCAGGCAGCCATGTTACTGTTACGAACACTGTGGCTGTGAATTATTTACCATTTGAAACACGATAACAGTGAAAATGTACAACAATGCTAGTATTTAGTTGCTAAAACATGTTTTCAGATAAATAATCTGGGTACTTTTATGTCTTTTATAACTATTAAAACAATATTTATCATAAAACACTTACGAAAATAGCGAGTTTCAAGAGTTGAAATAGCCCTTCTAAAAAGTTTTTGCCGTTTATCACTGTATTTCTTGTCTTTGTCACGAATAATGTCACTTCACAATTAATATTTATTTCTTTCTGAGTAAATCTATATAAGTATCTTTATAAAATATTCACTGGTTTCTTCCACAAGACAACTTTTATTATAAAGATCACGGAACAAAACACAACAATGGCGGACGCTTTCGCAACTGAGACACAGATAATTATATTTCAATATTTTTTGGCACGTTTCGTATCCCTCACCCTTCTAAAACGATTTAGTTGCATAGAATATGAACTATTCTAATAGTTACTACTTTCGTTTCTTGGTTTAAGTAAAATGAAACGTGAAAAACCGCGACCAATAGAACGATTTATAATTGAGCACGACCTGAGCGTGCTTCAAACACTTTGGACCACCAAAATTAGAACACGACCGTGCGTGCTGTAATCACGTGGGGGGTTAAAAAGAGTGGCCACGAGTTTTATTGCCCGTTCTTTCTCGTGGTTCTACCTATTGCTTTGCGAATGGGCAGTAATTGTAAATGTAGAAGCATTAAGTAATGTACATTAAAATTTGACGTTCATAAGCGTCACCTTGTGACCTAGATGAATAAATGATTTTTGACTTTTTGACTTTGACCCCACAACACTCTCTTATCACACAATTCTTTACTCTGTCAGTCAAAGAAACACCACACATACTTCTCGGTGCTCTCATTTCTACAGCATTTATTCTACTTTCATGACTCTTCTGCCATACCCAACTATCACTACCATACATAAGAGTAGGTACTAACACCCCTCTATGCACAGCCATTTCCAAGACCCTATTTTCATTATGTTCTCAGTGTCGCCATCCTTTAAAGAGCCCACTAATCCGGCTCATCAACAACAAGTGGTCTGTGTAGATGCCGATCCCTCGATACACCCTTGTATCAAACACATTCTTTCACAAACATTCATCTACGATTACAAAATCAATCATACTTCTTCTAACATTTTTAGCCTCACGCGTAAACATGTGTATCCTTTAGTGATCAAACATGGTGTTTGTCACACAAAGGCTCCACTTTAACCAAACCTCAAGCAATACTTTTCCATTTTCATTCACACTCTCATCACCAAATCCACCTAAAACCCTTTCATATCCATCTCGTTTTACCAACCCATCCATTGAAATCACCTAACAAGATCAATCTTTCGTTATCCTTACATTTTCTCAAAATCGCTCTTAAATTTTCCCAAAACTCCTGCCTTTCGTCTTTTTCTCGCTGTGACATACCTGCTACTATATTGACCGGGGCGTAAACCCCTACAATAAAGAGACGAGTAAGTCCTACTTTCATTCTCATCCACAATAGTCTAGCATTTACACATTCAAATTCCTTAACGCACTCATTCATTCATTCATTTTACATGTATGTTTATCAATTGTCTAGTACCAGTAGCACAAAGGCCTGCTTACTTGGGACTACATGGTGTTATGTGGTAAGAATAATACTATATTATTTATGGACATCACTAGTATTTTAAATATATCTTACTAAACCCTGACTATGATTAAATCACACAAAGCATTGTCTCATATCTGAATAAAACAACACTCCGTTTATAGTTAAACCAGTAGCCCAACCCACTATAACCACACGTTTATAGCAATCAAAACACTCTAACCTGCTCAAATTATTCACACACTTCTCTATTATATTTGGCCGTGTAGTGGCGTCAGGTGTCGATAACCATATAATTGCTATGGCAACTGACTGTGTAACGAATGTAACACGGTTATGTGGAATATACGGTGGTGTGTTTGAGGCGGTGGCGCTAACACTGCTTTATATTACAGTAGTTAGGAGTTCCATTGTATAAACAGCGGTAACCCAGTCAATATACTAACAGACTGCTGTGCAGTGTTCTAACTTACGGCGCACACTAATGATTTTTCGAAGTCACATTATGCGTATTAAATTTTAATTATCGCTGGCTCCGTGTTTTTTTTTCTTTTTTTTTTGTTGCTGCTAGTGGCAGACGAACAAACGGCTCATCTGATGGTAAACGGTAAACGCTGCTCATGGACTTCGCTAATGTCAGGGTATACACAGCAAAGCCGCTGCCTACCGTGAAAGTAACGCTCTCTTTAAACCTCGTTTGAAGAAGGACAAGTCATAGTGCTCGGGGAACACCGCAGCAGATAGTTCTTTCCAGAGCCTACACGTACGTGGTAGAAAAGATCGCTGGAAGCGCACCGTACTAGATGAGAACGCTTCCAGGTAGTACGGGTGAACTCTACTGCGTCGGCGAGTGGTACGGAGTATCACTCATTCAAGGTTTTTGTCATGGAGGCTCTGAATGGATTTCAAAGGCAGATTGAGCTTCTTGCGCACACAGTGGACACTATGGAAATGCGAGCCAGGCGGAAGATGTTGTTGCTGCATGGAATGCCTGAGGACAGCAAGGAGGACACATCCAAGGTGGTGGTGAAAGTCTTCAAGGAGCACCTCAAAACTGACTTGACGGCTGCCGATGTTCGACGATGTCATAGAATGGGGCGCTTGTCAAATGACCACAAACCCAGGCCCATTGTCTTAAAACTGAACGACGCATCCGTACGCGATAAGCTTTGGTTTGCTAAAACTAAGCTCAAGGGCACTGGGATCACAGATTCTGAGTTCCTGACCAAGCAACGACATGAAACTTTTATGGCGACAAGACAGAAGTACGGTGTGTCGCAGTGTTGGACCAGGGAGGGCATCATCCATGTCCTGGCCCCCGATGGTTCGCGTCATCGTGTGGCAAGCCGAGCAGAAGGGTATGGAGAAACCTGCGACAGTCCCGAAGCCAGCCACCAAATCCAAACGAACTATTGCCCAAAAAAAGTAGTTTGTTTCTTTTGTTTTGTTTGTTTTTGGCCGGGTAGTATATAACATTTTCATTCTACTCTTGTCGGTACCCACTAATTCTCAATTCATTGTATCTGTTGGTGTTCGATATTTTTCTACATGACTACTGTCAACTGTCAAATCTGTCATCTTTGTAAAAGTACTTCTTTGGGTACAAGGCTTTTTAGCTAAAGTTTTTTTATTTATTTTTTATTAGTCTGTTCTTATTTTCTTAAATATTTTAACTCTTTTTTTTTTCTTTTCCCTACTATCGTTTACTTAACTTCTTTTTCGCTGACTTTCCCAATATTATTTTACCCGGTCCGACATTAACCCTTCTTTAATCTAGTGTTTTTGTTTATGCATGTATGTCAGTGTAACTTAAATGTTCTATTTTGTTAACGCAACTGGCAGGTGGTATATTGGTAGATTTGTATTTTTTTAAATTTAATTTTATCATTATTATTATTTTTCTTTTTTTATATTTTTAGTTTATTAATATTTAAATTTACATAAATATTTCGTCACCTTTGTGTTATCAATTACTCTAAGTATTTATAGATATATAAAATATATATTGTATATACTTATTATACTCATTACCATCATTGATATTAATAATGTAAGTGATGACGATAGTTTCTATTCGACATGTAGCGTATCTACGCTACATGTCTACAACTATCATCTGATAGTTTTTCCAGTGTGCCGTCACTAACTGACTGTCTTAACTCACAATTTTCTGATGTACCTAAAAATTTTAATGTCGTTCATATCAATGCCCAAAGCATTCCGGCACATTTCTCTGATATGCTGGCGAATTTAGACTGTAAGAATATTTACGCTATCCTTGTTTCTGAGTCATGGCTTAAGCCCTGTCTGCCCTCTACATTATACTTCCTTCCTGGTTTTCAACTTATCAGAAATGACTGTGCCGTTGGGGGCGGTGGTGGTGTTGCCATATATCTTCGTTCACATATTCCTTATACAATTGTTGGTATGTCAGCACAGCCGCCGCCGCCAAGTGCAGGCGAGCATTTATTTCTTGAAGTTGTTTTAAACCTTACCAAAATCCTAATCGGCGTTTACTATTGTCCTTCTTTACGAATAGATTACTTTTCTACTTTCGAAACCTTATTGGTCAATACCCTGCCCTCTTACAGTCACATAATCATAATGGGTGATTTTAATACCTGCCTGCTCAAAAATGATGCCCGCTCGTCTTCTCTTTCTTCAACTTGTGCATCGTGTAATCTGTCTATTTTGCCACTTAGCGCAACTCATCATTTCCTTAACTCTACACATTCACTCCTTGATCTTATAATGGTTTCTTCAAGAGAACATGTTGTTATGCACGGGCAGTACCCAGCTGACATGTTCTCATATCACGATCTGCTTTTTCTATCCTACAAAATCCGTCCTCCTAAAATAAGACATAAAGTACTTATGCAGCGCAATTTTGGTGGAATGAACCTTGATAACCTTTGTAAAGATGCCAGAAATATTGATTGGACTCAACTTGTCAATTCGCAATCTAGTGATGAAAAAGTCAGCATTTTCACAAGTAAAATCACTGAACTGTACGACAAGCATGCTCCAATTCACCCTGTCAAAATGAAGCACCCTCCATCCCCTTGGCTAACAGAAAATATCGAACAGCTGATTCACAAGGAAGCAGCTGCTAAATTTAGATACAAAATAAGGCCTGACGCTCCTAACTTACAAAAATATGTCGCGATAAGGAATCTCTGAAATAAAGTGTGTAGGGATGCACAACGCCAACATATTCACAGATCTGTGCAAAACGGTGATCCAGCTAAAGTCTGGAAATTTCTTAAAACCCTAGGGGTCGGCAAGGCTCGTCAACATATCAGTCCTAATGATTTCAATATTGGCTTGCTCAATCAACATTTCTCTGCCTCGTCCAATATTGATAGGACTACTAAGGCAAGCACAATTAATTATCTTTCTTCTCTGCCTACCCCTAGTTACTCACAATTTGTGTGTATTTGCGGCACAGGAATAGTAAACGAAAAACTGTTATATGTAATATAGAAATCTATATTTATAAAAATGAATTACTGTTTGTTAGTCTCGCTAAAACACGAGAACGGCTGAACGGATTTATCTTATCTTGGTTTTGAAATGTTCGTGGAGGTCTAGGGAAGGTTTAAAAGTTGAGAAAAATTCGAATAATTGCCGGGAAAACCCCCAAAACAGCCCTTTTCTATTTCCTATACAAACGTTTTCTAAATAAAATGGAGAGTCAATTTGTAATTTATTACCGCTGCATAAAGTTCAAATTCGCGTGCGCGTTTATATACTTCTTTGTTTGATGGCAGTTTGACAGGTTTCCGGACCTGAAGTCTCAGTGCTGCCGCCCAGCGGGCTTCATGTCAGAAGAAACCCATTGATAATCCCTACTTAATATTATAAATTCGAAATTGTGTATGTATGTATGTTTCGTTTTCATGCTAAAACGGCTGAACCAATTTTGTTGAATTTTAATATAGAGATACATATATTGGACCATGGAGACGGACATAGGCTACCATAAGTTGTAAAAATTAAACTGGGAGGGATTGTAGGGAGGGTAGAAGTTTGTACGGCACAAATTTACCTCTTGGAAGTAAGAACGCATGCGCTGATAATTGAGTGCTGTGCATGTGCTATTGCATATCTGTCAGTACTGTCACGTCATATTGTGCACGTTGATTAAATTGTTCACATAGCTACACTAATATAATAAAGCGGAAGAGTTTATTTGTTTGTTTGTTTGAAAGCACTAATCTCAGGAACTACCGGTCGAATCTGAAAAAAATCTTTTTGTATACGATAGCCCAGTTATTCCGGAAGGCTATCATAACGCTTCGACCCTTTGGGGCCGGGCAATAGGCTAAAAAGGCTAAAAGATAATGTCAGCTTATCTCAGGAACTAGCAGTCGGATTTTAAAAATTGTTATTGCCTATGATAGCCCAATTGTTCCAAAAGGCTATAAGGCTATATAAAATTACGCCACAACTTTAAGGGGCCCGGACAAAAATAATAAATTGGTCAAACGAGAAGGGGTTGGGTCAAAGGCAAAAAAAGGCTAAACGAATAGTATACAATCTATATGGGTATCGTTTTTGAGATTTTCGGGACGCTGATTAATAATATGAAATTTATTTAGTGATCCAAGATGGCGGACGGGAAATCAAAGATGGCGGATGAGAAAATTTTAAAAATCAATATGGGTATCGCCTTCAATATTTTAAGGGGTGGGGAATCGAAATACAATATCTATTTCGTGATCAAAGATGGCGGATGGGAAAAGTAAAAAAAAACAATATTGGTATCGTCTGCGATGTTAAAAGGGATGGAGAATCCAAATACAACATCTGTTTCGTGATTCAAGATGGTGGATGGGAAATCAAAGATGGCAGATGGGAACAATTAAAAAAATCAATTTGGGTATCGTCTCTGATGATTTAAGGGATGGAGAATCCAAATACAACATCTATTTCGTGATCAAAGATGGCGGATAGGAAATCAAAGATAGCGGGCGGGACTTTTTTTAAAGTCGATATTGGTATCGTCTCCGATATTTTAAGGAATGGGGAATTCAAAAACACCATCTATTTCGTGATCAAAGATGGCAGATGGAAAATTTTTAAAAAATAAATTTGGTTATCCTCTTCGATGTTTAAAAGGATGGAGTCACAGAATCCGAATACAACATCTATTTCGTGATCAAAGATGGCGGATAAGAAATCAAGGATTGTGGACGGGAATTTTTTTAAAGTCGATATATGTGTGCATATGCTGCACAGCTAGCAAGTCCTCTTTGCATTATATTTAATAAATCACTCAACAGTGGAACTTTTCCGAAACGCTGGAAAGTGGCGCACATAGTACCCATTTTTAAGAACGGTGATAGGTCGCATTGCGAGAACTATAGACCAATAAGCATTTTATCTTGTTTTGCCAAGTTATTCGAGTCTCTTTTATACAATTACTTGTATAATCACATCAAACCCATTCTCTCGGAACGGCAGCATGGTTTCGTTAGGAACAAATCTACCATCACCAATCTGTTGGAATACAAGAATTTCCTATGTAAAAGCTTTTCAGTAGGTGGTCAGGTAGATGCTATCTACACCGACTTTTCAAAGGCGTTTGACAAGGTCAACCATAAATTACTTTACAAAAAACTTGCCGCCTATGGTATACAGGGTAACTTGCTTCGCTGGATTTCATCATATTTAGATAATCGGAGTCAATTGGTAGCCTTAAAGGGGTATATTTCTTTACCAGTGAGGGTTTATTCCGGTGTTCCTCAGGGATCCCATCTGGGCCCCCTGTTTTTTGTCATATTTATAAATGACCTAATTGAGCGTCTGTCCTGTCAATGTCTCCTTTACGCTGATGATTTAAAAATATTTGCCAACATAACGTCTTTGGCCGATTGTCAGAATTTGCAGAACGACCTACACATTGTTTCAGATTGGTGCAATACGAATAAAATGTATTTAAATATTAAATGTTTTTCAATATCTTTTTCAAATAAACGCAACAAAATTTTACATAATTACATTATTGATGGACAAGTACTTAATAGGTCTAGTGTTGCCAAAGACTTGGGTATACTCTTCGACGATAAACTTTCTTTTCGACCTCACTACCAACATATAATCTTGAAAGCCAACAAGCTCCTAGGTTTCGTTCTACGGACAACAAAAGATTTCAAAAAAGCTCAAAGTGTGCTTTATCTTTACTATGCCCTGGTAAGAAGTACCTTGGAATATGGCTCTCCGATCTGGTCACCGTATTATAGAGTGCACATTAACGACATAGATCGTGTTCAAAGGAAATGCCTTAAAATTATTTGTTACCGCCAAAAAGTTGGTCATACCTACTTGAATTATTATCAGAGGCTGCAAAAATTCAATGTACAACCATTGGAAGGTCGTCGCAAATATTTTAATCTGGTTTATTTATATAAGATAATTCATTCAATTATTGATTCACCCGAATTGCTTTCGCACATTTCTTTTAACATTAAATACAGTTTACGTAGATCGAACCGTGTTAATCTCTTTGCCTTGCAAATTTATAAAAACAATATTTCTTATTACAATCCGCTGGTAAGAATGGCTAGACAATATAATGAATTAGTTACAACTAATTTACAGTTAGACATTTTTCATCCTAGATTTTACACATTTTTAAATATTCTAAAGGATATCCTCTATCCCAAATAGCAGTAAAATAGCTAAATATTTCTTAAGATATAGTATTGTTGTTGTTGTGTTGCGAAATTAAACCTATATTTTCTTATATGTTTAATTTCGTAACACGTGTATGTTTGTACATCTCTTCTGTCTGTTAACTTGATGTTTAATTGTTTCAGTGTATGCACATGTGTTGAGTTGCAATCTAGATCTAAACATAAGCTTTGATTGTTTTTAATTTATAATAAGATTGTAATTTGTTTTGTGCAATTTAAAAATAAAAATAATAATAAAAATAAAAAATAAATAAATATGGGTATCGTCTCCGATATTTTAAGTAATGGGGAATTCAAAAACACCATCTATTTCGTAATTAAAGATGGCGGACGGGATATTTTATTTAAATCAATATGGATATCGTCTCCGTTGTTTAAAGGGATGGGGAATCCAAATACAACATCTATTTCGTGATTCAAGATGGCGATGGGAAATCAAAGATGGCTGATGGGAAAAATTTAAAAAATCAATATGGCTATCGTCTCTGATGATTTAAGGGATGGTGAATCCAAATAAGATATCCGTTTCGTGATCAAAGATGGTGGACGGGATTATTTTATAAGTCGATATGGGTATCGTCTCCGATATTTTAAGGAATGGGGAATTCAATATTATATAAAAATCTATGTTTGTTTGTTCATCATTTATAGACTCTGAAATGATAAGAGATTAAGCGCTAAGTCAATGGTAACTTTGGAAAAGGGGCTTGGAAAAAAGGGAATTAAATAAAAACTCTTAAAAAGGCGATACGGAGTTCGCTGGGTCAGCTAGTGTTATATATTATAAACCTTATCACTACTCACCGGAATAAAAAATCCTGAACATATCAGAATATAACTGAAAAACCCAATTTTAGACCAAACGGCACGGCGTCTATTCAATCCAAACATTTGAATTCGAAAAAGATCACTAAGAGCACTTGTCATTCAAAAATAGACTGTGAGCTCTGATAGCAAAATATTTCATGTTGCTTGCAAATAATTTTAGGTTGTATGTTACTCTTCAAATTATTGCAAATTATGCTTTATTTGGATGTTATTAGAGTACATTTTCTTAAAATCGATATATTTGTTAGGTTTTAACATCCAAGCGTGAGGAACACGTGAATTATGCACCTTTGAGCGTCGCGTAGAGCTTCCAAACTGGATTGACAAACATATCAAAAGGATTTTCTTCTTTATAAAATCTCCGATACCAATGCGACATATTACAATATACATACATACATATACTCTATCCTTACAAACCTCACGCGCTTCCTCTACACTCATTACTCTTTTCATACATGCTCGCCGGTTTCGGGTACTTCAGACCTTGCCGTTTTTTAGGACGTCCCCAATTACAATATTTAGCTAAAAATTACCAACTATAAAAAATTAAGTAGATTTCTTAAATTTTGAGTTACTTTTTGGATTTAAACCTATCTCACTGTAGAACTCCGTTTTCTTCCAAGAATGATACATGAGACTATTGAAATTAAAAAACACATTCATTTCAATAGGGATGATAGTTGGAATGTTCCTCCAGTTTGGGACCCAGTCATAAAGCTAATGAAACCCAAGAAGGACAAAGTCACCAGAAGACTCGAGGACACTGTGGGCTCATTCTGCGTAAATAGTATCACCAATAGATGAAAAATGTTCGGGTACTTTGAGATAACAAAAAATTCAAGAAAAAGACAAATATCACCTCAGTCAGCCGTGAACATGAATCTTGTAAAGAATTCGAAACGTCGGCTAGTAATAAATTAATAACGTAGTTTCTAGATCATTCGTTTCAAATGTAATAATTAATAACATATATAATTTCGGTGTATGCTGGGACTACCATGGAGGTGTAGTGCGTCAGGCATGTTCGCAGAGAATAGAGTGGATGACTTCTATGCAGTTTTGAGAAAGGCTAGAGCCTCATTTATGAACCGGGTACATAATTCTGACAATGGTGTATTGAGAGCCATATACCACGCGAACCTATCCTTCGTGTATGGCTTTCAATACTCCAGCTACATTACATTTAGATAGTAATTATAATTGTCATGCTTGCTTGAAAATTAATGATTATGCTTAAAAATTAATGATTATTTCGATTCCTAAGGACTGCTATAATATAATAAATATGTAAAGAAAATTTGATATAAGTTATGTAGTTATTTTATTATGGAATGCTTTAATAATTTAATAATTGATACAATTAATAAAGGAAATATGTATGAAGTTGTATTAATGTAATGTTTTAATATGGGTGTTTACCTGAAATAAAAACTATTTTATTTATTTTTATTTTATTATTTATTTTATAAAAATTATAGTAATAAAAATTAATTTCAATAGTAAAAATTATATAAAAGTGATTTAGAATTATTAATAAAGATATGATAATAGTTAGGTAAATATTACCATTTAAATTCAGTTTCATCATGTCCCCCAAGGTTTTCCACACAGGAGCCAGAGCCAAAACACAAATTCAGTATATTCATACAAAATTTATAATGACTTCTTATCACATAGGTAGGCTGCTTTAGCAGTAATAAATGGAACCAAGTGTAGAGACAATGAGTTTGATCACTTTATGTATTCGATCACCGTAAACTACTATAACAAACCAATGTTGCCTTTACTAGTGCTATCACAGCTGGCTCTTAATATTTCCCCAAGTAATCTAAGTTCAGGATACTCTGCTTGCATATAGAACACTGCAGCTATGCAAATATTTTTTTCACCCAGTGTTCTTATAGCTACAGATACAAAACACTTTATTCTTGAAATAATACTTTGTTGGGGATTTCATTAACGTTGTTATAGATCGCTTCCCTCCTTTTGTCTCTGCTGCTATTGTTTTACAAATATCTTCATTTAAAATAAGTATAGGATTCTAATCCTTTTTACGCTAGTGTTTCTTCTTTGTGTTTTGTTTTTGTTATGGCTTTATTTGGTTTTAAAAGAAGAAATAATTTATATCTCTTTTACATACATACATACACTCACGCCTGTTTACCCGAAGGGGTAGGCAGAGGCATATTAAACGCCCACTTTTCGCCAGTGTTTTGATCCCACGTAATAGGTGGCGAGCCTATTGCCGCTTATCGGGATATTTTGTTTGCCAGAGCCTCGTCCGTTGATCGGCAGGTGCACCACTTGCAGGTGAGGTTGGCTTGGGACCCTAAGTTCTTAGTGGGAACCCTATGCAGCCTGGGAACCCTATGCACACATGTTATTTTCACATCTCTTTTAGAGGTGTGAAAATAACATTTTTGGGTAAAAGCTAATATACATGTTCGTAATAGACATAATAATATGCTTGGTACTTATCGTTGTTTTAATTACCGCTGTTTCCATAACTATACTAACGACCTCACACATGCATGACTGAATCTTAAACACAATAATTGCCATCCTCTATTTCATTCGAAACCTTTCAAACGTTAATTTTATTTTCTTTATCCCGCCTCGTATTTTAGAACTTGCTAATTATATAAAAGAAACCAAGTGAAACGTAGGAACCGACAAAGATCAGGTCAATCATTTATCATTTTCAAATAATAGGTAAAGACACACAAATTGTCAGCCCATACATAGTGTTAATTTATTCCTCTAACTAGCACTGAAAGTGCCTGCGAGCAATAACCCGACAAAATACAAATGCTACAAATACCTCGTATTGTATTTGTTTTGAAGTGATGTTGAATTTGGTTATCTTATGTTTACCGAAATGCCAAGTAGAAACGGTTGAATTTACGTTGGAGATATGTTTTGCGTATTTTTAGACTAGAAATATAATTAAATGTGCTAGGAAATACACTTAATTCCTGTTTTGGTGTTATTCCAGTCATCCCATAGGCATCGTAACACTAGACTCCCGTTTTATATTTTTATAGCTAGAATTGTATCCAAAAGAGATAAGATTGTATATGCGTTAAAAAGAATTAGCCAAACTGTTAATTTAGATACCGCAACGTTGGCTTATCATGCATATATATCATCAATATTAAGATATGGTGTTATTATATGGGGCAACTCTATAGAAATGGAAAGAGTTTTTAAGGCGCAAAAACGGTGCGTTCGTGCAATATGTGGAGTGTCCCCTCTAGATAGTTGTAAACCATTATTTCAAAGAATAAAGATTTTATCATTACCTTGCCTGTATATGTTTGAAATATGTATCTTTGTGAAAAAGAATTACAACTTGTTTAAAAATTTTGGAGACTATGAAAACAGTCGTTCTAGACATAAATATAAATTAATTTTACCACAAATTAAATTAGAACTATATAATAGAAATTTAAATTTTATGTCCAGAATCAGAATATTTAATCAGCTTCCACGGAACCTCATTAATCTACCATTGACATTATTTAAAAAACAATTATTCAATATATTATATACGGACGGCCGGTTGGCGTAGCGGGAGTGTAAGCGACTGCTACGTCGATGGTCGCGGGTTCGATTCCCGCTCAAGTCAAACATTTGTGTGCATGAACATGGATGTTTGTCTTGGTCTGGGTGTTTCTATGTATAATATGTATGTATTTACAAAAAAAAAAGTATATATGTATGTTTATCCATTATCTAGTACTCATAGTACAAGCTCTGCTTAGTTTGGGACTAGATGGTGTTGTGTGAATGTGGTAGAATATTATTATTATTATTATTATTATTAGATAAAAATTATTACACTGTAAAAAAATTCATAGAAAGTAAAATTAACGAAACTCTATAAGTGGATTTAGAAATGTTATATTAATGAGTATAGGTATTATAAATGGTAATTACATTATATAATTATATATTTGCACACCACTCTTGGCAGAATATGTTATACTAGCTTTCACCCGCGGCATCGCTGCATGTAATTCTAATAAAGATTAGCCTATGTACTTCCCCAGGTTTCAGACTATCCATATCAAATTCCATCACAAACGGCTCTGCAAATTAGCCGTGTGGCATATATGTATGCTACACGGCTAATTAAACTAACTAAAAAACAAATAATGCTTAAAAATTACTTTTGATTTTATAATCGTTAAACTTCAGGTATACATTAGTATGTAGGTATATTATTGAAGTAATTGAAGAGCTTATATACCTACAAAATAAAACAGCAGCGAAAATAAAAACTGAAAACCTTACCACAAAGTACACAATATATCAGACCATTCCATCACAAACGGCTCTGCAAATTAGCCGTGTGGCATATATGTATGTATGCTACATGGCTAATTAAACTAACTAAAAAAGAAATAATGATTAAAAATTACTTGTGTTTTTATAATCGTTAAAATTCAGGTAAACATTACTATGTAGGTATATTATTGAAGTAATTGAAGAGTTTATATACCTACAAAATAAAACAGCAGCGAAAATAGAAACTGAAAACATTACCACAAAGTACACAATGTATCAGACCGCCCCTCTGCCCTGCTGCGCTTAAGCGCGCCAACTCATAGTAAACGCTTTTAATAACGCTACGCTTAGGTCAATTATATCGTGATAACTTTTAAACTATTCGTCTAAACTACTTACTGTAAAAGACAAAGTTCATCTACTTTAAATACTGAAGGCAATAAATCTATCGATTTTAACTACTCCAGAATGAGCATTGCAAAATAGTATCAAATTTAATTATTTTTACGGATCACTTTTTAGTATATAGTGGCTTCTACTTAAAAGGTAGATATATGCTGCCGCGGACTTTTGTTTCGAACTCGTTAAGATATATAATATCACTGTACATTATCTTCATGTAACTTCAACGGTTTAGGCAACGCACGCGAAAATAGCTCTCAGAGCTCAGAATTTTTGCCGGCTTAGTTGTTTACTTTTCATATGGCAACATTACACAAAATCCTTATAAATTGTAACCTATGTGTTATTCTGATGTTGTGACGTCAATCCTTGACGCATCACTCGGCCCGGTCGACCCCGCCGCCCGCGCCCTGCAACGGACAATAAATACGGCCGCGCGGCGATGGGGGTCCTCTTTTGGCGCCTTCAGACCGAGCTGAGTACACCAGCTGCTATTCCTGGACGACTATCGGGAGCGGACCCTCAACAAATTCCTTACCATCGCTGAATCACGCGACCTTGTTTATATCTCTTCGAATAGCAGTTTTTTGTAATTTTTTCGTAAGTAAAACGCTTTGCTAAATGATGTTAGATTTACTTGACGAATTAAATTAATTTTTATTGTAACATTTAACCACGTTTATCATTTAAACACACCCCAGGGCGATACTACGTTACAATGTATAAACTATATTACTGTAAAGTTTCATCTATATCCATTCAGTAGTTTTTGCGTGAAAGAGTAACAAACACACATACATATATCTTCACAAACTTTCGCATTTATAATATTAGTAGGATTCCAATCTATTGTAACATCTATTGTACCATATCCTTGCAAATAAATATCTTGAATTTGAAAATTGAATTCATAAAAGCGAATAGAATATTTTTGTTCAGGGACTTTTGTAATTAGCAATTTTAATTATTGTATAATTATCACAGTTGGTAAATGATGTTACTTCCATAATACAGAAGTTAATAGGGTATTGACCCTATAAAAAGACGAATTAAATTCAAATATAACAGTGGAACTGAATTGCGCTGTTTTTCAATTTGTATCAATCATACTTTTACATACATTTCTCTAAATTAATAGCGGATGGATGCGGGTGGCTCAGGATCGGTCCATGTGGCGAGGCTTTGGGGAGGCCTATGACCAGCTGGGGAAGGCTTTTGGCTGATATGACGATGACTCTAAATTGAAGTCTAAGTTTTACACTCAATAATTATTATAAATACCCTCAGATACGATTTTTGTAGCCTCCGAATATTTATGAATGATTTGAATTTTTAAGTAATGAATGTAGAGGAAGCGCGTGAGGTTTGGAAAGATAGAAGCAAGAGACGATCCATTGTCTCTGCCTACCCTGACGGGAAAAAGCGTGAGTACAGGCATGTATGAATTTTTGCATACAGCTTTATGTACCTATCACATCTTCTTCATAAAGCAGTAATTATTATTATTTCTGTATCCTTTAAGGTAATGAACAACCATATTATCATCCACCATGTAGATAGTTTGAAACTTAGTAAATAGGTACTAAAATTTTAATGAACGATGTTACTACCTGCATACATTTTCAAACATTCCCAAGGGAAAAAGTACCATATTTACCAGGCATCCAGATAAATAACTGATCACAGTTAATTGGAAAAGTTTCCAACGGTGAATTATTTATTCGACACTGGCAATTTTTCTGACCAGTTTTTTCGATACTGGAAAGCAATAGAATATGCTTATGGAGGATAGGAGGATGTTCTAGAGGATATATTGCTTTCAATTCGAACAATGGAAAAAAAATTAAAAGACATTTAGATTTTTGGCAAGTAAGAATAGATTTATACACGTTGCTGAGGGTAATACTTTGTCTATTTATGCAACCGTAAATATGTTTACATATAAATCAAAATTAAAGATTCAGAAACAGAGAATACCCAAACACGACATGACAATTTGTTTTCACATGCACAGGCACTCTGTCTCCAGCGTAGTTATTTTGCAAAGAATTTTACTAATAAATTATTACGTCATATCTTATGTAACTTGGCCTACATATACCCGTATAAGCATTCCGTTAAACATAATATAATATGCTATTATTATTATTAATATACGCAATATTTTATCATATCCTACCCATATCATATGGGTACCTGTCCCCTGGTTGTCAGTCTATTACAATCAAAAAAAGTTCCGTACATCGCATTGTCACTTATCTTTTTTCGTTTCGTGGCATGTTTTCTTTGTAATACAAACAAAATTAGCACAGCAAACCAAACAAATAACAGCAAAACAAAGGAATTATTTGGGCAAAACTCATTTTATATTATTCTCTATATTATTATGAGGGTGTGCAATAATATGCCATGATATTAAAAACAATGTGTTCCCATAACACAATATGGTGCCGGTTACAAGTAGACGTAGGTATGACGGTAATCCCTTTGGTAAGGATGACGGGTGGAGTGTCTTATTACTGTAATTATAGATACAAGTGATTAGGGACGGTATTTCTAGTACTAAATATATTGAATAATAAAAAATTACATATACAACTACATGCATTTGTACTTAAGATGTTGATCTCAACTAATGAGTTAATTCAGTAAATATTTTTATATGACTTTGAATTAGTATCTTACTCAATTCGGTTAGTGTTATTCCACCTGCAGGGATACAAATCGGTGTTCAGACTAACAACAATAAAGATAACGATTTAAGTCCGCACTGATAATGATTATGGTGGAAATATTTATAATCCAGTCTGTGTTTAGGCCAACAGCATGTGTTAATTATCTAGGCCAGACTGAGGTCATTTTAATTCTAGCTCTGTAGGTATAAACACAAAAAAGAGATGATATCAGATGACCTCATAAAAGTACCCTCCCAAACGAAAGGCTACGCACAATAGTCCTTACTTCTATATTATTCTAATAAAGTCTCCATGCCCGTTCCACGTACAAAAGAAAAACTTATTTATTGTTAATTCGAGCACATAATGGGTAATCTTTCCGTAAAGTCGAGCGTAACAACGCTGAGACAAGCAAGCAGTACAAGCAGTACTGTTTAGTGAGCGTAAAAATACGTACGTTACCCATACTAAGGTTACACAAGCAAACAAGAATAAGACCGCCGTATTTTACGTTATTTTGAACTGTGATTTTAACATGCAGATATTATGAAGCTGTCTCTTTGAGATGCAATGGAAAATGTTTTGGAAATGACAGGTACCTTTTGATCAACCCTCAAAGGGGAGGATCAATTAATTTGGTATTACGGAATTTATTTTTCTTCGCTTTTAAAAAGTAGGCTGGGCGAGTCAAATCTTGTAACAGAAAATATAAAATGTTTATTTGATACTAAGTACCTAGTTGTTTGTCTGAAATTCTCTTTAATTTAGACGTACTCCCAGTTCAAGTGAAATTGCATGTTATCAGAACAATTCCTAATATCTTAACTCTGACAATAACTAAAATCGTAATAGAAAACCATGGCAGACATTAAGGGATTCTGTTTTCAACAATTAAATTAACTCATACTCATGCTTGTTATAATTATATACTATAAGCTTGCTTGTTAATAAAATAGCCGAGCGGTAGCGATTACAATAATTATATTATTTTACAAACATGCGCGCTCTCGGTCCTTGTCGTCGTCCGAATGGCGGCCGGCAGCGCTGGCGTGGTGACGGTCGCCGCCCGCTATCTGCGCTTCCGCAGTCCCCTGGCTGGCCCCAGATTGGGTTGCGAGCCGAATGCGCGGTACCCCCCGCGTAGGGTAATAAGGCTCATGCGTGTACATCCTCCAAGACTTGAAAGAGCTAACTTTCAAAAGATTCTTCTTCGCCCGGCAGCCGAACGATGTAGTGGATGGCTCGACGAATTGTTCCCTTAGCTGTATAAATATCTACCACACGGCAAGTATTGTCTGCGCCCATGTGTAGACGTGTGATGCGGCCGAGCTGCCAGCGTTGCGGAGGCAGATTCTGATCCTTTATTAGGACCATGTCTCCAATTTTAGGACCGACAGATTCAGTTCTCCATTTGGATCGCTGCTGGAGTTCCGCTATGAACTCTTGAGACCATCTCTTCCAGAAGTCGAGGCAGAGCTTGCAGATGAGGTGGTACTTCGGTCTGGAGTCTTCTGCTGCAAAAGAGGGTACCGACGTCAGTGGCCGTCCGATAAGGAAGTGCCCGGGGGTTAAAGGGTTTAAATCTAAGGGATCAGATGACAAAGGAGACAGAGGGCGAGAATTTAGGATTGCTTCTATTTGTGTAAAAAGAGTCGATAGCTCCTCAAAAGTAAGGGCAACATTGGCTGCTGTTCTCTTTAAATGATATTTGGCTGCCTTAACGCCTGCCTCCCATAGCCCACCAAAATGTGCTGAATAAGCCGGGCTAAATTTAAATGAAATACCTTCATCGCTAGTATAATCCATGACAGAGTCACGACTGGAGCATAACACCTTACCTAGTTCATTGTTTGCCCCACAAAGTTAGTGCCATTGTCACACCAGATTTCAGAGGGTTTACCTCTGCGCGAAACGAATCGTCGTAAACATAAAATAAAGGCAGATGTAGTAAGATCACTCACTAGCTCTAGGTGAACCGCTCTCGTACTTAGGCAAACAAATAGACAGAGGTAACATTTAGTTATTCGATTACCTCTTTCCTGGAAAGTAGGCCTCAACCTAGCCGATGGTAATGGGCCCATTAAAGGCTGTATTGTCTTACCACGAAATCTTGTGCATATAATGCATTGTTTATATATCTTGCGTGCTAAAGCCCTCCCACCTACAGGCCAGTACATTTTTCTCACCGAAGATAATAACAGCTGCGGACCTGCATGAAATAATCGTTGGTGTTTACTTCGCATTAATAAATGGGTAAGTCTATGTTTACAATCTAGTATAATTGGATGTTTCTTGTTAGAATCAAAACTAGAATTGTCAAGACGGCCTCCTACTCTTAACAAACCTTCAGAGTCAAGAAAGTGATTTAAATTAAATATCTTGGAATTCTTAGCTATTCCTAAACCTTTATGTAGAGATTTTAACTCTACCTCAAATGACTTATTTTGACATAATTTAAAGAGAATAACATGAGATTTATTTATTTCACTAGTTTTTAGTGAATTATATAATTTAGTTTTGTTCCTACAATTATGCACAAACCACAATACATATGCAAACGCGCGACTTAAACGATAAAACTTGGAATAATTTTTAAAATTAATAATAGAGCTATGACTGTCATCTTGAGTCACCTTTGTTTGTAAATGCACCTTAAGTTCAGGTAATTCCACTGATTTATGAGGTTGTTGTGGTCAAGCTGCTGATCCCTCCTTTGAGAAGGAGGGTCCTTCCCACCACAAGGGTTCAACCTGTAGACGCTGAGGATCTACACCTCTGGAAGCTAGATCTGTGGGGTTGAGGTGAGTGGCAAAATGCTTCCACGTAAAACCTTGTGACAACTCATTAATTTCTGTTATACGATTGGCTACTACAAATGCCTTTAAAAGGTTTGGTTGTGCCTTTATCCAGCCGAGCACTACTGTTGAGTCTGTCCATATTACCTTCTGTGTAATCTTATGACATCTAATGGACTGTATTACCTTAGTGGACAACTGCGCACCGAGAAGTGCACCACACAATTCAAGGCGAGGTATGGTCATGGCTTTTAAAGGTGCAACCCGCGCCTTCGCACACAACAATTTAACATTTACAACATTTTCATTATTAATTGAACGTAAATAGACACAAGCTCCGTACGCTTCCTGTGAAGCCTCAACAAAGCAATGTAATTCAACTGACATGGGAAATTCACATATTATATTTGTTGGCAAACTAATTTTAGATAGATTATTAATATTCTCTGATATCTTTACACTCTTTTTCTCAATATGGGGTGGCACAGGATTATCCCTGCCTAACTTTTCTTTCTATAATTGTTGTAAAATGATTTTAGTATTAATTATGCATGCACATAGCAGCCCTAATGGGTCAAATATTTTACATGTTAATGATATAATAGTACGTTTAGTAAGTTTCCTACTCATATCCATGTCAACCTTAAATTGCAACGTGTCTGGTATAGGTGACCAGTTTAGTCCTAAAACTGTGGCATGTTTACTCAAGTCAAGAGTTTATGAAGTGGTCTCTGTATGCAACACCTTGGGATAGTTTGTGGGCAGTTTATGAAGAGGGAAACAGGCTGAGGATAAAACTCTAGTGATCCCATCATATATTTCTTAATTTCTTTCTCTGACTGCCCACCCGTATTTAAATCATCTATGTATATGAGAGATATGTAATGATATTTAGGCTGTGGGCTGAAATTACTGATATCCAAGTATTTATACATAATATGTAAGAGCCTAGTGGCAGTTAAATGACACTGACATGACGTTTTACAGTTAAACTGTCAAACTTGTAAATAAGGTGTAAGCTATATAAGTCGACAGGCTCGGCTAGTTCGTCCTATTCTCCTTCGACGACTGCTCAGGTACGACATGATTCTGACTATTAACTGCCACTGTGTTTTAATATTCTGTGTTGCTTGTTCTTTTGTTTAATCATCTAGGAAACAATGTAAGATGGTGTAATCATTATCTTATTGATATTGTGGGTAGTTTGATCGTTTGAGATATTAAAGATTGTAATATAGGATAGAATAATATACTGTGGATCAAGTTGTGTCAATGAGATTCATTATATACCTGTGGTAAACATTTAGTAAATTGTGTTGATGCTAAATAATGCTTATTATGTTCTGTTGTAAGACAGACCTTTCTAGTAATATAAAACTACCCACAACATTGATATTTGATATAAATTGGCTGTACTACTGTTTGTTAATTATTAGTTATTGAAAAGAATGATCAAGAGTTTTATTGCCCGTTCTTTCTCTTAGTTCTATGCCTTTGCTTTGCGAACTGGGCTCTAAATGTAAATGTAGAACCACGACGTAATCTAAATATACTTAATTATATCCTTGGGCCAAACTGAATAAATGAAAGTATGATTTGATAGTTGTCTCTTTTATTTATCAAAACTGCCTCTACACTATAGGAAGCTTTCCTGATTCTGACATATACATCATGTTCTAAAATATTAGAAATTAAGGGATTAGAACATTCACGAACTAACTGAGTAAGGCACCTAGTGCTTAAAAAAGGTGCAGATGTGACAGTGTTTAGCTGCAAGGCCTTAATAGGCTGAGATCAATCTCCCTCTTTATAGGCTGAGAATCCTGCTTTATAGGCTGAGAACAATCATCCCGCCACAAAATTAACTGTAAATGTCACTGAGATGGATCTATTTCTATTTGCCTATACATTTTTTGTATATTATCTCCAGTTAGCACATACCTATAAGTTCTAAATCTTAATAAGATAGACAACAAATCATCTTGTACGACTGGACCTATATATTGAATGTCATTTAATGATTTACCTGAAGTCGTTATGGCAGAGGCATCGAATACAACACGCAATTGGTGGTTTCACTTTGCTCTTTCAATACAGCATGGTGTGGTAAGTAATATACAAAGGACCATGAGCAAAAATGTATGAAGCCTGGGCTCACCCACCAACAGAGATGAGACCACTTTGAATATACTTGTAAATCACTAAATATAAAGATATAAACTCATTTTTGCGATGAATCCATGGGGTTATTTTGCTAAAAATATTTTTCTCCTGCCATAAATAAACTATAATCCTGCAAAGTAATGCTGTTATGGCATTGTAGTTTTTGTTGTTTCACATCTTTAACTAGTTTTAATTCCATGTGCAAAGAATCGGTATATAAAAAATAAAACAGCTGCTAACAGTTAAAAATATTTTTATTAACATTTCAATTAATATCGTTTAGGTGACCTGCCGGTGGATTAAATTGTATGTGCTGAGAGGATACACGAAAACACACAGATAACATACATACATACATAGACTCACGCTTGTTTCCCAGAGGGGTAGGCAGAGACTACGGAACGCCATTTGCAACGATCCTGACATATTTCTCTTGCTTCATTCACTCCCATCAGATTTCTCATGCATGCTCTTCGGTTCAGGGTACTTCTAGCCTGTCCTTTTTTTAGGACACACAGATAACAACGTGAGAATCACGAGTCGACTGACTGAGAGCAGACGGGCACCCGGGCAGGCGTCCGAGAGGTGTGAGAGGGAAGGAGAGTATTGTAAATCACACGGGCGCAAGCGCATCTATTGTTTACCATTATTTTAAACAGTGGCGTAGGAAGGGATAGGGGGCGGCGGGGGCGGTCCACCCCGGATGTCACCCTTTCTGGGATGCCACCCCAAACTCGACTTTAAGAACAATGTACAAACATATAAAAAACATAGGCACAAGCTCAGCACTACGATTCGGGGGCAGTTAGCCCGTAATTGTTAGGTATCGACAAAAAAAAAAGAAAAAGGTCGACCGCCAACTTCCGCCCCAAACTAGCTACGCCACTGATTTAAAAGTATGAATATATTGTTACTATAACAGTTTTATGACTAACAATTGTATTTTTCTATAAAGTATATTTAAGTGCATATCTTTTTTCTGCAATGGAATTGAAGGTGGTGCTGGTAGTAACAATTTTAGTACGAACAAAATCCTTTACAATGGCATTTATGCCATAACTCTGTTGGACACTGAGCCCAATTTGACTCATGGTCCTTTAGGACGCTTAACCTCTTGTAAATGACCTATGTTTTTATACTCTACAATAAATTCAGTGTAACTTTGTTTGAGCTGATAAGTCAAAGTCAAAAATCATTTATTCATCTAGGTCACAAGGTGACGCTTATGAACGTCAAATTTTTAAAGTAAATTACTTAATGCTTCTACATTTACATTAACTGCCTCGTTCGCAAAGCAATAGGTAGAACCACGAGAAAGAACGGGCAATAAAACTCGTGGCCACTCTTTTTAATCGCCAGTGTTATGGTACATATTATTATTTTGTTTTTGTAAGGAGCTGCAACTGTTTCACATTGTAACTAATTACTTGTAAATAGTAAATAAGAACATACATAATCCCTAAACAAATATGAAGTTACTAAATTAAGTGCTGTAGTAGCCTTCCAATGTGAATCTTGTGCAACAGAAGCATCCACTTACACCTTATAATGTAGGCAACTCGTGATCATGTTCAGAACTATGGTGGAAAAGTATGTTACAGAAAGTGACGGTATATGAATACACGAAAATTACAAAAAAGTTAGTATCCAGCCCATGATAACGAGTTATCTTCATCTAACACTGTAGCAAATTTAAATAAAATTTGTGGAACAACAATGCAAATGTAAATGTAGTAAGTTGAATGACCTAATAATACATGAATATTAAATTAATAGAACTAGAGACGTTATATAGAAAAAAGAACTGAAAAGCAATGTATCTATATAAATTCAAAATAATCAAGAGTTGGCTAGTGTAAGTGACCATCTATCCTTATCACTGAAATAATCATTAATGGTATAATAACCTTTCCTAATAAGGCAGTCTTTTATTGTAATTTTAAACGTACTAAATGGTAATTCTAAAATACAAATTGGTATTTTATTGTATATACAAATACCTAGCCCTACAAAAGAATTATTAACTTTATGTAAACGATGATAAGGGGCATATAACTTATGCCTGTTTCGAGTATTTATGTTATGTATATCACTTTTTGTAGTAAATAAACCTATATTTTGCCTAATATACAATATATTAGCAAATAAAAATTGCGAGGCTACTGTAAGAATCCCTATAGACTTAAAGCGTTTCCTAAGAGTATCTTTTGTACCTAACATGTACGTTGCTCATACCACTCGTTTCTGTAGAACGTAGATATTCTGAATATCCGCAGCTTTGCCCCATAACAAAATGCCGTAGGACATGACACTATGAAAATAGCTAAAATAAACTAGACGAGCTGTGTCGACATCAGTAAGTTCTCTAACTTTTTTGACAGCATACGCAGCAGAGAGCGCATGCACCCCATTGTAACTTATTATCTAGTGTAATGCCTAGAAACACTGTCGAGTCAACTGTGTCAAGTTCCTCCCTATCTAGCCTAATATTAGGTCCCAGTTATCTAACGTTAGGTAAAGCAAATTTAACGCATTTAGTTCTTTTTAAATTAAGTACTAGGTTGTTTGCTGTAAACCATTGTGTAACCTGTATAAGAGCATTATTTACATCATCAAATTGATTCCTATTCCTATCTACTTTAAAAATAAGTGACGTATCATCTGCAAAAAGTACGACATCACAGATTACACAGACATAAAAAGGTAAGTCATTAATATATACAAGGAATAGAAAAGGACCTAAAATAGAATCTTGTGGAATGCCTAATTGTTTAGGTAATTTTGAGGATGAAGTCCCATTTACATCGACGCACTGAAATCTTTGCCACAGGTAACTCGACAACACAAAGTGCGGTTTCCTCTACGCCGTAGTGTTGGAGCTTACGCAAAAGTCTGTCATGATGAACGCAATCAAATGCTTTTGAGAGGTCACAGAATACTCCGATAGCATTTTTAGATGACTCCCAAGCATTATAAACGTGTTTTATGAGAGCAACACCCGCATCAGAAGTGGATCTACCTTTAGTAAATCCGTATTGATCTTTATGAAGCAGACTATTTAAATTAAAGTGTCTTAGTAGCTGCTTTAATAAAATCTGTTCAAATATTTTACTAAATGCCAGCAAGATAGAGATGGGCCTAAAATTATTTACGTCATTTTTACTGCCAGATTTGAATAAAGGTATGATTTTACTTAATTTCATCAAGTCCGGAAATACGCCTAAGTCAAAACATTGGTTAAAAATTATAGAGAAGTAAGGCGCAACAGTTTCAACTACAGTACCTAAAATTTTAGTTGAAATGCCCCAAAAGTCACCGGTATTTTTAATATTAATTGAATTATATGCGATCAATATGTCTCGCGGGGTAACGTGCTCGAATCTAAACACGCTCTTGCATTCAGGTACACTGTTAAGCAAAACATTTCCAGCGTCTAAAGACGATGATTGTATAGAGCTAGAAGCTGTTATAGGTATGCTCGCAAAGAAACTATTGAATATATGCGCTACTTGAGATTTGTCTGTGATGAATAAATTGTTATCATGGATTTCAAATTGGTTCTCCCGTTGTCGTGCTCCACCGGTTTTATTATTTATAATTCTCCAAGTTTATTTAATTATATTTGTTGATTGCTTAATTTTACCACTGATAAATTTTGGTTTTGCCATAACACAAACTTGTTTAAAAATTGTTGAGTAGTTTTTTACATAATTTAGAAAAGGTGTGTCAAATCTATGTTGTTTCATACCATATAGTTCAAACAATTTGGGCTCTACTTCTGTATATACCTATAGTGGCCCACTGGTTAAAAGATCCGGTAGTACCCTTTAATGTGACAGTTTTACTCTTAAAAGTATTTTGAAACTCATTATTTACTATTCCAAAAAGTGAATTATAATTTGTATTTGGATTTTCTGAGTTCAATATTGAGGGATTGAGTTTAGCTATAATGTTGTTTTTAAAACGTATAAGACGATTGGTAGTTTGAGGCCTACATTCTACTGTATGTGATTTATCATATGTTGAACAGGAAAAACTAGCTATCTGTTCACGGTGATCAGAAGGAAGAGAACTAATAACTACTGGGTTTTTAGCAACACAAGAACTAAATATATTATCCAAACAAGTAGAAGATGTTGCAGAGACTCTAGTAGGTTCACAGAATAAATTACTTAAATTAAATTACTTAAAAAGATTCAGAGATCTAGTATACTGTGAAGAATTCTCTACAATATTAATATTTAAATCAACACACACTATAATATTCTTATGACTACCTATAATTTTATTAATAGCATTTTCCATAACAGTCTCAAATATATTATAATCTCCAGTAGGGGGTCGATATACACAAATTACAATATATAAGTCTAGTTCCACACAGGACCACTCAATAGTGCGCTCAATAGATAAGTTTACAATATCCTTACGTTCTTTGCATTTTAATAAATTTGAAGTCATTATGAGAGAACCGCCTCTAATAGCCTGCTTTCTTATAAACGAACTCTGCACTGTGTAATATTCATTTATAACAATAACCTCATGGGTCTTTAACCAATGTTCAGTTAAGCACAAAACCTTAACATCATATTTTTCAAGAAATAAACTTAACTCTAACTCTTTGCCAGATAGGCCCTGCATGTTTTGATGTACTATATTCAAATACTGCAGCCTAACTTTTGTCCTATCTTGGAGTTTAAATCACAAGATGTGTCAATAAAAACGTTGTTACTACATGTACTAACCCTATCAAATAAATTGTCAACAAAAGGCTCACTGCCTTGCTGTAAATTGTATGCTAATAACTTAGCAATTTGTCGCTTAATATAAAATGGCAGATACATTGTATCTTTAGTTAAAATAAATTTACTAATAAATTTATTAGCGTCAAAAAACAATATTGCGTCACTATGACGACAAGTTATGTTATACAATAACATAATTAATGAGTGTATGTGCATATTTTGTGTTTGTGTTAAGTTGTTTGAGTAAGGTAAAGCACCTAAAATAAATTTACTTCTAAATTTAGAATTAAGTTCTATCAACAATTCAACACATTCTATGATAACCTGTCTCTTTACAGTTAAACTGTTACCAAACAATAATATTGCAGTACTACTCTCATCTAAGGGGTGTAACTTAATCTGATTAACTAAACTACAGTAACTATCCCCTGGCCTACAATAATTTATAACACACTGATTTGTATATTCACTGAGAAGACTACCAAAATTGTGACCTAGCCTATCAGAAAAAATTAAAGTTTTATTAATAGATGTTGTAAGCCTAGATTTATTTAAATTTGATTGAAATGAGTGTGAGTTTTGTGGATTGTTAGAAAAATTCTCAGGTAGTATGGTACTCAATGGCTATGTTGGTATTAGAGTATGAGTACAAGAACACGAGAGCTTATTGGTCAGAGACTTATACATTTCTGCATTACACCTCACCAAGTCTACGAGCTCACCTGCCTCCACTATACGCTTGCTCAGTTCTTGTTGAGAAGCTTGGTATTTGTTGAAGATCTCATTTAAATTTCTTTCCCTAAGTAATACCTCTTCCTTTAAGCGATGAGTGTCCATATCATACACTGATCTACTATGTTCCAAATTTCTAGAGTACTCAGAAAGTTGATTAACTAAGTTAATGCGCTCCATTCTAAGATTTAAATTAACTCTATGCACATTATATTTTCTAATAGATTTATGACATTTTTTTATTAATTTAGTAATTTTAATGTAACGTTTAAGTTTATTATGACTAGAAAAGGTGGGTCTTATAATAATGGTATCCTCCCTGGTCAGGTCTATAGTCACAACTGGCTCCCTAATGCACACATGATCAGGCTCACTACTAACCAACTCATGATATAGGCTACAGGTATTCGCAATCTATTGACTGTGTTTATTTATTTCTATGTTGGAGATGGTTTTATGAGCTTCATTCAATTCATGTTCCAGTTCAGCAACACGTCTCAGAGCTTCTTCATGAGTGTCCATGCACTGTTGGAAGTTGGAGGTTGGATAATTATTATTTAATTTCTTCTCTAGGTTACAGAAACGTTTTTTAGCTAGGAAATAAGAACCGCCCAGTCCCTGTTCAGGTACCTCCTTAAATGGCATTTTAACGGAAAATCGACCATTGGGAAGACGCTTCATATTTAAAAAACAATGTTGTTCACATAATTTGTCTTGGGGTGAAATGTTATCAATACAATTAATTTCTTCAACTTCCCAAAACCTTTTAAGGTCATTATGAATTTCCTTTGTGAAATAACATGTCAAGTGACTAAGACTACATTCTCCTAAACGTCCACTGACTTACCATCCGAACCTTGAATTTTGTAGGACAGGTTTACCTACACCCAATGAAATACGCTTAGTCCCT
The DNA here is from genome assembly GCA_944739405.2 of Euclidia mi. Classification (NCBI taxonomy): domain Eukaryota; kingdom Metazoa; phylum Arthropoda; class Insecta; order Lepidoptera; family Erebidae; genus Euclidia; species Euclidia mi. Next base: position 12,179,234 of record OX123188.2, on the reverse strand, counting down.
ACAATGTTCAAAAAACATCTGCCCCTAATAATATATCAATATTAGAGGGATAATGGAATTTAGGGTCTGCGAGCATGATATTTTTGGGTAAATTTAGTTCTTGAATATTCACAGGTGCGCTTGGCAATGTTCCTGTAATTTGTGGTACAATAAGACAATTTGTTTTCATATTAAAAGAATTAAATTGCAATTTTATATTTACATTACAGCGCTCGGATATATTAAAAGACACATTATTAATACCTGAAATCTGTAAAGGTTCACTAATTTTCATTGCTAGTCCTAACTTGTTTTTCAGGTTTTCTGTCACAAAAGAAGATTTACTGCCTGTTTCTAATAGAGCCCGAACAAGGTAAGTCGGTTGATTATTTGCATTTACTACTTTTACCATAGCAGTACACAACAGAACCTGGCTGACGGAGACAGCAGACAATGATACTGGCAGTGGTTGATTTGATGTAGCAAGTGTAGCTGTAGTGTGTTCCCTGTCAGTACTATTACGAAGTTTGTTTTCAAGTAGTAAACTGTTATGTTTCTGTTTACAAAACTTACAGAAACTCTTCATACGACAACAGAATGAATGAATGAACAGTTTTAATTGAGATATTTCTTTGAGCCTGTCTTGTACATTCATATTTTTAAATTTAGTACATTGGTGAATGCGATGTCCCTGCTCGTTACACAATAAACACAAATATTCACACAAGTTTTCAGTCGAAGAGACAAATCAAATAGACCTATCAAACTGTTTAATTTTGCAATTATTGGATAAATTGTTTTTATTAAAATTAGTCTTATCATTTTTATTTTGTTGCGATGTGACTGATGTAGTTTCTAAAATATCAGCAGGACTTCGAATAAAATTGAAAAAATCATTTAACGTTGGAAATTCAGGTAAAATATTCCTGTGTTCTTCCCACTTTATGCTCGTACTGATATCTAACTTAGCAGTAATCATAAATATTAATAGAATGTCCCTCTGATCAGTCGGTTGATCTAGAGTGTTGAGAGCTCTTAAATTCTTTGAAATATTATCTACTAATTTACGCAATTCTTTAAATGATTCCTTAGTTATGTTTTCAATACTACATAATGCCTTAAGATAATTGTTAATGAGGATTGTCTTATTGTTATATCTATTACAAAGTAAGTCCCATGCTACTTTGTAATTCTCAGATGTAAACTCCAACGACTTGATAACTTCAATGGCACCTCCCTCTAGTGAGGATCTCAAGTAATGAAATTTATTGATGCCTGGTATGGACTCATTGCTATGTATTAAGGACTGAAATGTATCCCTAAATTCTAACCATTTTATATGTGAACCATTGAATGTAGGCAACTTTATCGTTGATAATTTTATAGACTGTAAACCATGTGATGAACAAGTTGAATGCGAACCCTTGTTACTACATTCATCCACTTTTTCTTTTTCAGACCCTTGTCTTCCAAGTATGTCCTCAATAATTGACATAACAGAAATAAATTTAGATTTAATTAAATCTCTTAATGTGATTTGTTCATCTACAGCGGATTCATCACAAGTATTTTCAATTAAAGTTTGAACATCATCAAAGTGTCTGAATAAATCTTGACAGTTATTTAAGTGCCTACCTAGCTCTTTTATATTAATACTACTTAGAGCACCTATGTCTAGCTTTTACATTTCCTGAACATATTCGTTTACTTTAGTTAAACGCACTTTTATGGTACCGCGTTTCCTAATTAATATGCACAATTCACTTTTTTCCTCATCCATGATTGGCATCACTAAATCACAAGTACCGAGAATAAAACAATGAAATAGGTAATAAAATGTGCATCAAACCAAAAGCCAAAATAGGCACGCTCCAGACGCAGCTCGTAGCGATGCTGTGTCGCGGCAGGCACGCCGCACGACAAGATGGCCGTTCTGCGTTCGCGGCGGCAGCAAAGCCCCGGGGCGCGACGCGATGCCCACGCGGTAGCGTAGGTATGCAGGCGGGAGCCGGGAGGGAGCGCGTAGACGCAGCCGAATATTTTCTGGAATCGTTCGGCAATGCCATTTGAAGCGGATGCAATGCAAAGCTTTTAGATGTGCAAATTATGCACGTAACACGGGATTGGAAATGTTAGCACAAACAGAAATATGGAATCAGTGTGTTAATTTGTTAAATAGAAAATAATGCATAAACAGCGTATTCAGTAACACGCTTCAAAACATGCTTGACATGAATACAACGACTATTCATTAGTTCTTTCAAAACTCTAAAATTTATGAGTTAGAATAGTTAAAATAATATAGTTAGATAGATAGTTAGGTATATAGGTATTACCCATAAATACGCTATCACCAAAATGCGATTTTGTTAGCACTTAACTGCTCCTTTCTCCTGAGGAAAACAGTCAACCCTAAGCACACACATAAAAGCGGCAATCGGGAATGGAAAGTTTAGGTAAAGGAACGAGCTTACTCCCCTCGGATAGACCACCGATGCGATGCCCGCTGTTCAGGTAGATCTTCAAATTGGGTAGAAGTAGCCTCTTTTCGATCCAGCTCCCAGCCAATTCTTCACAGTTGGGTTGAGCTTGGCCGCGATGAGTAGCAAGCAGCGGCGCAAACGATCGTCCGCCACAGCGCCGGCGTTGTTTCGATCGAAATTTCGAGAACACGCCACCGAGCCATAGTACTTCTTGGCCCCAAATTGCAGTTTTCTTGCAGTTTCTTTGTTTTTAACGGTCGCCAAATGTTTGGAGATGAATGAAACGGACTATAATATATATCCAAACAGTATAATTCAGGATAGCCGAGCGGTAGCGATTACAATAATTATATTATTTTACAAACATGCGCGCTCTCGGTCCTTGTCATCGTCCGAATGGCGGCCGGCAGCATATATATTACTTTACTCTTTGGCTGGCAGCGCTGGCGTGGTGACGCTCGCCGCCCGCTGTCCCCGCTTCCGCAGTCCCCCGGCTGGCCCCAGATTGGGTTGCGAGCCTAATGCGCGGTACCCCGCACGTAGTGTAATAAGGCTCATGCGTGTACAAAAGCAATTTTGATGACACAAATAAAGATTCCTTTTTATTTAAATCAACACTTTTATAGCTTCGATCTTTTATACCAATATTTTTGTGTCGTTCTAAGATCGTTTTGGGAAAAATACCTTACATTTGTACCACGTATAGCGTCAAGTACGCCAACTGCAGTGGTCACGGAATAGCGCAACATTAGCTCTAAAGAGCTACTAAATACAGTAGGGTTTACATCAATCTCCTACCGTGCTATTCTGGACAATTAGTGACGGTCAGGAGATAGAACCTAGGGCTAATGTAGTTAAAACCACTGCAGTGGTTGACTCCTAACCTAAGTGATGTGACGAACGTGATGTGTTCCTACGCTCACTCGGCACTAATGTCTTTTCCATGGAATGCTGTAACAGTTATTGTTTCCATAAAACAAACCTAACTCTATTTTACCTAATCAAACTTTTTCGATAATTTCGAAAAGTACCTGCTAATATATTTTTTACCACATAATATTAGCACGCATAAAGAAAAACCTTCAGCTTAAAATACACATATCAGGCAAGAAAAACTTCAAGCATATTTCGGGTACTTCAAAATACAATCAACACAATCAATACAAATATTATAAAGCTAAAGAATTCGTTTGTTTGTTTGGTTGAACGCGCTAATTTTAGGAACTACTAAATCGATTTTAGTAATTATTTTTGTGTCGGATAGCCAAATTACTGAAAAAGGGTTATTCACTATATTTATAACATCACGCTATGAGATGCGGATGTGAAGCAGGGACCCTAAATAATGCGGGTATAATCGCAGGCTCAGATAGTAGATTTATACAAACGAAATATAGATCAGCTTGTCAGTGATGATCCCTGTAAAACAACCGGCGAAGTTTTATTGGTAAATTGAGATCTCGTAAATGGAAAATGTAAATCGAGAATGGAAATTTTTTATAAAAGATAAAATTGTAAAAATATATTTCAATACGTAACACTCGCGTAAAGAAAAACAAAAATGAACATAACGATGGGCGATATTCGATCTCCAACACTGAACGAAATATGTTTTTATTTAATTTATAAAATACCTCTGCGGAAGTAGGCATTTTTCACTGTGGTGAAGTTACGAACTTTCAAATAAAGGATAAAAATTAATATCACATTATAATTAATATAGTTTGTGTGACCCATAAGATCACACAAACTTAGTTCTGTGAGGCATTCAAATCTATGACGATCTCTACAGTAGAAATCGGCAAGTCGATTGCTTAAACTGCTACGCCGCGCGAGTAATTCCATGCAACAATAGAAATAATTAATAAGTATAAACCGTACAAATAATCAGTTATCTTTGATTTTCTGTGAGTGTGTTACAATCCCAGTCACAATATTGACGTATTTTTTATGTTTTTCCGCTAACGTAGATTCACAATCTGGCGCAAAAGCCAACGCAAACTTATGCCAAGCAAACAAAATAGTCAATTCTGTTACAGGTCGAAATATTTTTCACCCAGTCAAATAAACAAGAAAGGTGACAACACCTTCCGCACTCTGTATAGAAACACAGAATGCGGATCGTCATGATCTCCATTTTCAACCATAGCTTTTATTATGAAGCCAAATATACTTTAATAGGGGCGTCCAATATATAAAACAGGCGTCTTGTCAATGTGAAGAGCGTTTCAAACGTCCTGAATTTGAATTTTGAAGCACTGAACACTTCCCCAGTTTGTTAGCTGACGTCAGACTCTTGAAACAGGCTTCGTTCATAGTGGAGAAATATGAAATATGGGTGATACAAATTTTCTGTCAGAAATATAGGCTAGTAAGAATTATGGGTATCATTGAGCCAGATGCAGGGATAAAATTGTTTTTTAGAGTTGTCGGTACCCTAAACCTCTGTAAGTTTATAGTCAGTATAGATAAACATAATTATACAGCAATGACTCTTTAGAGCTGCGCGTCCACAAGATTGGAATCGGAGCGTACGGAGCGGACGGAGCGTCGTCATTTACAAAATGCCGATGGGGTGCGTCCACTGCACTCGGATTCAGCATCGGCAATTTAGGTATTTTTAAAGCAGGAGGACAGTGACGAGGATATTGTTGTAATTAGATAAATTTTCGGAGAATATGATACATTATATTCTGATTTATTAGAAGATGAAAATAGATTTTATTTGCCCAATTTCGTCCCAAATATTGTCTCTCCTAAGTTGATTATGTTAATGTTCATGTTTTAGATTATAAAGTTCTTCATACCTTTCCACTAACATAATTAAAACATCGTCGTTCATCGTGAATAAGTATTTTCGCCTACAGTTTAACGTCGCAAACACGTCAGAACTTGAAACGCTCGGAATCCGTATGATGCGTTCACTGCGGATGACGTCATCAGCACAAATACCGGTCTCAGGCGCAGAAATGCCGATCCAGTGCACGCAGTTTCATAGAAATTAATATAAAGCAACAAATCCTTCCACTCCGTACGCTCCGATTCCGATCCGGTGGACGCGCAGCTTAAAAGGGATTCAAATTCGGAAAGAAACGGTATAAGCCGAACATTTGTATAGACCTTCAATTTGGCGTTCTAAATTTAATCTCAAAAGGTCACTTGTAAGCGTCCTTAGATATGAACATATACGGGAATTAACGCGAACATGCATTAGATTTCGAGACGGTTGCACGTCCCGTGGTCGCAAGCTGACTGGTGTAGTGATGTCACGTCTCCGAGTGCGAGGTAGATTTCTGCCCCTTCTATTTCTACCCCCGGGTGGTTGATTTTCGAAGTACCGGCGCAAAACACACTAACCGTATCTGTATATTGAACATTCGTCGACTGCGCATTAAAGTGGGGTGTTGTTAACCTAATCACTGGATTCCACGCCGATGACAATTTGAAGCCCTCTTCCCGATTGAAATTTTTATGTTTTCTGATTTGGATCGCTTCACGCACAGCTCTTGGGTAAAAGTGGCGTTCCGTGGAGAGGACTTGGGGACGATGAAATTCAATCCAGTGATTGGTGCCCGATTGAAGTAAATGTTCCGCAATCGCCGATTTGTTCGTTTGATGGTTCTTTACAGCTGCGATGTGCTCCTTTATACGTTCAGCGATAGTCCGCTTCGTTTGCCCTATGTAAGAGCTGCCGCAGCTGCAGTTGATTTTATAGACACCTGGGGTTTGTAGCGGTAGAACATCCTTTGGTGTGCCCACCATGTTGTATACTTTGGCCTGGTGTAAATACGGTCGAAATGGAGCAGTTTTCAACTTGGCTCCTACTTTATCCGTAACACCTCTAATGTAGGGCAAGTAGGTCGGTTGCCTATTTACCACCGGATGTTTTTCTCGCTTGATAGGCCGCGTCATTCGTCGTTGTACCTGGTATCCGTTCTTCCTAAGTACCTCCTGAACATGGTCTAGCTCTAGCTTCAAATGCTCAGGGTCACAGAGGTCATGTGCTCTTTTTTTTAGTGACGTCACAACGGATTGCAGGTGTCGAGGGTGGTGGTGCGACGTGGCGTGCAGGTATCTATCTGTGTGTTCGCGTTAATTCCCGTGTATGTATATATTCTTAAACATGCAACGCTAGTGTTTAAAAGTTTCTAGCGTCATTTTAATATCTAATATTAAAATCGAGGCCACGAAAATTAAATTAGCAAAATATATCTCTTTTTCGCAAAACATTTTTCAGTGACTAAAGTGAAAAAAGAAAGCACTGATTTCTAATAGAAACGACGAGTTAAAAGTTCATAATATAAAAAAAACCTTGAGCAGCAATATCCGCGTAATTCTAGACACAACATGAAATATTGCTGAATCATTTCCACTTTGGTGACTTTATAAATCTAAACGAACATTCAATTTCGTCTCACACAATTGAGTTCGGTCTGGTTAAAAAGCCGTAGACGTGACTCCATCAGGATTTTTCTCTAACTGGATACTTTGCATGCTCTTAGAACTATTTAAATCTGAAGAATAAAGTGAACGATGTCCTGTTTCGCCCTCTTTTTTTGTTTATTCCTCATGTGGCAGCGAGAGGTTTGACACGATATTGAAAACTGTCGATCGTATATAATGAATTCTTTTGACTTACGTGCAGTATCATGAGTTATTACAAGAACGCGCCAAGTGGGCCATATATTGAACTAAAATATGAAAATTATCGACTGTTTTCAATTAAAGACCTTGAAATTGTATAGTAATCGTCACAAGCAATCAGGCAATTTTGAACTTTAAAAGTTGCAAGACACTCAAATCACCTTAAGAAAATTTGTGCAAATGAGCCAAATGTAAATATATAACGATAACTGCGTATTGAATGATTTTGTTCTGTACTTGTTTTGTGTGACTGATTCCTTATATTTTTCAGTGTCATCGAGTGAAGCAGAGCGTCAATTCATAAACCTGGGGGAACCAAAAGGTAAACTTTTTTGCGAGATCCTCCGAATTTGTACAAGTATAAATGGCGAAATACCAGTGTCTGACTAACTCAACTGCGAAACATCTTAGATTTTTGTGAACTCTAAATATTACCTTTGAATTGGTGAAATTAAATAACTACTATCACAATCAATTTCTAAAGATTTTCTATAACAAAGGCACTCGACGCGTATTTTGCGTAAATAACTACACTAACAGTTAAACAATAGTTTACTAATTAAATATTAGCCTCTTTGATCAAGACTAGATTAATCCCTCTGTACTGAAATAATTTAACCGAATGATTTCGAAACTGTATAAATTATTGCTTACTAAAGCTTATCTTTATTTAGATTCAGTGTAATACTTGGACTGACGAACACTTTGCGTAATTCACAAATTGTTGTTTCGAGTCTGGGTGTTCATTGTGTCCGTTAGATGTATGTTTGTAAAGGTCCCCGCGACACAGGATTTTGTGCTATTGCAGGAGTTGTTTTAAAAAAGAAAGTTATTTCTTTACATATTAGGGTTCCTGTGTTCACATATTATGGTATATTGGCATGTCATAAACAGCCGCCTCGCCTTTTATTTACTGCAGCGCCAAGTGTTTTTAATTCAATCGCCACACATGACAACACTTTGAGTGGTCGTCAATTTTACATTTCGAGTCAGGATGTTACCTGTGTCAGTTGCTTAAAAGCGTGTGAAAAACTTACTACAAGTGCACGGTTTTTTATTTTAAAAAGAAAATATTAATAGTTGTGATCGCCCCTGATAGTAAAGCCTCTGATTTTCAAGTCACTTCACAACACACAATTTCCTTACAACCTTTTATTTTATTTACTTGTTACCAGATGCTGAAGTTCGCAACCCAATATACGTACCTAAAAACATGTCGTAATTGTAGTACTTATTTTAAATAAAGCCTCTTTGTCAACGTAAATAACGCAAATCTTAAAATTCTGGGCATAGAAGTCAACATGAGATATATACATACAATATATTATAACAACGTGATTTAGGAAAGAAACGTTAACTTTTTCCTAATGATGCTTTTCGTCATAAGTAGGCAATTGTTATAAAGAGCATAAACTGCCCCATACCTTAAGAAAAGTACATAAGGTTTAAAACAGCGTTCTTATTTATCGGATTAGACATGTGTTGTTCTATCAAGTTACCAGGATGAAGATCACTACCCACTTGGATTGTAAGCACTAAACAAGTCCCCCTTCAATGCTATTACACTAATATTTCGATACTCACCGTTCTGATTTATGGTTATAATAATTATTGTTTTTAACATTCCAAGAAACGGAATTCATTAAAATAAGAAGTCTTTGCAAAACGAATCTTCAGCATGAATATTATAATAATACTTACCTAATTTTACTTAAGTAAAGAAATATTAAGAAATTTTAATTGGTTAAAGTTATGTTTATTTGATGTCTAATTAACTGTTTCGTATAGTTTTAATCATAATATATAGTCCCGTATCATTATGGTCCTGAAAGGGTTAAGAGCCAACTCGTTTGGCTTCAACGTGAATGCGTCAGCGTTTGCGGTCCAGTGCTTGAGGCCTGTCGATTCCCGTCATACAAGTCAAAACGCGCTGTTGTCACGTCGTGGGCACGAGTGGCTTTCATGTTCTGATTTTGTCACAAATTTACTGAGGGCGTTTTCATTTATTAATATCACTTGGCATTGAGAACTATATTTGGATGAGACCCGTTGTAAGGAATATGATATACCTATATAATAATGAGCAGAAATAAATATGAAAATTAAGGATATAAGAATTATGTCTTAATTAACATGTTTGTATGAATTTCACATTATATTTTACTGTTTGAGTATAACCGCTGTCGTCGTAGTCTTTACAATTATAATAGAGCTTATGTACTCACTCTGTGTCACATACACAGTACACAAGATTTTGTTTTTTTTTAGGGATCGAGCCTGCAACGTTCGGTACATTGGTAGTAGTGGGCCACTACTGCAATTACTGTCCTAATAGATTCCGTAGTTTAGGAAAAAATATAGAAAAATGAAGGTAGGAAATCAAAATCTACTGCATTTTGACGAAATGGGCTTTGTTAAAAATATGTCGTTATGTATATTGAAGCGCGTGAATGTATATTCAGGCGCGGGCGGAATGGGCGGAATCTTTGAACTGCACAGTTTGTCTCTAAATTTATATATTATTTATGTTTGAAAATAGTTACAACAGTCAAACAGTTGTTTAACCTTCATCAGTTTCTCTTCTTTCTCTAAACCAATATAGCAAGTCACTATATTAAATACATCATTCTTCAACGTCCTATAAAAACGCATCGTCACTTATTTGTCATAAACAATACAGGGCAATAATACAGTTAATCCTGCAACTAAAAACGGCTCACAGAAACAATTGCATAAAAGCTTTTACATGCAATTCTGCATATGTATCTGTCAATCCATTTGCTCTTAATTTTTCAATCGTTAGTGACACTGAAAAACTGATATGCAAATATTAATATTCCATCAATGGAATAAACAAAACGAACGTATCTCCTATTGATGTATCAATGTGTGCCGCGGTAGTCCAATTTGTATAGATTACACCGTCCGTTTCACAACTGGGGAATTACTTGAAAAATGGTTTTTAATTTATCTCTTGTAGAGAGTGTAGTCCATAATCCCTTGGAGCTTCAGCCGTGGATGGAAATTACTTTGCTGATTTGTGATCGATAGTCTTTTAAACTTCGATATTAGGTTTTTTACTGGGATCGGTTTTGTTTGTCTTTTAAAGTGAACGCTTTTGTTTCTTTGTGGGTACTGCAGGTCGACGGTTGTCGTGAGTCGGGATCCGTTTGTAAATATTTTTATTCATTAGTTATTCTTTTGGACGGACTTTAAGCTCAAATAAAAAGTGAATAGAATAAATTTGCTTTTAGTTGATTGATTTGTTCCGTGTATTGAATCAGGCTGTTGATTTTCCTGGTTTCTGCTAATTCCAAAACGTTATGCCGTTGATTTGTTCAGTTCAGGCGCTGTTGTGTAAAATTCGTTCGTATGAGTATTTATGGACCGATTTAAAAAAATCTTTTCTTTGTTTGAAAGGGTACCCCCAAGGTAGTCCCACTGTCATAAAGTCAGGTCTCCGGTCTCCAGGATCCTGGAAATAAACTTCATTACATTTCTTTTGTTTGTGTGTTATCTTTCTTGAACGAACAAAAAAGCGGACCTCCAATGTTTACAGTATGTTTAGGAAAATATCTTGTTGTGTTTCGATGGATTTATGAGATGTTTAGCTTCACATTATTAGTTTTTCACTCTCTTATTGTTTCTTTTGACTTATTGCATTATGATTAGACAGAAACGTCAGTGGTAACGCAAGGGAGTGGTCGACAGAGGTTGTTTCACTTACATTAACACAAATGAGAGAGACGAATAACGATAGCGACGCGACGTGGCAAGCGAAGCTAAGGAAATGCAAGTATATAATGTTGTTTCACTCGTTCTAATGCGAGTGACTGAGATGCATAGTGACGCCAAGGACATGAAAGGAATACTTGAATGGCGCTGTGGATCTTGAGATTTTTTAACGACAGAGCTAACTCTTACCGGACCTGATAATTGTTTATAATTGCAGTGAACATATAAACAATACAGGTGTATATGATATTGACATATACAGACATACAAAAATAATTAATGTTAATGATAATAATAATAATAATGGTTTATTTGCTTAAACATGGTGAAATGGTTGTTACAAATGTTTTTGTTTACACATGTTTTGCCAAGTATGGCGTGCAAATATTACGTCAATTATAAGTAAGTAGATTAAATTAAATTACATTAAATTATTTTGGAATTAGAATAGAATTATATAGTATTATGCATTAAATTAAATTACATTAAATTATTATGGAATTAGAATAGAATTATATAATATTATGCATTAAATTGTAATATCTTTGTCATCCAGGTAATCATTTAAATTATAATAATTTTTATTCAATAAAAGTTTATACAATGTCTTTTTAAATGTCATAATGGGTAAATTTTGAAAATTATTTGGTAAGTGATTAAAATGCACATACAATACACGTTTTTCTTATACATTTCTAGTTTGATTGCGGGTAAATGTAGTCTGTTCTTTTGTCTTGTGCGACTATTTTCTGAATCACCCATCCTTTGAAAAAGGTCTGGGTGCTTTCTTACAAACATACATATTTCCAGAATATATAGACATGGAAGGGGTAATATTTTAAGTTTGCGGAATAGTGGTTTACAGCTGTCAAGGAAATCAGCTCCACACATTGCACGAACACATTTCTTTTGGGCTCTGAATAACCTATTCATTTCGACTGAGTTTCCCCAAATGATAAGTCCATATCTCAGTACAGAGCATACATAGGCATAGTACGCAATCATTGCAGTGTCCAAGTTAATAGTTCGTCTGATATTTCTTAAAACGTAAACAAATCGGTCTATTTTAGCTAGAGTTTTTTCGATGTGCGGCTTCCAGCTGCAATATTTATCAATTGTTATACCCAAAAATACACACTCATTATTACTGTTTATATAATTATCTTTATAATGGATGTCTAGTTTATCTGTGGTTGCATTGAATGTCTGAAATTGAATTATATTTGTTTTAGTCATGTTAATTTTAAGGTTATTTTGTTGTAACCAAGTAATGGCACAGTCAAGGGTTTTATTAATTTCCATTTCTAAGTCATGTTTGTTATTACTTTTTATTATTAATGTCGTGTCGTCAGCGAATTGTATACAGTCTTTATTTATAGCGTCAGGGAGGTCGTTTATGTATAATAGGAACAGAATAGGAGTTAAAATACTGCCTTGAGGCGTACCGTAATTATTTTGTTTATAGCTAGATTTTATTAGTTTTAACTCAGTTTTAACAGTTTTAGCTATTTCGACACATTGTGATCTTTCTGTTAGGTAGCTTTTAATCCAATCATTGGCATTTCCGCGTATGCCATATGAAGAAAGCTTAGATAACAATGTTTTATGGCAGACAAAGTCAAATGCCTTTGTCATATCTAGAAAGACAGCAGCAATTTTTGACTTTTGATTTAAAGCTTCTGTTACATGTTTGACTAATGAAAAGCATGCTAGAGTGGTTGAACTTTCTTTTCTAAATCCGTATTGTTCCTTCTTAATAATGTTGCATGCATTGATGAAACTCTCTATTTTATTATACATAATCCTTTCGAAGACTTTCGATAGAATTGGAATAAGAGTGATCGGTCTATAATTATTCATGTCTGTTGTTATTCCTTTTTTGTAAACAGGCTTTACTATTGACATTTTGAGGCGATTTGGGCAAATACCTTCTGTTAAGGACATATTAATTATGTATGTCAGTGGATACACAATGCTCGCCGAGCATATTTTTATGATCTTTGTGCTTAACTCATCATAACCAGTAGAAAAAGTGTTTTTAAGGGATAGGATAATTTTGTAGACGTAGTTTTCACCAGCAGGTGAAAGAAAAATAGTTTTTGGGTTCTCAGAGATTGAACCAGTGTTATTGTTTCGTGGAGCTTTCTGTATTGTTTGACTTGTGCTTGCTATGGATACGTAATGATTATTAAATAATTCAGATATTTTGTATGGGATATCGTAAGTCTTGTCATTAACTTTTATTGAATCAATCTCTAATCTAGTGGTGGTGCTCTTAGTGTTAGTCTGGATCAATTGCCATGCTGCTTTATTTGTGTTTTTGGCTGTAGTAATGTGTTGGAAGCTATTTATTTGTTGGGCTCTATAGATACACTTTTGTAGGATACGTGTATAGTCTTCATATATCTTTTTATTCTGTTTCTTATTGTCCCTACATAAATGATATTTTAGATATAGAGACCTTTTTTTTATGCAGCATTTTTTTATACTTTTAGTTAAGCCTCGATTTTTTATATGTTTTTGTGTATGTTTTACCTTAATATCAGGAAAGCATAAGTTGCAAAAAAGCAGTATAGTATCGTGAAATTTGTCGAAAGCCTCATTCGTTGTTTTGCATTCATATACCTCTGAGAATGATAGCTGTGACATGCATTCTGTAAACTTGTTGATATTTTCTTTGCTAAGGTCTCTCTTGCTAGTAAACCAGAATTTGGGAATATTTTTGTATTTGGTATTTGATTCGACAGTGCATGATATCGACTGAGCAAATTCGTGGTCAGACAACGCTAAGCAATGTTGATGCGGTTTTACGTTAGAAACATTACTAATTATTAAATCTAGGCAGGCATCTTTGCGAGTCGGTTGTTCAATGTGGCTTTTAAAATTATAATTGCTTAATATAGATTTTAACTCATTAGATGTTTTATTTGTTTTTAACATATCTATGTTCCAATCTCCACAGAGTATTATTTTTTTATTCTTATAATATTTGTATAATACATTGATGAGAGCTTCTAAATTGTAAAGGAAAATATTTGTTTCTGATGACGGAGTTCTATATATGCATACTAATATGAGATTATATTTTGATATTTCTATGGCACAATATTCGAAATGTAAAGCAATTGCAGGCTGAAGGTTATTAAGTAAGTTACATTGTAAGTAATTTTTATTCAGAATCCACGAACCTCCTCTACGTTGATTAGCTCGGGAGTAGAACGATACTAGTTTGTAGCCATTTACCCTGACATTTGCTTCAGAACCTCGTTTAAGAAATGTTTCCGTTACACATACAATATCGATTGAGCCTAGTGTTTTTTGTAGGTCCGCTAGGGCTACTTCTAATAGTTCTTGTTTGTTTAACAGGGCGGCAATATTTTGATGAATTAATGTGAAAGTTGCATGTTTAGTACGAATATCGAAAAAACAGAGATTCAGATTGATTAACGGTTTTATTGAATGTATGAAAATAAGAGGTAATTTTAGTTTGATTATATTTTATTGGATTTATTACGTTTTTATGTTGGACCGGTGAAGAATTTATAGTATGTTGTCTATTAATATATAAGCTTTTAATATTTTTGAGGTAGTCAATGTATTCAATTTCATAGCCTAATTGTAAACACAAGTTTAATTTATAATTTTTATAGTAATTATTTAGGTGTTTTATGTCATTACTGTGTTCATAAAAAGTATAGGGTATTTTAATATATTTACAGTTTTTATAGCCCTGTGAGATTAATTCTAAATTGTTATTAATCATGTTATTATTTAAATATGGATTATGTTGTACATTGGTAACAAATACATTTGTGGACCGCAACTTATATAAAGCATTACACAACTCTGACAAAAGTAGATAGGGCTTTTTATCTTTAGAACCTACCATTAATATTACAATATCATCAGATGTTAGTTTACTAGAAAATTCTTCACTGCAACTGCTCAAAATTTGGGAACTAGTTGCGTATGGTTTGATTATAGACGAAATTTTGTATTTACCGTTCCATTTCTTTAGTCCAAACTTTGTCAGTATTTTCGTCAATCCGCGGGCTTGTTGGCCTCCAAGAATAACTACATTATATTCCTTATCGGCTGGTCTAGATGAGGTACATGATATATCGTTCTTGACGGGTAGTTGTATTATGCAGCTTTCTTTAATCAACTGTGATTGACAAGTAGCGTCATCTGTTGCCGAGGAGTCACTACTTATTTTCAAAACTCCTTTCGTAACGATACTAATATTATTGCAGTCTTGTTTATCGCTGTGCGTCGCAAATTCATTTTGTTGAGATCTATTGCTGGCTTTTTTGTGTTTATTCTTTTGTGAAGAGTTTTTAATACTAGGTGAACCATAATATGCTTCTTTAAAATGTGATATACGCCTTTCTTATACTTTATTATGCTGTTTAAGTTCATGGTTTTCGGAAATTAAATCTTCTATCTCCTTGTGCGCACTCTGAAGTTCACCGTTTAGTTTTCATATTTCTTCTTTAAGGATTTCTATATCATCTGAGTTAGGTATGTCTGGTAAGCTTTTAGAGTGTGGATTTGATGCTAGAGAAGTAAATGATAAGTCCAGTGAATCAACGGACGCGTTTCGGCGATTCTTCCTTTATGTTATATTATTGAGGCTTAATCTTCCTTCAAGACTATCCATTTTCACTTAAGATTGAGCTAATAAGATGTCCAATATCGATTTAGTGTAATGCCATCTATTGTTATGTACCTAACAATCTCTATATTTCATTCAATTATGTTGAAGTGTTATTGGTTTCGCACTTCGACGTTAGATGTCACTTTAATCAATATTCTTCAGTGTATGATTTCAAGAATTTTTTTTTACATTTTAACAGTTGTTTTATAATAAAATATCTATAATTCCTGTTTAAAGTATTCTGGATGGTGTTATTTACACTAATAGATGTTGTATTTGTAATCCTGCATCTCAATAGAACGTTATTTTGTAGATGCAGGATTCAATCACGGCATATCCGAAGAAAGGAGTATCACGGCATATCCGTAGAAAAGAGTATCACACCTATGTGCTTTATAATAGACGATATGAAGGAAGGAATGCCGTAGTTGAATACTGTTGTTCTTGTATACATGGGCGCAGGACATTGGGGGTATGCGCCCATGTTATGAGTGTAATATTTTATTTGGTCTGGATGCAGAACCAGCTCGAAGAAATGAACCACCCGGCAGGTTTGTTGGACCATGTTTTAAGGGATTTAGAAAATGAATAAATGAATGTTGAGAAAATGACGTGACGAACAGTGAGTTATGCTCGCCATTTATTGCGCATGTCCTGTCCGAATTCGTTGTGACGTGAGTATAATAGATAATAAACAATAGAAAAATGATTTTTTTTCTTTGTATCCTTAAATGCCCAGTCCACTCATTTTTAAACTAAATTACTAAAAGCGCCTTTTTAATTACACATAAAGAAACAATTTAAGTATTATTATATAGTATATAAAGTAATATTTAAATTCTGTATAATAAAACATACATACATAGTCTCACGCCTATAACCCCGAAGAGGTAGGCAGAGGTGTATTTCTACACCCACTTTTCGCCACATATACTTTAGTCCCACGTAATAAGGGGCGAGCCTATTGCCGTACCGGGCACATTTCCAGACTCCGTGCTGCTACTGAGAATTTCGTGATGGAAAAACCCAATGACACTGCCCGACCCAGGAATCGAACCCGGGACCCGGATCCCACGCGCACATTTATGCCGCGAGACCAACGAGGCAGTCGTATAGGGTTTGATGTCGAGTTTTCCGTCCCTACGCAAAGATGGTATTTGCATCGTGTTATCCCTTAGTCGCCTCTTACGACACCCACGGGAAGATAGGGGGTGGTGACACTTGTATTCTATGCCGTCAACCACACGGCTATAATAATATAACATAGTATTAGTATAGTATTCAAACATTCAAGCTCAAGCTTTTATTCTCACGTTTTCATAATCAGATAAATAAGGAGATAATCCTCAGTTGATCGTTTATTGAAAAAGGAGGGTAGCCGCCGAAAGCTATTTTGTAAATAATCATAAACTGATAATTAATTACCTCCGAACATAAGATCCGATATATCTATTCTTAAGCAAATCAGTGACTTATATGTGTTAAAAAGCTATAATTTTTACTAAAACAGTGCTAACTTTGACCGAAACAGCGATAAAATAAAGTCGAACAAAGTTTACGGAATGTAGAAAAAATTCTTTCTCGATGCGTCATATACAATTGATTTGAAATAAAAAATAACATTTGTGTATAAAGCGATCGCTAAATTCACCTGCATCTGTAAGCAACTTCGTGGCCTGGTGACGTTGTGACTACCTGTCTGACAAAGAGGGTGCCAGATCGATCCCCAGTCACGCGGGTGTCTTTTTGTAAATAAGTTGTTCTCATAATGATCGGCCATTTTCAATATTTGAACTATAAATAGATCTGTAGATTTTAGATTCGTGTTTGACATATTTTGTATGGAGCTTATGTCAAAAACTGTCAAAAACGAATCTAAAATCTACAGATCTATCTATAATTCGAATATTGAGTTCCGTAGTATGTGAACAATTCTACAAATTTACAGTACATATTTTATTCGGCATAAAACTTCAACTTGAACACACTAAGCTTGTTTCTAAGTCAACAGAGGATGCTAGTAGTATAAAATCGCGCAAAGAGTATACAAATACTACGTAAGAAAATCGCGATGAATATGAATGAAGATAATACTAATATCACGTATCGGAGCAAGCCTTCTAGAGCTGGATCATTGAATGACTTGTCAAACTTATAAGACACAAGTAATAAGTCTATGTTCGGTACTATAATGATGAGTATACCAGACAGTTTTCAAGATAGTAACAATGAAATAATTAATTACTACAACCTACAAATAAAAGCACTCCGGGAGGACCTACAAAGCGCTGACCAAGAGATTGAAAATCTTAACTCAGAAAACTTCCGTTTAAAAAAGGATTTACATGATGTTATCAAAAAATTGACATATTTAAAAAAAATGCGGAACCCTAGAGAGAACACCAAAACCGAAAGCATCACATAAAAAATATAGACCACATCAGACGTCCTCGCCGCTTCGCATCGAAAACAATGTCCCAGCAAATGTAGTGTCTATAATTACTGATACGTGTAATAAGGAGACCCAAACCGAATTATTATCTTCAAAGTCATTGATAAATATGGGTATATTTATCAATGACTTTGAAGATAATAATTCGGTTTGGGTCTCCGAAAACAATGTCCCAGCAAATGTAGTGTCTATAATTACTGATAATTGTAATAAGGAGACCCAAACCGAATTATTATCTTCAAAGTCATTGATAAATATACCCCTATCGGCTAATAATAACAATAATATTCAAAACCAATGTAGTGAGTCAAGAGTAGGAGTAAACAAAAAACAGACAAAGAATAAACTTTTTGTTCTCAGTAATCAATCAATCAATATCTTTATTTTTCGAATATGGGTACATACACGTTGTTACATAAAATATAATTCGCCATACTCAGGTTTTCGCCATGCAAAAATGTTACATAATAAGCAGTATAAAATTTGAAGTGACAATGATTAATAACATCAGCAAAATTTACTGGTTTTCAAGTAAGTGCACAACATGAGATGTCAGTTACAAATACAGATGTTAGGTTTACAATCATTGATAGGAATTAATATATTTACGATGTCAAAAACAAAAAAAAAACATAAAATCAAAATACAAAATAGAATAAAATAAAATATAAGTAATCGATTAATGAAATTATTATTCCCAGCTAAGGAATTACATTCTGCTTACTTCAAACGTTAAGGCATATTTGTTTTTGCAATGTTGTCTTCAAGAAACTCCTTTACCGAGTAATAGGTTTTATTTATAAGAAATTCCTTTAATTTAGATTTAAGTGCATTATTGTCGGAAGTTTCAAGCAAAGACGTAGGTAAATGATTATAGACTCTAGGAATCATACAAAAGACACTATTATTAAGAAGTGCAGTTTTGTTTGGTATGAAATTTATTTTACTTGAATGCCTCTTACTTTTTAATTTAACGACCATGTTATCATTATTTCTTACAAACATAATCAAATCGAAAATATAAATACATGGCAAAGTCAACAATTTTATTTTTGGAAATATTGGTCTGCAGCTCTCAGTCTGTTTAATCATAAAAATAGCCCTGAAGCATCTCTTCTGCGCTCTAAAAACCATTGCTATATCTACGGAATTCCCGCAGAACATAACACCATATATCAAGAGAGGAGTAACATAACCATGGTACGCTGTTATAACTGCAGCAGTATTAACAGTTTTAGACAACATGTAGATGTCATATGAATATTGATTCAGTCTATTGCAAAGCATTTCTACGTGTGACTTCCAATTTGACTGAGAATCAATGGTTACTCCCAAAAATTTCGTTACATTGACGTGTTCTATTTTAGTGCCCGAATAATGAATGTTTATGTCTTGTAAAGTGTCAACTCTGTTTCGGAATGTCATTAATTTAGTTTTATCCAAATTAATTTTTAAATTATTTAAAGCCAACTATTCAACGACTTTTTGTAAAGTATTATTTATATCTAACTCTATTTGTGATTTATCCTAACCTGCAAATATAATAGTACTGTCGTCAGCAAACAAAACTATATTATTATGTGTTATTTTAGTTAGGTCATTGATGTAAATGATGAATAATAGTGGCCCCAACACGCTACCTTGTGGCACGCCAAATCTATTATTTTTGTATTCGGACTTGTATTCTTGCATTTGTTTTGTTAAAGGACATAACCTTGTGATATGTGTAGATTGTTTGCGATTTTTAAGGCAGCTTTGAATAAGATTATAGGCGTTGTATTCAACGTAGTCAAACGCTTTGGTTAAGTCCATATAGAGCTCACAAGCATGATTCTTATTGTCCATCTGTATCATAACACTTTGCAAAAATGAGTAGATTGCCACATTTATCCTTCTATCCCTTCTAAATCCCACTTGTTCTGTCGCGAATAGATTATTTACTTCAAAGTAGCTATATAAGCGCTCATATATTACTTTTTCAACAACTTTGGATAAAGTAGGCACCAATGCAATGGGTCTATAGCAACTCATGTCGTATTTGTCTTTTTTCTTAAAAATTGGTTTGATTATGGTTAACTTTATTTTTTTATTTAAAATTAAATTTTGTCAAATAATTTTGACTTGTGTCACTATATGAAACCTAATTGTGAAATGGCAACATTCTTGAGTAATATTGAATATAAATTGACTAATTGAATTTAAAATGAATATTGCCTTCTTTTTATAGGTGAAAATGACTTGAAGAGAAACAATTGTTTGGAATTAATAAGTATTATAAGAGATAAGTTTCAAAAAATCCGTCATACCAACATTGTTATCTGTGCTCCTACGTATGTAAAAGGTGCACTAATCTACAACTATAAAGTAGAAATGTTTGTTAATCTTATTTACCTTGAATTACAAAAATAATAGATATGCATACTTCTTTGACAGCAACGAGACTTTAAATCAGGATAATATGTTCTTATATAATACTGGCAAATTAAATAGTTATGGCATGAAAAATAAATAATCACAGTAACGATCATACAAAATTAGAGTCAAATAATGTGAATGACTTTTTTCGTGACTAAGCATTTGTATATTTTACATCAGAATATAGCAAGACTACTAAGTAAAACTGATGCGTTATTAGTAAATTTAGTAGAACTCAGCAATAAAGAAATACATGTAGATGTAGTCTGTATAACAGAGCACTTCATAGAAGCAGGCCATGAGCATTTATTAAATTTCCCGAACTATCTTTTAGCAGCTTGTTTTAGTAGAGAGAAGTGTAAAAGAGGGGCTGCTGGTATTTTAGTAAGATATGAACACAAATGGAGAGAGCTTCCAGATATAAAAAACATGAGTTTGAACTTATTGAATTTAAAATAGTTATTGTATTTATATATAGAGTTCCAAAATATAATAATCTAAGCATATTTTTTAGTAAAATTGAAAAACTATTAATGTATATTTCTAAAAATAAATATAAAAATATTGTGTTAGCGGGAGATTTCAATATCGACATTTAAAAAACGAATAATGTTACTATAGACTTGGAATGTTTATTTCTCAATTATAATATGAAATTAGCTCTTAAGCAACCGACCAGATACACTAGTCAAACTTGCATCGACAATTTTGCTCACAACTACCAAAAGCCATGTAAAACTGAAGTGTTAGAATTTGGATTGTCAGACCATACTTCTCAAATAATAAGGATACCTGTTAAAAAAATCTGATTTTAAAGATATGGCGTAAGACAGTGCGTGACTACAATGACGATAACATAAATAAATTCAGGGAATGTTTAAATAGTCTTTCGTTCTCTGAAGTATATGATGCTACTGATCCAAATACAGCTTATAACCATTTTTTTATACAGACTTTAAACTATTTTATGACCTATGTTTCCCTAGAAAGCATCGTATCGCAAAAGTAAACCAAAAGCTTAAAATATTGGTGTTGAAATAAATAAAACATTCTGACACTGAAATGGTAGACGCGTGCCAAATGCTATTTAGCCTTCATAATGTTTCTCTAATTCTTATTTGTGTAACTCGATAATAATGGCAAGTGGATCTTTTATAACTTAAAGATAAACTGTATTTTGAAAATAAGTGAACTTGAAACTGGTTAAGATATCGTGCTACAGTCATCAAGTTACAATGCCTAAAGAAAAAGTAATAAAAAGAAAATTGACCTAAGAACCAACAACAAACTTATAATTACGTTTAATGTGCAAAAAGCAATGACCTCTTTTCTCAACAGATGGCGTTGTTCCTTTTATTTAAAACACGCTGTGTCCATGATATTGTCACCTCCGTGTGTGTGTATATAGCAAAGGTGATGACGTTATGTGATGCATTTGAATAAGAGAAATTAAAAACATTGCCATAAATTAGGTTTATTTTGGTTTTATTTATACAAATCTACTAGCTGATACCTACCCTGTAATCGTTTACATCTAAAAATAAATGCGGATTTATTCAATGAAGGATGGCCTAAGGATCTGTTTGACTTGGCAACTTAGTTGCAATATAACTGCTATCGTAGCATTCGATACCACAGTAGAACTCATTCCACCCACAAGCGTTTTCATCCAGCACTAAACAGCACCGTTGGTACATTCTCCAAAGCACTAACTATTTTGGGCCATGATGTTTAATAAACGACCCTCTATTAATTCTCGCCCAGACAATTTGCGGCTTAAAATCATAATAGGTATTGAAGCGCCAATCCCACCTTACGTGAACTGTGCGGTGACATTTTGACTGACGTTACATTAGAAGTGGCCGGGACGTTTGGACACGTTGTCAGCGCCGTCACACCGAACATTGTTTATGAAGTGCCATATACGATGCTATCTCTTGGATTTACATGTGTAATATATTGCCTATGATGTAAGGATAGTGTTTGTGAAATGGAAGTATCCATCATCTTGTTTCGACGCTGCACTGGCAGAGCTTATGGCTGTTAAAGTACTTCGCTGCAACATGCGTTTTTTGTTGCTGAAATATAGTGTAAAAATAGCAGAAAAAAATGGGATATAGGTTATCATTTAATCACAATTCAAAGACAGATGCTATGCGATTTTTGGGTTGTAAGAATACTTGCCTAGTAGAATCTAAGAATTATTATTCCTAGGAAACACTGACCTAGATGAGGAGTCCTATACATTTGACATACATACTAACCAGATCAATTCACATGATACCAAAGGCTGGCATTCTATTAATAATTAGTAAAACTCTGAGTAAAACGTCTTGTCTACGCAGGTATACTGTGCGGTTAACTCGTTCCGTTTGAATTTAAGTCAGCTAGTATCATGGAGCGAAACTCTTACAAATATATTAAGTAACTAATACTAGCTTTCGAAGATATTCAGGTTCAAAAAATATATTCGAAAATAGATCAACGGTATTTTGACCCGAACTTACTCAAAAGTAAGTCTGCCTAATACTACTCTTTTCGATATTCTACAGACTTAAGAACAATAGCAAATAATTCAACGACTGCAATTAAACTTGTCTTTATTCTGAGAGTATTGCATCGTGCGATAACAAAGACTGCGCGAGTAACGGGCAAGTGCCACGCGTTGTCCACTAGCGACCGAGCGATTGACCTGTTTTCTTTAACGGGAGTAACTTGCGCTCTGATGCTAGTATATGATTTATATATGGGGTATGTTTGTCCGTGTGGTGACGGATTAAGAATACGGAATGTCAATACCCCATATCATCCCATGAGTGTCGTAAGAGGGAGCATATTATGCAGAGAACAGCACTGTAAGAGAAGGAAAACTTGATACAAACCCTATACCAATCCGTTGGGCCAGGGTGGTATAGTAGGCCAATTCCTCCTTTCAAAGGAGAGGCTTAGTCCAGCAGTGGACTGTTAAAAGCTGATCATGTATTTATGGGGGATGGTTCCGCTTTATTTCTGTTTAGTCTTTGGATTATGATGCTGTACCCTAACGATGAGCTAGATCTATACTAATATAATAAAGCGGAAGAGTTTGTTTGTTTGTTTGTTTGTTTGTTTATTTGTTTGTTTGTTTGTTTGTTTGAACGCGCTAATCTCAGGAACTACCAGTCGGATCTGAAAAATTATTTTTGTATACGATAGCCCAGTTTTTACGGAAGGCTATAGGCTATATAACATCACGCTTCGACCCTTTGGGGCCAGGCAAAAGGCTAAAAAGTCTAAAAGATAATGTCGGCTAATCTCAGGAACTAGCAGTCGGATTAGAAAAATTGTTATTGCCTATGATAGCCCAAGTATTCCGAAAGGCTATAGGCTATATAAAATTACGCCACAACTTTTAGGGGCCAGACAAAAATAATAAAATGGTCAAACGAGAAGGGAGAGGGTTGGGTCAAAGGCAAAAAAGGCTAAACGAATAGGATACAATCTATATGGGTATCGTTTTCAAGATTTTCGGGACGCTGATTAATAATATGAAATTTATTTAGTGATCCAAGATGGCGGACGGGAAATCAAAGATGGCGGATGAGAAAATTTAAAAAATCAATATGGGTATCGCCTTCGATATTTTAGGGGGTGGGGAATCGAAATACAACATCTATTTCGTGATCAAAGATGGCGGATGGGAAATCAAAGATGGCGGATGGAAAAAAATTATAAAATCAATATTGGTATCGTCTGCGATGTTAAAAGGGATGGGGAATCCAAATACAACATCTGTTTCGTGATTCAAGATGGTGGATGGGAAATCAAAGATGGCGGATGGGAAAAATTTTAAAAATCAATATGGGTATCGTCTCTGATGATTTAAGGGATGGAGAATGCAAATACAACAACTATTTCGTGATCAAAGATGGCGGATAGGAAATCAAAGATGGCGGATGGGAAAAATTTTAAAAATCAATATGGGTATCGTCCCTGATGATTTAAGGGATGGTGAATTCAAATACAACATCTATTTCGTGATCAAAGATGGCGGATCGGAAATCAAAGATGGCGGATGGGATTTTTTTTAAAGTCGATATGGGTATCGTCTCCGATATTTTAAGGAATGGGGAATTCAAAAACACCATCTATTTCGTGATCAAAGATGGCGGATGGATTTTTTTTTTTAAATCAATATGGGTATCGTCTCCGATGTTTAAAGGGATGGGAAATCCAAATACAACATCTATTTCGTGATTCAAGATGGTGGATGGGAAATCAAAGATGGCGGATGGGAAAATTTAAAAATATCAATATTGGTATCGTCTCCGATGTTTAAAGGGATGTGGAATCTAAATACAACATCTATTTCGTGATTCAAGATGGCGGATGGGAAATAAAAAATGGCGGATGGGAAAAATTTTAAAAATCAACATGGGTATCGTCTCCGATGTTTAAAGGGATGGGGAATCCAAGTAAAACATCTATTTCGTGATTCAAGATGGCGGATGGGAAATCAAAAATGGCGGATGGGAAAAATTTATAAAATCAATATCGGTATCGTCGCCGATATTTAAAGGGATGGGGAATCCAAATCCGACATCTATTTCATGATCAAAGATGGCGGATGAGAAATCAAAGATGGCGGATGAGAAAGTTTTAAAAAATCAATATGGTTATCGTCTCCGATGTTTTAAGGGATGGCGAATCTAAATACAACATCTATTTCGTGATCAAAGATGGCGGATAGGAAATCAAAGATGGCGGACGGGATCTTTTTAAAGTCGATATGGGTATCGTCTCCGATATTTTAAGGAATGGGGAATTCAAAAACACCATCTATTTCGTGATCAAAGATGGCGAATGGGATTTTTTTTTTAAAATCAATATGGGTATCGTCTCCGATGTTTGAAGGGATGGGGAATCCAAATACAACATCTATTTCGTGCTTCAAGATGGCGGATGGGAAATAAAAAATGACGGATCGGAAAAATTTAAAAAATCAATATGGGTATCGTTTCCGATGTTTAAAGGGATGGCGAATCCAAATACAACATTTATTTCGTGATTCAAGATGGCGGATGGGAAATCAAAAATGGCGGATGGGAAAAATTAAAAAAATCAATATCGGTTTCGTCGCGATATTTAAAGGGATGGGGAATCCAAATCCGACATCTATTTCGTGATCAAAGATGGCGGATGAGAAATCAAAGATGGCGGATGAGAAAGTTTTAAAAAATCAATATGGTTATCGTCTCCGATGTTTTAAGGGATGGCGAATCTAAATACTACATCTATTTCGTGATCAAAGATGGCGGATAGGAAATCAAAGATGGCGGACGGGATCTTTTTAAAGTCGATATGGGTATCGTCTCCGATATTTTAAGGAATGGGGAATTCAAAAACACCATCTATTTCGTGATCAAAGATGGCGGATGGGTTTTTTTTTTAAATCAATATGGGTATCGTCTCCGATGTTTGAAGGGATGGGGAATCCAAATACAACATCTATTTCGTGATTCAAGATGGCGGATGGGAAATCAAAGATGGCGGATGGGAAAAATTTAAAAAATCAATATGGGTATCGTCTCTGATGATTTAAGGGATGGTGAATCCAAATACAACATCTATTTCGTGATCAAAGATGGCGGATAGGAAATCAAAGATGGCGGATAGGAAATCAAAGATGGCGGACGGGTTTTTTTTTAAGTCGATATGGGTATCGTCTCCGATATTTTAAGGAATGGGCAAATCAATATTATATAAAAATCTATGTTTGTTTTTGCATCATTTATAGACCCTGGAATGATAAGAGATTAAGCGCTAAGTCAATGGTAACTTTAGAAAAAGGGGCTTGGCAAAAAGGGAATTAAATAAAAACTCTTAAAAAGGCGATACGGAGTTCGCTGGGTCAGCTAGTTGTAGTATAAAATTCTACCACACACGCACAACACCATCTAGTTCCACACGAAGCAAAGGTCGTACTATGGGTACTATACATGTATACTAAACTTACAAATATACATTTGTTCTTATACATTTATATTATAAATAGAAACACCAAGATCAAGACATTATGACATACTATTCATGGCCACGCAAACAAATGTTTTTGCGGGACATTTGAACCCGCGACTACGGCATGGCAGTAATTTACACTCCCGCTTCGCCATCAGGCGTCAAATGGTAGATACATTATAAATACATGATTCATAGCATTGCAGAGGTTTTTTGAATATCAATGATTGTAGTACGAAAATTCATGCATCGAAATAATTATAGACTGCCTCCGTGGTCCAGTGGTTAGCGTATGCGACTGCTGATTGGAGGTCCCAGGTTCGATTCCCGGGTCGGGCATAAGTATACTAGTTATTCCAAGTTCTCAGTAGCAGCACGGAGTCTGGTAATGTGCCCGGTAACGGTAGTAGGCTCGCCCCCTTACCTAAAAATTCATGGCGAAATGTGGGTGTGATAATACACCTCTGCCAACCCCTTCGGGGATACAGGCGTGAGTCTATATATATAAAAAAGATTTTTTTTATTTATTTTATTTATTTGACTTCATACACATAATATACATGTATCGGCGGACTTAATGCCTGAGGCATTCTCTAACAGTCTACCTTGGGGTGATGCAGAGATATATGAAGTAGGTGCAAGCTGAAGTCTTAGGGACTAACAAAGCATTATTTATATGTATATACAAATCAATAACTACATCCTAATTACATACAATACATATACAAAATAGTAAATAAGTACTATAAAATATAAACCTACATATATATGTTAAATATATATATATATATATAAATGAATAGATATTATATATATATATATATATATAATAAAATTGACTAGAGATATCAATTCTGCGATGATCCAGAAATTTCGGCGTGTAGGAGCTCTCGTACTTTCAATTTGAATGTGTGTCTGCTGGTGGCCGTCCTGATCTCTAGAGGGAGGGCGTTCCACAGAAGGACAGATTGCACGGGAAAAGATGAGTGAATGAAGTCAGAGCTGTGTGAAGGACATAGAGGAATAGATTATTAGAGAAGACGCGAGAGTAAACGCGCTGTAGGCCGTGACCGGGCCGTGAGCCTTAAGCTTGGTTTTTATTTAACACTCAGATAAGGCCAGAGGCTGATTTGAATTAGGAAGTGGAGGCTCTAAAGCTTCGTGCTCACTGAAAAAAATATGTTGCGTATTTTTGTGTATTAAAATTTTATGCCTCTAGTTGTTTACTTTTATTCGACTTGGTTGATCCGATGTCATTGGATCTTATGTTAATCGTGATTTTGGAGTATAGCGTTCGATTAAATGAAGTTTAATTAAAAGTTCTGTAAGAAGTCTGGCAATAAGCGTTCTTCCATTTTCAGAATGAAGGCTTACTTTAAAGTAAGCTTGGTGGAATAGTCGTGGGTTCTTGGTGACATCAGGTAAGGAGTACACCTCTTTCTGCCTGACCTTTCCTGACCGGAATCGCATCCCTGGCATTATTCTACCATTATTGTTTTGGTGCACTTTGAATAATTGGGGTTTACTTTATTAGATTTGTTGCAAATACTTTGAGCAAAAGGAAGTGTGCTAAGAGTGGTAGGCAAGATCACATTACAACGGCGTAATTCTGAGACCGACGCTATTTTATTGAGTTATCAGAAACTGGATAGACGGTCTTTTCAGTAGGTTCCGTGTATAATCCTTTCTAGTCTCTTTGTGGGTTATATATTCGTATGTCTTTGCATTTATTTTGAGTCTTACTAAGTTATGCTAGCGTCGATGCGTAGTGTGTCCACTTCGCAAAAGATCAAGGTACTAATTCATGGCTCAGCGCTAAGCCTGTTTATTCGCTAATACAAGCCTGCATAAAATTTGATCTTGTTTTCAATTTATTTGGCAGTATCCTATTATGTCCGGGAAAATAAATGTAATAGTATGTTAAATAAAACATAGTTATAGCGGGATAATTTGCTTTGGCGGTTTTAAATTAAGCTTGTTGTGAATAGATACGAGGATTTAGTACTTAATTGTATTTTATTTTGCCAATTTAAGCTTCATCATTTGTTATAAGCTGGATTTAGTCTTGAATTAAATTATAATTATACATACATACATAGTCTCACGCCCATAACCCCGAAGAGGTAGGCAGAGGTGTATTTCTACACCCACTTTTCGCCAGATATACTTTAGTCCCACGTAATAAGGGGCGAGCCTATTGCCGTAATTATAATTATGTTAAGGAATATACTGTTATCAAGTAGTAATGAGAATGTCTTTAAAACCCAACGTAAAAGTTTTATTAAATACGATAGACTCAACTTAATAAGAACTGATGGTTCTTAAATTGCTTACGATATTTCGTTATAATATAGCTAAGAACACTTTCAATTTGTCTCTATGACAGAACAAACCCAAAATTGATTTAACGTTTTGCAAGCTACTATGTCACATGCAAACAGACAGACGAAACTTATAACACTGAATACTTTTTGGTAGTAGTAATAATATTGTTATTAATGTATCCGTAGTAGTAATATTTTAATAAACATACGGATGCTACAAACGCGTCAGTTGGACGTTGCTTTTTAAAATACTAAATTCTATAAAAATAAAATCCAACGATGCTAAGCTTTTTACAAACATTGAAACAAAGGAGATAAAGCTCTCAGCATTGGAATAAATCCTAATTTTTTTATGGGGACTTAGTACCTACTATGTATGTAATCAAAGTAACTAAATTGTAAATTCTATCTATCTATCTGGTCTCTGTAATATTACTGCGTATAGTGCATAATAAAGCGTTGTCTATCTATCTATCTTACTTACGCAATTTATAAATGAGACTGAAAACCTTAAAAAAATTTTTTTTTTAGAAAAATATCAGCCAGTATTAGTTATACTAATTTAACCCTAAAGCATCATCATCGCTAGGACGATCTAGTGTTATTCCGGTTGCATCCAAGACTTACTAACTTTGGAACCCGAAATCAGCTATAGTTATCGAATTTCGGCTTTAGTCTTATCAGATTTGATAGAATATAGGCTTTTCCACAGAGCGCCTGCCGTCTGACCACCTTAAACCAAAGGTAAAGCGGTATAGCATAGTTTAGGCCAGGAATATTACTATTAAAGCATATTGCCTATAGTCAGTCAATTGGAAGAAAGTAACTAAGTACTCTGGAAGCAGATATCTTTCAATCATCGTGAACTTCGGGGTTCTTTCCTCATTTTATTGCACCCACGAGGACATGATATAAAATCAGATCACACTATTCTTAGTATACCTTTTACTTGAAACAAAAATCTGAAGGTTTTGATAACTTAGAATTTGGCCTTAGCTAGAGCAACTCAGCTGAGTAATTACTGACAGTGTGCTGAAGATAGTGGCTTAATAAATCTAGTTACGGGTCGTGATTTTTTGTATCAGTTGTCTATTTTGGTTCTTTTGTTATTCTTTTTGTTCGTAAAAGTGTGTGGTGGTGCTGGTGTGGGAATTTACAGGTTACCCAAAGGCCTCTGATATGTGCTAACAATTCTTGTCCCGAGACAAAAACTGGGACCAACAGTTTTACGCATGGATAATCTATCGGCTTGATATATTTTTCTTTAAAAGCATCCATGGACTAAATATAGTTCAAACCTTATCTCCTTAAGCTAACTCCTTAACCTTATCACTTAGTAGAAGTTACATGGCTAATTATTATTATGCTTTACTGTATTGAAATTAATGACCAGCTTCTTTGATAATTTTTGTCGATATTGGTATATAACGTCTGGAGCACCAGACTGTATATAATAATATTAAATCCTTATTTTGTAACGTCTAAAGTATTCGTTCTTTGAAAGATCATTGAACGATATTTTGTAGAACCAAAAACCAAGAGTACCTACACTTCTTCCGTTAAGCCTAGCCTTACAAATCAAAGTTTCTATAGAAATTTAAGAGCGTTTATTCCGGCCGCGCCGATTTCATGGATTTTCATTGTAAGATTACGGTGAAGATAAATAACACTGAATAATAAAAACTTGAAAATCTGAAAGGTCATTCTATAACTTAGAAAGTGTATTAGAAAAATATATGACCTTTCATAATAAATATTTGAAAACTGACGAATTTAAATTGCACGTTTTCGTAAAATCTGTAGATCAAGGTAGATTCATTGCTGGATTGTGCAAAAAAGGCAAGTTGTTTTTGAATCCTGTAAATGCAGTCTATATAATCATAAGACGTTCCTGAACATGTATTAACAAAATTGTGTACTTTCATTCAATTTTTTAAAGAAAACCGTCGTCGTTCAAAACAGAGTTATAGCTCAATTTTGGCGCTCAATCCTGCTATTAGTTCTAATAAACCACTGTGATAATCATATAAATACAAACACATATCTGAAGTTTCGGTTGCATATTATATCATATAAAAAAATTGGAATCTAAACATTTCTTTTGGAATTTATATGATTTTTTTAAAGTGACCTATAAATCTTGAAACGCAACGCCGTCTCAGCCACTCCGCGCCAAGCGCTCTCAAGGGGTGGACGTATCGCTCGTCGCCGCGCACGCCATATTACGTAAATATAATATTTCACTACGTTTATAGCACGGCCGAACCTTCTTGATCCGTAAGATTTTTTTTACTCATATAAATACTTCATGTAAGTAACTGTTCATGTTATTATTATGTAACTTGACTGACCTTTTGGTTTAGTCTAACGATTAGTATTACCAGACTGCTAAGTCATACATATATTTATGATTTGATTCCCGTCCTTAAATAATATTTGTATGGATTATGGTTCTTTACAATTAGACTTTACACGCACATGTATATAGGTACCTAAGACGTAGTTATGTATTATTTTCAGATTACAGGAAATATGGGTATAAGACAAAACCCTGGGCACATCCCTATGGGAACGTTAAATGAAAAAAAAAACATTGCGGAAAATAATATGAAAAGGGCAAGAGAAGCTAAAAAGGAGTAAAATATGATTATATTTTTGTTAGAATCAGTCTTTTAGAAATTTTGTAACAGTGTTATATCTTATAGGTCCATAGGGTTCCCACCAAGAACTTAGGGTCCCTAGCCAACCTCACCTGCAAGTGGTGCACCTGCCGATCAACGGACGAGGCTCTGGCAAACAAAATATCCCGATAAGCGGCAATAGGCTCGCCACCTATTACGTGGGATCAAAACACTGGTGAAAAGTGGGCGTTTAATATGCCTCTGCCTACCCCTTCGGGGAAACAGGCGTGAGTCTATGTATGTATGTTATATCTTACATCAAATTATTGAATTACAGAAAGGTACTCTCTAATGCAGCTAACACAAAGGCACTAGATAACACAGATGCAATTCTGCAAAATCAAGTAATTTTATACTTAATAAATTTGTATTTCCCTTCATATATGTTCTACTTTGCGATTCTTTCAATATTGTATTATATTTTATAGAAGATGCATGCATCAGTGGGAACATGTACTTCTGATTCCTCAAAAAAAAATCTGGTCGATCAACCTTTTGGCACACCTCCACCTACCACTTCGCTAAGTTCTATTAGTAATAACGACACTGATGATACAATGGTGACTATATTTATTTAATTTAGTTTTGTGATGATAAATTGATGAAGTAAAGCGACGTTTCGGTTGTTTTACATGAACCGTAGTCACGCAGATGGACCACGGGTTAGTTAGTAATGAATTATCAATTCAAGATCTGTCAGTTTAAAAGGAATCACTACAAAACTAAACATAAACAGCATAAAAAGTCCGTAAACAGGAGTTTAATAACAAGATATTCAGTCAGTTGATTTTGGACTGATTTTCAACCATTGTTTTATTAGAAATTTTATCAATTGAAAGGTAAATTGGCAGTTTGGCACCTTAGTATGGAAACCACACACATGGTGAAAACAAACAAAAATATAGCAGAGTATATTCATCTATGGATCTTATTTACTATGGCATTAGTCGCATTAATGTGAGCTCAGGACACTAAAAAAATCAAATGTTATCTATGTATATATCCATACTCATTATCTCTGAAACTACTGATCCGATTTAAAAAAAATATTTTTGTGTGCGGTAGCCACATTCATGGGAAAGGTCATAGGCTACTTTTTATCCCGATATTCCCGCGGGATCACTGAATGAGGCCGACGAAGTCACGGGCGTTCGCTTATTAATTGATATAGGTAAGAAAAATTAAATGCTAATTCATTAAAATATTTTTTATTTAATTTGATCCAAAGCAATCATAAGATCATTTAAAAAGGCAGCGGATGCGTCTGTTGCTTCCTGGTGTATGGCCCAAGACAGATAATAAACAATGCTAGCGATATGGGCGCAGCTATTTAATGTGCGAAAAAAACCTCTTCAATGTGCGAAAGAGACAGCGTATAATATATCTCTAAACATTAGCTCATTTCGATATTATTTTTATGCCTTTATAAGATGAAATAAAATTCTTTAATACCGTTTGTTTTCTTTTCTAAAGGAACCTGTACATTTGTCTCCGACGATTTTTAATCAAATAATTATATGCAATAAAAGGTCATATTATTCCCCTTTGTTTAAAACTATTTTGGTTAATGTCCGCCACTGTTCGCAAAGCGGGTCAGATATGCCCAATGACCTTTTCCCTCCAATATTTTGTAGACAGGAGATGCATCAGCAGGATCATGTATTTTTGATACATCTAAAGGTAACCTGGGTGATCCACCTTTTAACACAACGTCAACTATCACCACTCTTGCGACGTATTACCATAGAGCATAGATATTTATTTATAGAGATGTATTTCTTATCGGCGCTTTTAAGACAAACTTTCTGTGACCAGTGTGACCCATATTGCCGCTTGGCGGCGTGGCAGTCGCGCTGTGACAGCTGAGTCTACGAGTGCAAGAGAGACGAAAGTTTCTTCTGTGTCACTTAACTACGAGAGCAAGAAAGACGGAGAACGACGCCAGCGCCGCCAACTACGTACTACACTGACAACCGTCAATACGCCAACTTTGATCGGCACACGATATCCTTAAGACAGGGGTTCCCAACCTTTTCTTGATCAGGGACCACTTTTATGTTATTCTTGTTAGCAGGGACCTCTGTGAAGGGATAATTAAAATAAAGTGAAATAATCAAAATGAAACTTTAATTTAAAATTCAAAACTTTAACATAAAAACAACTAATAATATTTTTTGGATAAACTTCTGTGTTGTTGTTGTGTGACATAAACTTGTTTTAATGTGATTTCTGAGCTTGCATCTTCTTTACGAGTTCGGCTACCCTAGGACTAATATTGTTACTCAAAGCTACGCGCAAATCATCACTAACTTTTAAACGATTCATCGCCTTGTTTTTAATTACCAGTAAAGCAGAAAATCCTTGTTCACACAAATACGTTGTCGAGAAAACCATAAAATAGCGCAAGGCGATTTCTAGAAGTTTAGAATAGGAAATTGCCTTTTTACACCAAAACGACTCAAGTGAATTCGACTCAAAAGCATCCATGCAGTTTCTGTCGTTTTGTAATTCAATGAGTTCTTCCTGGATTCCTTCAATAACTTCACCAGCGTCCGTGCTAAAAGGGTTACGAATCAGTTTTTGATCAACTTTAGCTTCTTCTGTATAATCGGGAAAATAACGATTGAATTCATCAATCAAAATTTGTAAATGAGTCTTGATGTTTTCTTTTATATTTGCCTCACCTGCGTCACACTTTTTGTCATCTACAAGTGCTTTCAATGTTGCAAATGCAGAATAATTATTTTCTTCAATTTTACGTAAGCACAACTGAAGTTTACAAATAAAAGCGCGAAGTTTATCTTCAAAAATGAATATATTTGCTACATTTTGTAATTGTTTATTGCCAGAACCTTGCAGTTGGATATTCAACTTATTTAAGTGTGTAAAAATATCTACAAGATAAACTAAATTCATCTGACATGTCTGATTAGTAAACTGTTTCGCCAAATCGTTATTTTTTTTGTCAACCAGCAAAATCTCAACCTCTGCTCTCAGTTCATATAATCTTCCCAACATATTACCTTTCGATAGCCATCGAACTTCTGTGTGAAAGAGAAGTGCCTCATGTTCAGAGTCCATTTCAGAGCACATTTTTTTTAAAAGGCGTGTATTTAAGGCGCTGGTTTTTATAAAAT
The DNA here is from genome assembly GCA_944739405.2 of Euclidia mi. Taxonomy (NCBI): domain Eukaryota; kingdom Metazoa; phylum Arthropoda; class Insecta; order Lepidoptera; family Erebidae; genus Euclidia; species Euclidia mi. Next base: position 12,144,730 of record OX123188.2, on the reverse strand, counting down.
TTACAACTTTTATAGCCAATTGCAGTGTATCATTAAGGCATCCGGGAAGAGTTTTAGAAGCTAAAGCCTGGCGATGTATGATGCAATGTGTTGTTATTGCATTGGGATTTTTCTGTTTTACTAACGTCGCCAGACCAGAACGTGATCCCAACATTGCGGGAGCACCATCAGTACAGAGGGCAACGAGTTTATCCCACATAAGATTATGTTTCTCAAAATATTCCGATATGGAGTTCATAACGTCGATACCTTTTGATGTTGTCTCCAGTTCCTGTGAAATCAGTAATTCTTCTTTGATTATGTTGTCGTCATCTAAAAAGCGCACAAATACAAGTAGTTGGCAACAATTCGAAATGTCGGTCGATTCATCACACTGCAAAGCGAAAAATGGCGACTTTTTGATTCTTGACACAAGTTGCTCCTCGATATCATTTGACATAAGTTCAATTCGAGCTTTGACGGTGTTATTCGACAGAGGTATATCTTGTATTTTTTTCTTGGCTTCTAATCCCAAAACTTCTTCGACGGCTTTGATCAAACACGGTTTCACGAGTGTTTCACCGACTGTGTGAGGTTTTTTAGAATGTGCTATTAATTTTGAAATCTCAAAAGACGCTACTAATGCTTTTTCTGATGTTGCAAATCTTGTACCACTAGGCCCGAGTTTCATTTTTTTTAGGTTCTCTAATTTGCCTTCAAAAAATTCTTGCGGACGGTCAGACAAATGAGAATGTACCGTTTCCAAGTGACGTTTTAATTTCGCTGGTTTCAACGCGTCATTTGCGAGAACGGTTGCGGATATAACGCACTGTGGTTTTATTTCTCCGTTACTTTCTATTGAGGTAAATCCAAATTTTATATAACTATTGTCGTATTTTCTCTTAGGTGCCATGTTCTGAAAATAACAACCATTTTATTAAAAAAATAAGACACCCGTTGCATGTTAACTAATTGTACTTAGTTTTATGAGTAAGTTTATCATGAAAACGAAATCTTTACACACAATAAAAGATTACCCTTGCTTTCGCAGCCGAGTGATAAAAGCGTAAAACTCTATTATAATATGATCGCGAAAGCTTAAATAAAAATATTTCTTTTTAAAATAATGATCACCGTAGTTTTAGTTCACAAACGGATTCTGATAAGCAATAATGTGTCAATCCACACAAAGTACAATTCAAAGTTTTTGACATATTTGAATAATATATCACGTATTTAACATTCTATAAAAGAGTTTTAAGTCACCAAAAAGAGAAAGGTTTAAAAAATATACTTATAATAAAACGAATCAAAATAATATTCTCATTTTAAAGAATATTCTAGATTATTTTATTTTTGTAATATCAATCTATTTCTAATCCATTATTCTTTTTTATTAGGCAAACCGAGCAATATGCAGTTGATACATGTTTTTTTAAACAAACTTTAAACACCAGTAATCGCTTGTCACGAAGCGCGACGAACCAATTTTAATAATATCATGTCTCGCCAGTATCACTTCCCGCTTACACATGAAGCGGCATCCCACTCGTCTGTTGACGCAACGGTTAACGAGGCCCGCACTCGCGTGCATCATGCACCGGCGCGCCGACCGAACGCGGCTGTCGCGTGACCAAAACTTAGCTTAACTTATTTATCAAAACAAAATATTCACTTACCTCTATTATTTAGAAACAAATTCAAGATAATTACAGTTAAAAACAATGGTCAGTACTAAATGATTCACTTCCTCGCACAAATAAGTAATACTAAATACTATTACTGAACCTCAAATATAACAAATGACAACGCAATACGTAGGTGATTCCTTACACGAGATCGCAGACGTTCTGTTCAACTGTTGTCTTCGCGGCGGCCGGCCGCGAGTACCGCCCCCACCACCCGCGCCTTCTCACTCACTGCACGGCGATCGCTAAGCCGTTACCGCCCGCCAAATTTAAAATCATTAGCGGACCATATTTTAGCTTCTGGGGACCACTGGTGGTCCACGGACCACCGGTTGGGAACCCCTGCCTTAAGAAATAAGCTTCTATTATGTAAAAATTTGTATTCATTGGTATTACGACGACACCGATTATACAATGGTCAATATTATGCCTACTTTACTTAATTTTGTGGTGACGTAATTATCAGCAGTCGTTTAAGTAAAAATAAATTCATTAATTTTTCAATAAAAACAACCCGTGAATTACTCTTTATTAAAAAATAAATCCATCATTTTCCATACATTTACCATGTAGAGATTATACATAATGGTTTTGAAATCGAATATTTTATATACTTATGTAATCTGCTGTTATGACGGTATTTTATTTTTTGAAGTTCTTCTTTTTTTGAGTCTGGGTTATCAGCAGCTGATTCGATCGCTCCAAGAAATTATACTTAATCAACCCCATTTAAATCCCTTTGTAGTCAAAATAACTTTTCATTATTTGTTTCAAGGAAATTGAGACCGAAATTGCGCCAGAACCAACGGAATGGCGAAATCAATCTAGAAACATAAACAAAATTGGAGTGTCTGTTTATAATATTAAAATAACAGCATTTTACTAAATGCATATGGATGTATATACTGTACATAGACCGAAATGATTTTTTTTTTAATTTTTGTCTGTTTGTTCTCGCTAATCTCTAGAACGGCTGGGGCTGGACCGATTTTGACGGGATTTTCACTGGCGGATAGCTGATGTACCAAGGAGTATCATCATCATCATCAGCCTTTAACAGTCCACTGCTGGACTAGGCCTCTCCTTTTAAAGGAGGAATTGGCCTACTATACCACGCTGGCCAAACGGGTTGGTATAGGGTTTGTATCAAGTTTTCCTTCTCTTACAGTGCTGTTCTCTGCATAATATGCTCCCTCTGTCGGCTCTTACGACACCCATGGGATGATATGGGGTGGTGATAATCCGTATTCTTAATCCGTCACCACACGGACAGTAGGAGTAACTTAGGCTATAAATTAACCGGGTATGCGAAGAAGTTCCCTCAAACTGCGGGAAACAGCTAGTATTATATACATGAATAATAAATGTATATTTGAAATGTGACAATTATGTTGATGACAATTATAAATTATTTCTATCATATAATAAAACTGCGCCAAATTATTATAAATAGTCGTTGTTATCCTGAGAAACATCATCCTACTAAATAAAATAATATCTAGATTTATTTGATACCTTTAAATGCATGTGCATTGAAAATAATGAATTTGAATACTATCATATCATAATCGAAGTATTACATAGACGAATACTGGTCATGTATGGCAAGAAGGATCAAGATTATTATTCCACGAGATACCGTCATAGTGCGCCGGGTCTCGCATGCGCGGTGCGCGGGCGACCGCGGTACTATAAAAACCTAAACTCGAGCCGCCGCCGGAGGCGTATACGCTCTTAACTGCGGTCAGACCTTTTAGAAGCCAATCAAAACAATGAAGTGGCTGTCAATACGTTTTTATATACATATCTTCACAAAGTCATGTGACAATGTTACATTATTCTAGTACGCACAATTTAGTACCAAATTTCGACCACATATTTTTCTTCATTGTAATTCCAACTAGTTTAATAGTTACGATGGGTGAAACACAAACTACGTCCCGGCTTTACCCAAAGGAATCATTGTTATTGTGGGCACTAAAATTGTTGGACCATAACATTTTACCACGCGTGACATGCCTTTACAAACCCCTGTAAATATATGCAGCTAGACAACCAAATTAAATTCTTAATGCTTTAAAGATAGAGACGTCCGTGTCTGCATTAATTGAAGGTCTATATTATGCTCTTGTGACGTTTATTACTCAGTGTTTGCTCAGAGGAAAATAATACCTTCGCGATGTTGAGACGGAATTTGGATACTTTGTTTTCGAGTTTTTTAAATAATGTGCAATGTGCATTGGGTTCCCACCAAGAACTTAGGGTCCCAAGTCAACCTCACCTGCAAGTGGTGCACCTGCCGATCAACGGACGAGGCTCTGGCAAACAAAATATCCCGATAAGCGGCAATAGGCTCGCCACCTATTACGTGGGATCGAAACACTGGCGAAAAGTGGGCGTTTAATAGGCCTCTGCTTATCCCTTCGGGGAGACAGGCGTGAGTCTATGTATGTATGTATGTTAAATAATGTTGTGGATAGGATTTTTTAGCGTAGATTTTCCCCCGTTAACTATTAGTGGTTCCTTTTATGGGTTACGCGAGTGACTAATGTGTTTATAGTGAGGGGAAATAAGTTTGTTTTACAGTTTCGGTTAATCTATTTTTTGGTTGTACTGCTGATTTGCTTTTGTGTTCAGACGTGATTCGATTTATTGTATTTATAGACGAGTTTGCTAGCTGATGTTGTAGAGTTGTTTATGATAATTTGTCTTGTTTTTGAACTCCAACTATGTGTAGTTGGAGTTCAAAAACAAGTCTTCAGTCAGAATCAATTGCAAAATTAATTAAAATGTAGTGTGTACATTTCAATTTATTTTGCAATACAATGTGTGTAAGAGTCTATATTAAAATACCCAAGATATTAAAGTACTATAATATTGGACAATTTAAAAATAAATTGTATAAATGGCTAATAGAACAAAATTTCTATAGCATCAAAGAATTCTGTGACAGTAAATAATTATGATTTAAATGTGTATAATTTGCATGCTTGTATAATACTGGCAAAACATGTATGCTCTGTATAATTCCTGTTACACCTTCATTTACCATGTTTTATGCGAATAAAGATTTATTATTATAATATTAATTTTATATGTTAATTTTATTCTTTAACGGATAAATATAATATATTATAAAACTAGTAGAGCCAACATGCTTTTTGAAACGCTTTCGAAATCGATTCACTTTCTCAGCTAAAGCCAAAAAACGGAAAACACAAACAGATTCACTTACACATTTATAATATTAAAAAGTATATTTGTATCACAGAGTAAATACAAAATATTAAATATTTTTAAATGTCACACGAAATTGATTTTCTTCTTTGTACACTCTCACCCCCTGTCTGTCCTGTTTCTTAGTCGTTAGGACTATATCTTAATATTACAACGGAGTTAGCGTACCCGACATACCACCAACGAAGAATATACAGCCAAATGGAGGGTCTTCATCTGGTATCAATTTGGTCCCTGAACCAATTTCGTAATAGCAACTAAATGAACTGGTGATGAAGCTAACCTGATTTTTATCTATACTAATATTATAAAGCTGAAGAGTTCGTTTGTTTGTTTGCTTGAACGCGCTAATCTCAGGCACTATTGGTCCGATTTGAAAAAAAACTTTCAGAGATAGATAGCCCATTTATCAAGGAAGGCTATAGGCAATATAATATCACACTATGAGCGCAGTAGCCCTAAACAAAGCGAGTGTAACCGCGGACCCATCTAGTAGAATAATATACCGTCTTATGTCACTCTCGTTATTAACGTCAAAAGTCGCGCTTCTTCCTCTTGCTCGTCTTGGAAAAATAAAAGTGGTTACACTATCAATCACGCTACTCAAGGGTTGATAACTTCATCCTGAACTCTCTATTTTCATTCTGACTTACTAGTTGTCTTTTCTGGTGGTTTTCATTTGGCATGACAATATACCACCGTGGCGCAACCGGGTGCACCACCGTTTATAGTGTCATCACAGTCAGATGGAGCCTTTGGATTTACCAAGGAAATTTCAAAAGCAATTCAGAGATGCCTGTAAAATCGTCATTGTCCTCGTTATCCCGGTTACATCCAAGACTTACACGCCTTGGAGCCCGACCGCGTCTTTACAAAGCTTAGACTTAGTTAATATTATATTATTTTAGTAAGTAGACTTTATGTCCAATAAAATAATTTTTAATAAACTAAGTTGACGGAGCCCTGCTTCGCAGGGCTCCTATTTTTGGGTTAAGGGTCAAAAGAGTACCTAACATAACCTATTTAGTCATTTGAATTACATACAGTCGCACCTAACAAACCAAAACCATGTTTGAAAATATCTCGACAAAGGCTTACCTATTTGAGTGAATATGAATCATACTGTACTAGGTTTTGTACGTGTATTTTCTTTGAAAATATATATACAAGGCACAAAAGCTAATCCATTTGAGTCAATTTTTTTACTGAAATAGATTAGGTATTGTCGAGTAATATGCACAAACAAAAGCTAGTCCGACTCGTGAGTCAAATAGTATAGGCTTTGGAAATACGCAGCCCGACCGGTCTAACAGATACTACATAATATCAACCTTCCGTATCAGAGATACCTGTAATATATGTGCGCAAAATTAATAATCTTCATAAAAAATCCTTGCGTTTCTTACTGACTGACAGACACGCTACAGCCGAAACTATTGGGCTTAGGAAGCTGAAATTTGGCATGTATGTTCCTTGGGGACCGTAAGGGTGCACTAAGAAGGGATTTCCCGAAATTCGCACGGGATCGGCCAAAACGGATAAGTTAAAAAAAATGCAGGCGTAGCTGCTGGTGTCCTCTAGTAATAATATAATATTCTGCCACATTCACACAACACCATCTAGTCCCAAACTAAGCAGAGCTTGTACTATGAGTACTAGACAATGGATAAACATACCTACATAATATATACTCTTTTCGTAAATACATACTTATTATACATAGAAACATCCAGACCAAGACAACCATCCATGTTCACACACACAAATGTTTGACTTGAGCGGGAATCGAACCCGCGACCTTCGGCATGGCAGTCGCTTACACTACCGTTGCGCCAACCAGTCGTTAATTCAAAATCGTAGTAAAATTGTCAGATATTTTCAAACTGTCAAACAATGATGTACGAGTATGCATAGCAATCATCACGTATTGTAATTGATTTAATGGCGAAAATATAATTAATAGTGACATAGTTTTACATATGCAAACATCAAGTTAAGTTGCTGTAAATTAATTCTAATTTATTCATTTATTTAGTGAAGGAGCTATACGTTGTTTATGAAGTGGTTTGGCTTTCTCATCAAGTTAAATAGGTCAAATAATAGATCAAAACTATATTAGTGTTAACTAGGTTGTACGTGAAGCTACTGCGTTTGACCAACATGGCAAAGTAAGCCAAATTCTGCTATTGTCTCACTGTGCTACTGTGAAGAAAATTAGGAGAAGTTTGAGCTAGTAATGGACAGATAGGTTATCTTATAACCGGGCACACAAGCGACTTCAACTTAGCTTATTAAACTAATCAGTCGACGAACCAGTTTAACACATAAAAGTGATGTCGCACTAGCTCTGGGAACACCCTGTGTCACCGAAACTACACAGTGATCAAAGCATCAAGCGAGCATTCAATTACAGAGATTTCCATTTTGCAAGATGTCAGTAGCAGAACTGAGTCTGTTAACGTCTCTATAAATGGACCCGTCAAGGGAGTGACTGAAGATATCATTACAGTAACAGGAAACCCATTGTTTTAAAATTACAATCGTAAGGATTCATGTTATTATTTTTACAAAACAAGGACTAAATATAACTAAATATTTCAAATTTTAGTTTTTAGCCTGGATGTGAATCTTGACTTATTTTATTTAGACTTATGTCTTTAAGTAAGGTGTAGCAGTCTCCAAATAAATACCAAAAATCGTACTTCACCAAAACAATTTATAACGGTTGAAACCAAATCGAAGGTGATAATTTTTATTCGTCGACCGTCATTATTCGTAGTGTCTTTCAAACACATAAGAGGTAATAGTAAGTTATTCGATGAAGGGATCTCAAATATATTATATAAATCATCAATTATCATGTCGCATATTACAAGCTAAATCAACCAAGTTCCTGCCCACGGAGAAATGAATAGTCTTTTTAAGCACTAACAATCGATCGTCCTCGTTTCAAATCAAGATAGTCTTAAATAAATAAAGGTAAGAACCTCGCAGCTTCACGGAAGTCTATCAGTATAAAACAAAATAAGAATAAAGGTTGTAAGACGGATTCATTATTTACTCCTTCGCGAAGGGAATTTACAACTTTATCAGAAAATTATAAACCAAAATGTTTTGTTGAAGTGCATGGCAAGTGTACGTGTGAACTATTTGATGGTATTCAATCACAATTGCACGTATATAGAACAAACATACGCTGTGTCCTTTTTATTGTGTTGTTTTACTTTGCCTTCGAGAATAACGTAGTCTTAGAAGTCAAGGGCGGGTTGGTACGAAAAAATATTTGCTCTCGAACTTTCTGACGCTACTATCTAGTACGTGTTTGTGGTCTACCAATAGTAATGTTGAGATGGGGTAGTCTTTATGTCTGTTGTTTCAAACAACGTTACTATGCGCTGCGATTACGTGAATTCTAATCTATATATTAATACATAAAGCAAAAATTCTTTACTTCTTTTACAAAACTATGCATACGGAGACATATACAATTTTGGCACACCGAAATTAGTAGTGCGCAGTGTAAAAGTGCATAATTTATGAGCATAATTTATTATAAGTGCATTATGCATTAGAAATCGTGTCGTAAAAGCGTCAAAGAAAATATCTAATATAAAATTCATCTCACAAAGTGCTAATAAAACAAAATCTACTTGGGCACTAATTAAAAAGCAAACACAAGCAACCAATGTCCTCAAGCCTACTATAGACTATATTACACATAAAAATAAAATAATAAAATCACTAGAACAAATAGTAAGCCCTTTTAATCATTTTTATATTAATCAAAACCGCAGTATAAACATAGTCAACCAGAAAAAATCAATAAATCAATTTAATAACCCTAATAGCATCTTTCTGTATCCTATTGACAGAAACGAAGTAACAAAAATTCGGTTAAAATCTTAAAAATAAACCCAGTTTCGGCTATGATAATAAACCCATTAAAATTGTTAAAGAGTATAAATTTTATTGCTGATCCACTAGTACACGTTATTAACTTAATGTTAGAGACAGGGGAGTTTCCTGATCATCTTAAGAAGGCTCTAATAAAGCCACTGTCTAAAAAAGGTACCCGGGATGATATAAATAACTATAGACCCATAGCTTTATTGCCAACTATTTCAAAACTATTCGAGAAAGTCATATACAATAGAATCACAAAATTTCAAGAACATTATAACAATATTAACATTAATCAATTTGGATTTCAGAAGAGAAAAAACACTTCTTTGGCTATATATAAATTATTTAATACAATTTGGAACAAAATTAATAATAAAATACCTTCTGTTGGGCTTTTTATAGTTATGTCAAAAGCTTTTGACTGTGTGAAATAGGTATGACATTTTGTTGAATAAATTGGAATGAATAGGAATAAGAGGTGTCGCTTTAAAGTTAATAGGAAATTACTTAAATAATAGAATGCAAACAACTACTATTAAAGTATTTAATGAGCATACAAAAGCAGTAGAAGCAGTTACATCAGAAATTTGAAAGAAAGAAAGAAAAGAAAGAAAAATGCTTTTATTGTATCACACACGCCGCATATAATTACAGTTTTGCTTAAACTAAAATAAAAATAAACAATTTTATAAAAGTTCTTATGCTAATACAAATTGGCAGTACCAATAAAACGTATGACAGATACGTAACTGTCAAGCTACATTGACAATTTATTTGACATGTCATCAACGTCATGATTTTTGCTACGTGGCACCACGTGCTTTGACACGTATCCTAATTTTATTACTAATTAATAAATATTAAATAAACAAAACATAACAACAAAAGTAATGAAGCTATTCGTCGTGTGTCACAATTGCGGCTGGCAATCAGCAAACACTGCGAAGGTCACGACGGACCATCTCAGTACTGATCTTCCTTGCCATCCACCTATGCCAGTGCCAGAGCCATACAACCACTGCTCTGTATTTTTAAACAAGCTTAAAATCCTAACCATGCAATTGTTTAAGCTTACTATCTAAAAAACTAAAAATAAGGTAAGAGAAACTTTACATGCACAACCACCTTACAAAAACCAGGTATACAACATAATAATATAACCAACAAACAACATAATTATGACCATAATACGCTAATAATTTATTATTTATTTATTTAAGATCCCATACCAATGCTGGAACTGGACTGGTAGCATTTTGTAACTAGGGTATATGCAGGCTCATAGGAAGATACTGCAAGGAACGCTGGAAGCTAGTGGACTAATACTTTGAAGGTACTTACTTAGTTGGCATTTTGTTGTGGTTGCTTTTGCTGTGATAGCAAATAACCTTTTAGTTTATTTTTGAGTGACATTTTTGTTTTCAGGTCTGGGAGGAGGCAGATCATTCCATATTTTTGCTGCTGCAAATTTGATAATGTTATACTTGGTGTGCCCTAAGGCAGCATATTGGGTCCCCTTTATTCCTTGTATACATTCATGAACTTCCAAACATAATCAAGCACCTATGCGTTATGTATGCTGATGATGCAACCATATTTATTTCCAATGATGATAATAATATTAACTTTTAAGACAAAATAAATAAAACACTAACAACAGTAACTGATTGGTTAGATTCAATAAACTTGAAAGTAAATCTCTCTAAAACAAAAATAATACAATTTAGGAATTATAAAAGTAAACACACACACTATATCAGTTTCCAATACAAAAATTGAACAAGTAAGTGATTTAAAATTTTAAGGAGTTGTAATCGATCAACATCTAAATTGGAAAGCACACATTGAAATCGTAAACAAAAAAATGTCCAGCGCCTGTTATGCACGATCAGTTCTGTCAGAAACTACCAATATAAATGTCACCAGAAATGCATATTTTGGAAATGTTTATCCTCTATTATTATACAGTATAATATGCTGCGGCAACTCTACAAATGTTCAGTCTACATTTATTCTCCAGAAAAAATGCCTGAGGACATTAAATAATATGCATAGCACTGAATCACTAAAATAAAATTATATAACAATTTTTAAAACTAAGGGATTTCATACACTTACTTGTATTTACATTATTGAATTATGCTTATTTGTGAAACATAATAAAGAATATTTTGATTTTAAATCTGCTTCAAAACGAAACATTCGAAATAAATATAAGTATAATATTAACTTACCTATAATTAATAATACGATTTACTATAAAAGCACTTACATTTCTGGACTTCGTGTTTTTAACAATTTACCTACCGCCTTAAAAGAATTGGATGGCCGTAAATTTTTTGATTGAGCATGCTTTTTATACTCTAAACGAGTTTTTTGGTAAATCGGATTAGTGCATGTATTTAATAAGCTTCTTTTTTGTTTTTTTTTGTTTTGCTTGTTTTTTTTTAATTTCATTTTAAAAATTATGTTGCATGTCTGGTATGGGCAAACTGTTGTGTCCAAAAACTTTATATCTAAGACCTATGTTTTGTACACAGTTACGCAATAAATAAATCTTTATCTTATCTTTATCTAAATATAATTACATTCTGCTATAAACTGACAATATTATCCACAATTACTATCGTGTATCTTTACATTCAAAGAAATGATCTTTGTTTTGAACTGAAAGGTCGAAGCTTGCCCCTTTTCCAGAATCAATAGAATAAACAATATTTCAAATTATACGTTCCGCATTTTATATGGTTGAAGAAAATAAAGACTTGATAAACATACTGCTAAAGATTCTTTGAAAAGCCTTTTACTGAAATATCAATAATGCAAAGAGTTTGTAAGTTCGGTCAATATTCTCTATTGTATTAGCCCAATTCTAACTTAAGCAATCAGACTGTAAGGGTTATCAAGAATTTAAGTAATTTGCAATACAAATTGCCAGTTATCTTTTAAGGAACAATAAAAAGTGAACTGACTTTATATTGGTCGTAACAATTTGCAAATCAAATTGAGATTAAAAGAAAAGGAAATGAAAATCATTTTCTTACAAGAAGGAGACTATTCAGTTGACTTGTTTAACATCAAAGTGTCCGGAATAAAATCATTTAGAATCAGATGACCTATACAGGAAAAATAGTTATTATCATACTAGACTTCACCCATGGCCCCGCCCACGTGAATTATACACCTTAAACTTGATCTGGAATCACAATATCTGTCGGTGAAAACCATAAAAATACGTTTGGTCGTTTTTGAGTTTATGGCGTTTATTCAGACAGACAGGACGCTTTACTTTAGGGTACTTCAATATCTTATAAGTACACCTATATATACATAAATAATCGTGTCGACACGATAGAAAACCCCTTCTTCTTTTTACTTTAGAATACTTGATGGTTCTAACTATCTACTGGGTGGCTTCACCCTGGTCAGACTAGAAAATTTCCAGATTCCAAGAGCAAAGTCTTAAATGTAACAAGGGTAACACTAGGATGACGATACATTTCACTTTGGACAGATCGAACGCTTACCACTACCTGATTTTACTTTTGAGAAGTTTTCAAGTTCCTCTTCGCTTGTGATCGGATTTAAAACAATAAAAATGAATACCCTTTTGCGGAGAGCTGTGATTCAGTATCTTAAAACAAATGCTCGGTCTTCTATCCACGCTGCTACAGCAGGAGGCCATGGAGGTGCCTGGAAACTGTGGAAAAAGATGACCTTCATCGTTGCATTCCCCGCCATCGGTTTTGGCATGGTGAACGCCTACTTGGCTCACCAGGAGCACGCTGCCCATGACGAGCGCCCCGAGTTTGTCCCATACGAGTACATGCGCGTCCGCACAAAGCGTTTCCCGTGGGGTGATGGCCAGAAGTCCCTCTTCCACAACCCCCATGTCAACCCCCTGCCCAGCGGCTACGAACATTAAACATTTACTTTTATAATATTAGTGCGAATGTGCAGAATGTGCTCTTCTTAGATAACAATAAAAATGTAATGTGATAAGTAATAAAATAAACTGCTGATTGAAGTAAACATGCATGTTCTCAGGAGCATTTCCCAAAGGATCCGGCATTTCCACTTACTAGGATCCCGATGCGTATTTCTTGGTTTATTCATTCAATTTGATGAACCTATAATTTGATAGAAATAGTCTCTTTGTGCACTTAAACCGTACCAGACCAAGTAAATACAAAAAAATCCATATATTTTTCTTTATGTTTTCTTTGTTTTAGTTTATTTGTATGAAAACATGTTTATAGCTTTAACAAATCCTAAGTAAGTAATAACATATTTAATAATTATTGCATACCGTGGGATACTTCTATGTTATGTATTATTGTAAGCGTACATCAGTCATATTACAAACAATGCAGGAGAAAAAATATTTCATTCAAATATAAGAAAGGTGGAATGTTAGTACCGTACTTAGAAATAGATTTAACTGGTATTACGAAATGTAAAAGTATAACAGATATACGACGCGAAAAGTTGTGACCTATAGCCGTAATCACTTTCTCTAAAGAAAAGGTTTTCTTAAATGGAAATGCATGGATTCCCCAGTGTTTTCTCTAACAATATTAGCTCAATGTCGAACGATTCCATTTCAGGGGTCACTCCCTCCGGCTCAAAAAATCGTAAATGATACATTTCCTACATAGAGATTTTTATCTGTGGATTATTTTTATAATTCAATCGCTGATACTAAAATAAGCATTAAATCGAGTCAAAGGAGTCGAGTAAAATTTCCAACTTTATTGCGATAAGTTATAGATTAAATTCGAAACATGTTATATTAACCTTAGACAGTTGCCCTAGAGATTTGACTAGAGAAATCGACAAACTGTCCCCTAAACGCATACTCCAACTTTAAGCATTAAATCGAGTCAAAGGAGTCGAGTAAAATTTCCAACTTTATTGCGATAAGTTATAGATTAAATTCGAAGCATGTTATATTAACCTTAGACACTTGCCCTAGAGATTCGACTAGAGAAATCGACAAACTGTCCCCTAAACGCATACCCAACTTCCCAAAAACAATAATATCTGTGTGGGAAAATAAAAATACACTTATTTTTGTTTTATTGTTGTTAAAATTGATTTATTGAATCGACTAGTTTATGGTGTAAATCAGTTTTATTGTCTATGAACAGGGCCCAGAAATAATTGTAATTAATATAATGTTTAGCAATGAACGAAGGTGGTGGTGGTGGCTGGGGTGCATGAAAGGAGCCTCCCCGAGTGACGTACCACTTGAGACACTGTACGTCCGGCGCACCCTGGACAACTAGCGAGTTATCCACGCTAGTTGGCTAATCCTTTCACCACGATGGCAATCCAAAGTCCACCCATAAAACCGGCTTTGTGTGTAGTCTCGGTTAATATCGAAGGGTTTTCGCAAGACAAATCAGAAATTCTTTCTGATCTATGTAGTAAAATCCATTGCGACATACTTTGCATCCAAGAGACACACCGAGATGAAACTCAAAGTCGCCCAAACATTGCTGGACTTACGCTTATCGCCGAGATCTGCCACCCGAAGCACGGTAACGCAGTGTTTGCTGCTCCCGGCGTAAGCATCCTATCCACCAAGCGCTCAACCCAGAATGGCATTCAAGTGATCACCGTAGATGTTGGCACCTGCACAATCACATCCATTTATAAACCTCCTGGGACTACATTTCAGTTTGATCCTCCAGAGAACTTCCACAACCAAACGGCAAAAATTATAATAGGTGACTTTAACAGCCGCAGCCCTAATTGGGGCTACAACAACATGGACGTAAGCGGACAAGCAATCGAAGACTGGGCTGAGGCGGATGACCTGGTTTTGATTCATGACCCAAAACAACCTGCTTCCTTTAATAGTGGCAGATGGAAACGAGGATACAATCCAGATCTCATATTCGTCAGTTCCAACATCAGCTCACAGAGTACGAAACATGTTTGCTCCCCGATACCTCGCACGCAGCATAGACCAATCATGTGCACCATTGAACCCGTAGTCCAGCCTATGTCCGCCCCATTTAAGCGCCGATTTAACTATGCCAAGGCCAACTGGGAGTCTTTCACCCAATCAGTGGACGACGCCCTCTGCAACGTCGCGGCGGATTCCGCTGAACTGCTGAATCAGTACACTTCCCTTTATAACACCGACCCATTCTCGGAGGATACTACCATCGCCGGAGAAGTGCTGTTGTCTAAAATAGGTGAAAACAGACGAGAGAAGTGGATCAACACTGTCACTGGTATAGACATGACCCATAACAGCAAGAAGGCATGGAGTACTATAAGAAAGTTGACTTGTGAACCCCCGCAACCCCTTACCACCTAGTCAGGTCACAGCCAACCAGATAGCCCACCAACTACTCATTAACGGCAAACCAACAGACCGCTCCAGCAGAGTCCCCAAGCTAAAAAGATCTGATGTTGCCTGCGACGATATCAGTAAACCGTTCAACCTTGCTGATGTCGTCGCGGCAATAAGAAATCTCAAGTGTGGCAAAGCTTCTGGAGTGGATGATATCTCAGTTGAGCAATTAAAACATCTGGGGTCTGTTGCTGTGTTATGGTTGCTGCAACTATATAATGGCTGTCTGTCGTCAGCTTTAATTCCTCGTCTCTGGAGAAAATCGAAGGTCATTGCTCTACCGAAGCCAGGTAAAGCAGCAAATGATCCAAAACACTTTCGCCCGATATCTTTGCTGTGTCATACACACAAGCTTTTTGAGAAAATGCTGCTGAATCGGCTAACGTACATAATCGACCCGAAATTGATTCCGGAGCAGGCTGGCTTCAGACCCGCCAAGTCTTGCTGCAACCAGACTCTTAAACTCGTGCAACACATAGAAGATGGCTTTGAGTCAAGAATGATCACAGGTGCTGTATTCGTTGATCTATCAGCAGCTTATGATACAGTGAATCTTAGACGGTTGTTGTGGAAAGTAGAGAGCATGACCAGTGATAAAAGATTTGTCACTATACTGAGAGAACTCCTTCACAATCGACGTTTTCAAGTACACCTTCCTGCAGACAAAAGTCGTTGGAGAGTACAAAAGAACGGCCTACCTCAAGGTAGTGTATTGGCACCACTGCTGTTCAATATATACACCAACGACCAACCATCCTACCCACACACGTCACGCTTCATCTATGCTGACGACCTTGCCCTAACTTCCCAAGCTACCACCTTTGGGGATATCGAGTTAAATCTCGCAAATGGTCTCAACAGTTTGGCTCAGTATTACTTAGATAACTCGCTTAAACCCAACCCGAGCAAGACCCAAGCGTGCTTATTCCACCTCCGCAATAGAGAAGCGGGCCGCAAACTTAACATTGTTTGGGGCGAGGTCCCTATTGAACACAACCACTTCCCTAAATATCTTGGTGTTACCCTGGACAGGTCACTCACGTTCCGAAAGAACTGCGAGAATATAAAAAAGAAGGTGCACACTCGTAACAGCCTGCTGCGCCGATTAGCCACCTCACAGTGGGGTGCTTCACCCACAGTAATGCGGACCACTGGGTTGGCGTTTTCCTTTTCTGCAGGTGAATATGCGTGCCCAGTATGCAATCGCTCAGCCCATGCAAAACTAGTTGATACAGCACTAAACGAAACGTGCCGGATCATAACCGGATGCCTTAAACCGACCCTGGTACCAATGCTGTATCCACTGGCAGGAATAGCGCCACCAAAGGTTCGCAGAGCTGTGGCAAGCGCCAGCGAAAGAACGAGAATGGAAAGAGATTCACGACACCCTTTGCACAACAACACCTTGGTGCCGCAAAGACTGAAAAGCCGCAATAGCTTTCTAAGGTGTGTCCCTCCACTCAATGAAGAGCGAACACAGGCAAGGCGTAGACTGTGGCGGGAAAGTGCTTACCTACCCACTCCATTCGTCCCGCTTGCTGAAAATCCACCACCTGGACATGAGCTGCCTTGGCTGACCTGGAAGTCTTTAAATAGACTTAGGACACAGGTTGGCCGAAGTAAAGAAAACCTGCTTAGGTGGGGATTTACAGATAACACCAATCTGGAGTGCAAGTGTGGTGCCGTCCCACAAACAATGGGACACTTAATATCTTGTCCTGCGTGCCCTAATACCTGCACGCTACAGGAACTTATGGACGCTACTGAAAATGCCATACTCGTAGCTAAGTTCTGGGCTGGCACAATTTAGATTGCCATCGACACGCTAAGAAGAAGAAGAACGAAGGTTAGGTTATTGTATGGTGGATATTTTCATTCAATTTCATATTTTATATGAAAGTTTTGTTTGTATAGGATAAGTGAGGTTAACAAAACAATGGTAGATTTATTCTGTATCATGAAATAGGTTAAAGGCATATATTGAAAAATACTTTTATGGGGTTCTCTATAATGTTCTCGAAAAATATCATTATGAATTGAATTGAATTGATGCCAATCCGGACTAGGCCAACATTGCGAATTATGGCCCTGCCCTTCTGATAGTGAGAAGAGGCTATGCCCAGCAGTGAGACGGTTTCTATGCAGAGCTGATTGTGATGATTGTATTCGTAATTTATGTTAGTTAATGAAGAGTATAAAACCTAACCTCTCACAAGCTACTAATCAAATTCAATACATTGTCAATGAACAGTATATATTATGAAGAGTATTAATTATTATTGACAATTATATGTCTCAGCAAGCTTTACGTTTTCGACTTATTGTGCTGGCTAGACTTATTGCATAAGCAGATTGTCATCTTTAATATTATTCCAATGCCTTTATTCGATTGCCCAAACGACTTAGCATCCATGAATGCGCTGAGACCTGTCCACAGGGGACAATACTTTACGATATCGACCAACGAATTGTTTCGAATCTGGGTGTTTTTTGTTTTCTATAGTTGTAAGCTTATAGAGTTAGATGCAGGCTTTTACTTAGTTTATGGCGTCTAGTTGAAATGTCTGCACGTTTTACATAAAGCTACGTAGTAAATTTTAGTGGAACGAAAATTTACAGATATTATTTTCATTCCTTATGTTTCTAGCCTTTCCAAAAAGAACAAGCGACAATAGCCAAAATTAACTTTTAACTTTCGTCATTTACTGCAGAACTACCAAAAAAATTAATTAAATGACATACATTTAGGTATTAAGTGAAATAATTCACGTTTCCTAGCACGTACTGCGCTAGTAATAAAGTCGACTGAACAAAAATGTCTTACAATGCTGACATACTGTTACGATCTTTAAAAACAACCTATTATTATTGCGATAAACACATTTGACTGAACGTATCAAATTGTTCTTATAAGTACGGGGAGGCAGTAAAAATAATTTGTGATAGACATTTTTGTAGATGGAGAGATTTGTGGCCGATTTTCTTATGAGTAATACAAAGAATTGAAGTATTTGTTATTATACTTGCTACATGAGTGCTGCCGTCATAGCGTAAAAGGGCACAACTAACATTTTGTTAATCTACATTTTCCATTTCAACTTAACTTAAAAAATATTGTAAAATCATTAATATTACGTATAAAAGGCATAAGAAACCAAATGTGACTTTCCATTCTAACATTTTGGGGAAAAAATTTAAATATTACTCTGCCGTCATAACGTAAAAGGGCACAACTAACATTTTGTAATTCAGGAGAAAATCGAGTTTAAATTTTTTCTTAGTATTTATAAAAAATAAATTATGGTATTGTAGTTATAGTAGCGTCTACATGAATTCTACAAGATGATTTACTTTTATTTTTAATTTTTACTGTATTCATTCAATAATCTCCATTTTCCATTTGTAAAATCATTAATAATACGTATAAAAGGCATAATTAACCAAATGTGACTTTCCATTGTAACATTTTGGGAAAAAAAGGTTAAATAAAAAATTGAAAAGCCATATTAATTAAAACACATCTATCCACTTGTGACTTCTTCATGTAATCTAAACTAGATATGCCCTTTTCTAGTGCTATCACAAAAATAATTGGTCAGTTGTGCCCTTTCAGGTTATGGTACTTTTGTTTATTGTGGTTATAAAAGTATACAATGCCGTGTGGTTGACGGCATAGAATACAAGTGTCACCACCCCCTATCTTCCTCTGGGTGTCGTAAGAGGCGACTAAAGGATAACACGATGCAAGTACCATCTTTGCGTAGAGACGGAAAACTCGACATCAAACCCTATACGACTGCCTCGTTGGTCTCGCGGCATAAATGTGCGCGTGGGATCGGGAGGTCCCGGATTCGATTCCTGGGTCGGGCAGTGTTATTGAGTTTTTCTGACACGAAATTCTCAGTAGCAGCACGGAGTCTGGAAATGTGCCCGGTACGGCAATATGCTCGCCTCTTATTACGTGGGACTAAAGTATATCTGGCGAAAAGTGGGTGTAGAGATACACCTCTGCCTACCCCTTCGGGAATAAAAGGCGTGACGTTATGTATGTATGTATGTATACAAAAAATATTAGCAGGTAGGCCTTTTCCTCCTGATTCCAAATATGAATTTTTTTTTATAGTATAGGAAGGCAAACGAACAAGCGGGTCACCTGATGGTAAGTAATCACCGCCGCCCATAGACACCTGCAATGCCCGAAGGATCACAAGTGCGTTGCTTACCTTTTAAAAAGGAATATGCTCGCTTCTTGAAGATTCCAATGTCGAACTGGTTTGGAAATACCGCTGCAGGTAGCTGGTTCCACAGTTTGGCCGTACGAGGCAGGAAATGGCGTGTGAATTGTACGGTAGAAGAACGCCACTCATCAAGGTGGTGAGGGTGGAATTTTAGTTTGTGGCGAGTTGTATGGTGGTGAAATTCTGCAGCGGGTATCAGACCAAACAACTCCTCAGAACACTTCCCTTGATATATACGATATAGAACGCAGAGAGACGCAACATCTCTACGCAGGTCAAGATGGTCGAGCCGGTTTGTAATGACCGTGTCATTGATGACTCGAGCCGCTCGACATTGGACGCGGTCAAGGGAAGCAGTTGGTATTGTGGTGCCCCGGCCCAAAGATGGCAGCAGTACTCCATGTGGGGCCTAACTTGAGCTTTGTAAAGCAAGAGACGCTGCACCGATGTGAAGCATCTTCTTGCTTTATTGAGGACATCCAGTTTTTGGAGGCTAGTTTAGCCTTATCTTCCAGATGAACGCAAAATTGGACATCTCACGTTATCTCGACTCCGAGAATCCCTATGACTGGCTTAATATCAAGGGAAATGCTCTGAAATATTGGAGATTCGACAAAGGGTCTTTTTTGCGATAAACGCGCAAACCTGTGTCTTTTTGGGGTTAAAAGTGACCAGATTACGATGACCCCAATCGGAGACCAGGTCGAGTGTGGTTTCCGTTAAAGACACAAGTTTGTTCCAACACTCAATGACTTGTGCCTGAGACATTTTAGCACTACCGGGGTACAGTGCGTCTACGGTGCTATCATGTGCATAGCAATGTATGTCACTGGTTTGTAACATATCATTGATATGCAGAAGAAACAGTGTTGGCGATAGTACACAGCCCTGAGGGACACCAGCATTCACGGGCCTAGGGTCAGAGCATGAACCGTCAACTACGACTTTAATGCTACGCTCCGAAAGAAAGCTGGATACCCATTTGCACAAAGTCTCAGGCAGCCCATAGGAAGAAAGTTTCGACAAAAGCGCCTTGTGCCAGACCCTGTCAAAGGCTTTTGCCATGTCCAAACTGACCGCTACGGCCTCCCCCTTGTTCTCAATTGCCTCAGCCCATCTATGGGTCAGGAACATTGAAAGATCACCAGTTGACCTACCGCGGCGAAAGCCGTACTGGCGGTCGTTGATCAACTGGTGTTCCTCTAGATATCGCAGAAGCTGGTAGTTGATAATGGATTCCATTATCTTGGAGAACAAAGAGGTGATAGCTATAGGCCTGTAGTTGCTTGGATCAGAGCGATCGCCCTTTTTGGGAATCGGGTGCACTGTAGCAGTCTTCCATGACGACGGAACAATGCCAGTCAAATACGAGTGTCGGAAAAGACGCGTCAAGACTGGAGCCAGCTCAGGAGCGCAAACTTTGAGCACAATGGGAGGAACACCATCTGGCCCACTCGACTTCTGAACGTCCAAGGAGAGGAGAGCTCTACGAACAGATTTAACGTGAAACTGAACGTCTAACATGGAGCCTTCAAACCGCGTGATGGTCGGCGTTAATTTACCTCCGTCGTCTAGAGTCGAGTTAGAGGCAAAAAGACACCCTAAAAGATCGGCTTTGTCTTTTGTATCACAGGCCATCGATTTGTCTTCTCTGCGCAGAGGTGGAAAGGAAGGCCGACAGAAGTCACCTGCAGCAGCTTTAGCAAGAGACCAAAAAGCTCGTATACCCGAGGGCATTCGAGCTAGTCTCTCGCCAATTCTGCTAATATGTTCCGCTTTCGCTTTGGCCACAGCTCTTTTGAAGGATCTGGAGGCGTAGTTGTACTCTTTCTTGTAGAGCTTCACTTTCGGGTCCTTGGCTGAAACCGCATTGGCCCAGGCTTGGTACTTTTCTTGTCAGAAGCCTCCCTGCAGACGGACACAAACCAAGGCTGGGACTTACCACCAACGGGTACTAAAGAATTTGGCATGAAAAGTTCCATACCCTGCAGCACCATGTCAGTAACAGAGTCAGCGATAGCGGAAGGATCCTCAAGCGCAAAGCAAACTCGCCTCCATGGATTGGAAGAAAAGAAGGTCCTCAACCCATCCCAGTCTGCTGACTTAAAATGCAACACCAGGCGGAATCCCGCAGGGCGGAAGTTATTATGCCATGTTAGGGGCAACTTGCACCGGATCAGACAATGATCCGACGAGCCCAGAGGGACATCGACAGTTACCTGGTAACTGTCCGGATGGGAAGTCAGCAGCAAGTCCAACAGTGAAGGCTTATGGTCTTCAACATCAGGAATTTGCGTTGGCGAAGGGATCACCTGTGTGCAAAATTTTTTTCAAAATTGAGTATACAACGTGTAATGGAAATAACGCACATCCTCAGACACCCCAATTAGAAAACCTTGTTACAATCATAATGCATGCATAGAAATATTTTTTTTATTTGCGTAAATAATGTTTTTTAAAGAAAGTATTAACTCAATTAAAAGTGAAAATCGTGGTCACTCTAAATCTGCGCGCGCACACAAACGAAACTGTTGCTATGGTAAACAAACAACAGCGATCTGATAGGAACGAAACATGATACGATATAACAAAATGTATGAAATTCAGTCTGTAAACCACACTCTGATAGAGTGGGGTTTACAAAAATGATGTTTGAACAATTTGTCGGCTACTGTTGATATTACCAAAGATATTATGAGTATTTCTTTCCATCACACTTTTAAGCTATGGTGTGGACAGTCGAATCATTTATTGTTTGTTATTAATATGCACGATCTATTGTTTCTTAACATCGTAAGTGACTATTGTGACTATCTTAACTTAATCAGATAAAATAAAAGAATATCAATGAGAGAAATAAACAAGAACGGCGTGTTTAAAGTTGTCTTGTGAATCTAAATACTTACAATAATAGAATAATAAAATAACTTACAGGCTTAAATCACAATTCTTTCGTCCACGTAGCACTTCAGTATTTCCTCACAAATCACATCTTTTCACTGTTTCAAAAGCAGCTAGTATCTTAATTATTTACTACTCGGCACTTTTTCTGTCGTCACAATAAACTGGTGATTTATTATTTCTCCACAAAGAGAAAGTCCATGGGTGACAAGTCAACATCAAGATGATGTTGAACTTTTCACTTTGTTGTTGAATGATTAAATTATACACCATTACACATTTTGTAAACAAGTGAACTTTTAAAAAGGTTTTCACAGCAATCACTGATAGAATCAGATAGATATTCCCGGTTGTACTTGTCATAACATGTCTAAGCGCATCGCCCGCTGCGCTTGTCATGCGCCAGCGCGAGCGAGACATTACGTCTCGCTTTTTCCCGTTGTTTATTACCTACGTTAGTGAAAGATAGATGATAGACATTTTGGTGGTCAATTGTGAGCTATTGTCTTTTGCCGTCTATTGTGTTGTATTAATGTGTGCGTTTGTGTAAGTCAACGTGAAACCATATAACAAATGCATTTAAAAATAAGCCGTTCTGCTTTAATTTAAGGTTTATTTTCGAATAGCTAAATTTTTTTTAAATTGTGTTGTTTTAATGTGTGCGTTTGTGTAAGTCAACGTGGAACCATTTAACAAATGCATTTAAAAATAAGCCGTTCTGCTTTGATTTAAGGTTTATTTTCGAATAGCTCAATTTTTAAAAAAAATTGTGACTACAATTTACGTTATTTTAATTATTTTAAGACTAAAAATAAACAATATTAAAAATGACGGAAATGGATTCAGTTGCCGATTCTGAACAAAGTACTTTCAAGATGTGCATTAAACTTGTTACATGTTGTATAACTCAATTTTGAAAAAAATGTTAGTTGTACCCTTTTTTCTTATGACGGCAGAGGTTTTCGTAGTGTTTTACAAGATTGTGTGATATGAAATACGTATGCACTAGACTTCGCACGAATTAATTATATATAACTAATATAACTATATCTTTCTCAGTAATCACACCATATATTGGAAACCTTAGAATATTCACCTCAAATAGAATAGAATAGAATGAATTTATTTGCACCAACACAATATTATGACAATAATTACAGTAATAAATATAAATAAGAGCTAAAGATAGACAAAACAAAGAAGTAAGACGCGCAAATTTCTCGCTGGCTGGCGCCACCGCAGGCACGGCTATCTACATGTAGCTTCGTGAGCTTCGGCAATCAGCCCGTGGCTTGTTGTGACACGACGCGCGGGCCAGCCAGTGAGCCAGCGTTGCCAACTCTACGTCCTTTTAGGTAGATCTACGTATTTCGGACCCTTCCCGCGAACCTACGTACTTCAGGCCCAGAATCAACGTATTTTGCAACAGATAATCAAATTAGCTAAATAACGAAATTTTACTAAGAATGAAGCATTATTAAACACAAACTCCACGTAACAATGGATCTATGTGATATTTCGGTCCATGTTTATTCCTACCGAATTAGTTAAACAAGTACAAACTAAAAACATTTCGACCAATATTAGTCAATAATATTTGCTTACACACTCGGATCGACGTTAGAAACACTTGTTTTACTCTCTTTATCTTAGATATAATTAAAATATATATAATACCATACTTAAAACCTCAATAGTTTTGGAGTTTGTCGCGTTCATACAGACTGACAAAACAGTCCGGAGACTTAATTTTTAAATATGAATAGATTCAGGTCTACATAATTATGTTTAATATTATTATTTATCTACAGTTCAACCACATATATTTCAACACTAGCTTTTTTCGCGGCAACTCACACCGTAACCTTGATAAGCCGCAAGCAAAAGGTAACAAGATATCAAATAATCAATTAGAAAAATTGTGACGGATAAAAAATACGGAATGTCACCACCCTACAACAGCCCATGGGTTTCGTTATAGCCGACAGAGGACACATATTTTGCAGAGATCAGCACTGTAAGAGAAGGAAAACTTGAAACAAACCCTACACCAACCCGTTAGGCCAGCGTGGTATACTAGTAGTCGCCCAATCCCTCCTTTCAAAGTAGAGGCCTAGTGCAGCAGTGGGCTGTTAATGGCTGACGATGAATTACAAAAACCCATATTTGTTTCCTTCATAAAAAAATAGTTTCTTCGTAACTTGCCGACTGTTTCCACCGTTTCAAACAGAGAATAGTTTGATTTCGCAACAGAGAATAGCCTAAGTCCGTATCTGAAGTCCTATCTATTTAAATGCAAATTGAATTAGATTTAATTTAGATTATGGGTAGAAATAATGATCTGTAAGTGCCTAGACAGTACACATGGCATAGCATATAGTGAGCCACACACTTTACGTTTTCTCTTCGATATGATTGGCGTAACCAGACTTCCACTAATTCCGACATTCTAAGGTTAGAATGTAGGAATTAGTGGAAGTCTGGTGCCGCCAGACTCAGATTCATTAATGAAATTAAAGTTGAATGTAGGTACATTCAACTTCAATTTCATAAACATATTATCTTCAAACCACTTGATCTTTTATCCACAGCTACCACATAGCTCCAGGCTGATGAAATTATTCCCCGCAAAGTCTCTACGCCGAAACGAAGTAACAACTTCCCACTCTTATAACTCCGTTCTGTTAGCATTCAACTCTTAAGGGACATTGACCTGTACAAGTAAATCTCTTAAACAAAATAGAAATTTAAATACAGAACGTTTCCACGTAACCAATTCATTTGCTTAATAGTTTGAATATAATAGCAGGAATAACTGGAAACTCCCAAAGCGGATGGAACAAGGGGTAGCACAAAGAAAACTTTGTGGCACCGGCAATGTAACAGGATAGTGGCTATTTTACCATTTCTGAAGTGGAACACGTAGGGTATTCATACAACGATGTTTATTTAAGCGTATTTATTACTTAGACACGTATTTTGGTATTTTGAGGGTATAAATCCATCATTGCGACCTTAATTTCATTGTATTGATTGTCCGTAAACCACAACCGATAACGGATAGAGTAATATCATGGTGGTTTTAGTGAGTAGTCCCGGCTCTTCTCGTCGGGGAGTCTCACAGTCCGCTTGGACCGAGCCCCTTAACGGCCCGGTCACAGTCTACAGCGGCGGGCAGAGCTGCGAGCGTTTTCGATGTTTCGATGTACATGGCGCGTTTAATATGACGCGACATTGGTCGCGGCGCGCGGCTGCTGTAGGCCGTGCTCAGGCCGTAATTCCGACCTAAGGGACCCCGCAAACTGTAGGTTGCCACCATGCGTCAAAAAAAAGAAAAAGTGGAGTCACAAGTGCTGTGCCGCTCTTTGGGTTGGAAAAAGGGATCGGAGGATGAGTGGGATAAAGGAAAAGGGAGAAAAGAAAATGGGGCCTTCGGCACTCTTAATCACCGAACGAAACACAACAATATAGGTACTGCTACTTCACGTCGCTTTTCTGTCAGCGGGTAGTACTTTTCAGGTCGAGCCAGCCCATTCATGTTGAAATCAGCAAGGCTCTACTACCTTTGTAACTTTTGTAGCTTTTAATCAGATTTCCATAATCAAATTATAATTTAATATCACATAATTATGAATAGCTTATATAAATTCATTATGTTGTTTTGTTGAAACTGCCCATTAAAATTTTTCAACTTAAAGTTACAATAACAGACCATTTGAAAACAATTGTCATTGTAGGGCAGGTGTATAGTTTATATGAAAGTATTCGTATAAAGCAAACCGTAGCTCGCACATATTAGTTTGTTTTCCAAGGAGCAAATGGACTTATAAACAAAATTGTGCACACCCGACAACCATTTTAACCGTATTTTTGCGAAAAGAAACAGAAGTTAAAACTATAAAATACTATTAAAGGAGTTACAGAGCTGACAGCTTGATGCTGCAGTGAAAGTCTCCATTAAAAGCAAAGCCTGCATTTGTAACAAAAATATTATTCTTTATGCAATGGCAAGGAACAGCACAAAGGAATTTATTAAAATAGTTCCTTTTACAATGCTATGTAAATTGATAGTAAAGAATTTTTAATGTATACAAGACGTTGCCTATTCTATTAATATCGTCTCGTTTATATTTTCTACGTGGTTCTATCTAAGATAAAATTAGTGTAATAAGGCTTTTTACACGTTCGTTGTGAAGAGTAGTGATGTGAAACCAAATAAAGTAATCTATTTCTATATTGCAAATATGAAATGGATTAATGACTTTAAAGTATTTTCATAACAACAATGTGGCGTACACTTTTGTATTAAGCTAGTTAGAAGCATTTAAATAATACTTAGTAGACAGAGATTTGCACTATCACGTGGCAGCAATAATATTATCACAGATAATATAATACTACTATAGGTATTATCAAAATAAAAAAGTAGCTAAATCGCTTGTGTCGTCTACCACCATCTTCATAAGTTTGTAACTTTTTTAATCACGTAGTAGGTTTCCTTTAAGTTGCGTCTAATAAAGAAACAAATACCAGGCAATCATGAAATATTTTGAAATTCCTCAAATACCAAGAGTATTTTGGGTAACGAATGATTTTTGAATGAGTTCACATGCGGCGAGGGATTTTCATTAACCCTACTGTACTTACAGTACAGTACATCCGTGAACATGGCGCTTGCAACAGTGCCGAAATATCGGTTACTCAAAACAAAGGTACGTGGTATACTTATATCCCGTAGGAACAGTAAAAAATAATGATAGTGACCACGAAAGTTTAAATTCCTATAAAGTCGCTTATACTCCCGCTACGCCAACCAAACATCAATACATGATATATCAATAGATAATAATATATATCGCAGAATATATAGTTTTAGAATTTTGTACGATGACTGTTATTTTCATTGAAACAAATTGTATAAATTTAAGGAACAGATAACTGTATAATTTTGGGCTCCGTACTTCAAAAGGTTGAACCTAACCCGTTTAGAATCTATTAAGATTTAAAAAAAATGGGTGAAAATTATAGAAAATATAGAAATGCATAGTACAATTATTGTAAAACATCGTCTTACGGCCATTTTCAATATTCGATCCATACATGGATTTTGAGATTCGAGATTCGTGTTTGACATATTTTATATAGAGCTTATGTCAAAAACGAATCTAAAATCTACAGATCTATCTATAGATCGAATATTAAATTCCGTAGTTAGTCGATGCAAAAACGAAGATGGTAATTTATAAATCATTTTATACTGTATATGTATGAGAGCACATAAGCGTACATTCAGCTACAAAGTAAAGCTGATCAAGTTGTTTTTACGTAACAATATTTAATAAAACTCAAGTTTTATCAAACTCAGTTCATACAATATCATCGATAATAAAATGCTAAATTATTTATGATTGAAAAATATCGTATCAGAAACTTAACATTTTATACGGAACCCTTATCACGCGAAACAGACAACACTTGTCCACTTTTTTAATCTTTTATCGCCTTTGGACAAATGGAGTCCCGCGACTGTCAGCTAAGTCGCTTTAGCTTCAATTCAGCGCTAAAGAATTGTTTATCTGTTTCAAACGTTCCAACATACAATGTGCAACCGACCGAAGAATAATAAATTGGTCTTAAATCTATCGATGACACTTTACGAAAAGGTTTCCTTTAGAAAGTTGGAAATATCCTTTAAAATAAAAATATATTTTGTGTATATTTGTTACAGGTTAGTTGTATGGCTGTGCAATCGTTTACTTGTTAGCTTCGCCATTCATGCGCTGTTGCATGTTTGATTTTTTCTTAAATGGATACTACCGACAAGTTATAATTATGCATTTTCCAGGTAACTTTAGAACTATTAGGCTTCTTCATAAAATAAATCATACGGCAGCAATCAAAGTAATCTGTATTCGCACCACAACAGTAGTTTTCACAGTATTTTTGCCCATTCTAGTGATTACCGAAAAATATGTAAATTATTCGTCCTTATCCGGACTTTAACTAGTAAGTTGAGTTAGTTTCTAGGCTGAAATACTGGCATAAGCATATTAAGTATCAAAGGTAAGATCAAGAAAGCAGCACAATATTATCCACGCAAATAAAGATAAGACAGCAGATTTAGTTACTAATGAAATAGACGAATTTTAGCGTCTTCTCGAAAAGAAACAATTTCATTCCAAAAATATACACAAGCACCGGATTATCGCCGTCAACAATCGTCCATTTTGGAGGGTGACCGAGTTTTATGAGTTCCACGGTTTATTTTATTGACGGATTTGGGATTGGAGATTTTAAATTCTAATGTGTGAACATCAATATAAGCGTATCGACATAATGGAGTGACGCAGTGTATTCATTATATCTAACATATACATATATGCGGTGACATCACAATTTTATTTTTATTTATTTATTTATAGACTCAGGCCTGTGTCCCCGAAGGGGTAGGCAGAGGTGTAATGTTACACCCACATTTCGCCAGGGATTTTTTGGTCCCACGTAATAGGAGGCGAGCCTATTGCCGTAACGGGCACATTACCAGACTCAGTGCTGCTACTGAGAATTTCCTAACGGAAAAACCCAATAACACTTTGCCCGACCCGGGAATCGAACCCGAGACCTCCCAATCCCACGCGCACATTTGTGTCGCGAGACCAACGAGGCAGTGACACCACAATACATCATGGTTTTACTGGTAGATATGTTTTATTTGCTTTGGTGCATTAAATGTGTTGAGTGGCAATATGATTGAATTAAAATGTTAAGAGTTTGAAACAAAGATATAAATAAACACACAGTATAAAATAAAGGGTAATATAATGGTAATTAAGAGGTGTTTAAAATTATAATGGCAGGTACAATTGTAGTATAAAGTTGATCACACTATCCAATCATGAGAGAAAAGCAAACACATAATCATAATTGTGATTAACCGTGTCATCAATTATTTATAATTGGGCAGTTCCATGATTAAAGAAATAGAAAGTAAATTTTACTTGTTAAACAATTATGAGAAAATAATATATAATGTTCAAAATACTCACTTACCTAAAATGGATTATTCCCACCTTGGACGTAGATCTGAAATAAAAAACATGGCTTTAAGTCAACATTTAAACTTTCAAAAGCAAACCTAACCTAGGGAAAAGCGCCCCGTATCAGTAAGAATCTAACCCGCACCCAACACAAATAAAAATTCTCGGTACAAATTAAACTTAAAGTTACAAAGCTACACTACGCCATTATTTACTGAGGGAGTACACTGGGGCGTATACTAGGTCCATAATAAATTATTTTTATCCTAACGCATCTGGTGGAGGTTATCTCGAGACTTCGACCCGAATTAGTCTACGCATTCAATCTAATGTAAAACATGAGGATGTGTCTAAAAAGATATATTGCTAGTTAATTTTGCTTTAGTTCTGGAACGTTTTTGTGAGATCGATTTCAAGGTTACTAAATTATCTTAGATCTAAATGGCTTTAGACTCGACACCCATTTCACCTGTATTTGTCAAAAATAGAATTTGTTCATTTATTCTACTAATCGGGATTAATATTTGGGCATTATTATCTAAAATGTGGTCTCCGTAACATTACCGTTATTGCTCAAACAATACTATTTCTTAATACAAATATTTCCCATAACAGAAAATATGTCTATACATTTCTATATCACTTGTTATGACAAGTGATATAGCAATGTATGAAGATATTGCTTCGACAATTTTGGACAAAACGTACACGTCGTCTCATACACGTTTAATCTAAAGAAAAATACCAAATAACTAAGGTAGAATGCTGATAGTATCAAAAGGTTGAAAAGTGTTTTAGAGTTTTTATCAGTATTTAAGGTGATCTTATATTTTGGTTTAAGTTTCATGTATCTCTAGATTTAAGAGCTGTTTTATTAGCAAAGTTATATAATATACAATTATGTATGCCAAGAAAATAATAAAGATTTAGTAAATAAGACTAATTAGCAGTGGGTGATATTTATATTATAACTGCTTTATTTCTATAATTTAGGAAAGAGCATGATTAGATTTCACACTTTCTAGACGACAGCAGTAATAAATTAAGATTGTTATTAAAACTCATTCTATATAAAGTACACATCTCAGAAGATTTGCCAATGAGTCAATTCTCTGCCATAATTTTATTACAACAAATTGTTACTCGTACAAGCTTTTGAAAATTGCTCCACTCTTTTACATCTTATAGGTGCCATTTCTCATAATCCTCGATTCCCAGCAAAAACCAAAACAGGAAACGCTAATGCAGTATCAGCGAAATGTAAAAATATCCCTTAGTTTCAAATCCTCCTTTTATCTACGAATTCATGCTATGCATTTTTCTCGACCTAGATTACTGGAGCATATTACATTCCAAAGTAAGAATTAAAAATAGCTGGGAAGATAGAGGTGAGTTATAACACTATTTTGCAGTCACGAAAAATGCAAAGCATGTACGATAGGTTATTCAAGGGTTTGAAATAAATTGCTGTGAGTATACGTTGAAAAGTTGTGAAGTGTAAACTGTTGGTGGAGTAAGCTGGGTATCTATAGGTATTTTGATTCTTAGAGGTTTGTGCAAAGATGCGTAAAATTCAACTAAAGGTTATGTTAAACGTCAAACTAAACAAAACTAATGTTTACATTAAGTGTACTCGAAACACCGATAGACCAATTATACCAGCGCAAGTGACAAGTTGTGTTTTTATTTCTACTCGACTTAGTTACTCCTTCCAGTACTAATTGTATTGTTCCACCGCGGTTAAGTATTAGGCAACACTTGGTTCTAAACAGGTTGGGTTATTAACACAGTCCATATAGTGGTCCGTGGTTATTAGGTAATCATTTTGTTTGTGCCCACGAGTAAGCTTTTGATTTTTCTAACCAGGTCTTCAGACAGTCTTTATTTTCTATGAGGCAAATTTTGCCATCAAAAATCTGACAATTTGTGCCATCTTTTTTTTTGCAGTAGATCAAATTTGTGGATTAATTTATAAAATTAGTTCTTTGCTATAATTAAGAAAAAATATGTATCTGTCAGTTATTTAGTCAAACAACAAAGTCTCGTAGCCGGGTGATTAGTTCAGAAAATGGATAGGAATCTTCGGTGTTCGTATCACTTGTACGCTGACGACTTGCAACTATATGCACAGGCAGGAGTTAACAATGTCGCTTCAGCTATCGTTGGGGTAAATCAAGCTCTGACTGTTGTACATGACTGGTCAAAACGATTTGGTGTGGCAGTGAACCCCGCTAAATGCCAGGCTATCATCATAGGTAGTCAACGCAACATGAGCAAAATTGATCTTCCAGCGCTTCCATCTGTCATATACAACCAGATAGCAATACCCTTCAGCCCAGTCGTTAAAAATCTTGTCTTATACATGGATAGCCACCCAACTGGCGGGCTCAAGTTACATTTATTAGTCAGAGAGTGACAGGATGCTTGCGATCGTTGTACCGTTTGAAGAACTTCCTCCCTCCTAGCACTAAGGTAATGCTCATGCAGACTTTAATTTTCCCTATTATCGACTATGGTGATGTGTGCTATTTTGACCTGAATGCAGACCTTCTCAACAAACTAGACCGGCTTCTCAATAACTGCATTCGATTTGTTTACAACCTTCGAAAATATGACCATGTCTCTTAATACCGTTCCCAACTCAAATGGCTAACTATTCGTCAACGCCGTAGTTTGCGTGCTCTCACTACTCTTTTCTCTTTTCTTAACTCTCCCTGTCTTCCCTCTTATCTTAGTCCTGTTCTACAATATTTAGGCTCCAATCACGACAACAATTTAAGGTCATCTAATAATCGTCTCCTTTTGTGTCCTTCCCATAGTTCTGGGTTTGTTAACTCTTCTTTCTTCGTCCAAGCTGTCTCATTATGGAATGCGCTTCCTCTTGAAACCAGGATGGCAAACAATCGGCTCACGTTCAAACTAAAGGCTCGAGAGTTTGTTCGGAGTAAAATGGCGGAATAATATCATAATGACTGTATTTACTGACTTATATATTATTATGTATAGATATATTTATAATCTGCAAGTATTTATTCATATACATATATATGAAATGCCTCGTTGGTCTCGCGGCATAAATGTGCGCGTGGGATCGGGAGGTCCCGGATTCGATTCCTGGGTCGGGCAGTGTTATTGGGTTTTTCTGTCACGAAATTCTCAGTAGCAGCACGGAGTCTGGAAATGTGCCCGGTACGGCAATAGGCTCGCCCCTTATTACGTGGGACTAAAGTATATCTGGCGAAAAGTGGGTGTAGAAATACACCTCTGCCTACCCCTGCGGGGATAAAAGGCGTGACTATATATATATATATATATATATATATATATATATATATCCCGTAATCTATTGTACGTCCACTATGGCCATTTTGCATCTAATGTGGCGTCCACCTGCTTGAGTCGTCCGTATATCGGACGTCAAATAGGAGACTACGTGCAATGCTTGCGAAATGTCCCCCTGATACTAGAAAAGTCAAAATATGAAAAATAAATTGGACGTCATTTTTCTTCCAATCTTGCTGCACAGAATATTTTCGTAGTTCCGCTGATTTTCGTCACAAAAACTAGTGGCGCTTTCGTCTTTATTCTATACGTTCATTGCTAGCCGTATGTGACGTCCAACGAAAGCTCTCAATGCTACGTTGCCACTTCGTGCACACAATAGATCTGAATTTGCAGGATTCTATTTATCGGTTATTTTATTCACTATTTGTGAGTAAGTATTTACACGTTTTCAGTTGATATGTGATGTAGCGTCTGCCTTTTTAAGTGAAATGTCTGGAAAAACAATCGAAGTGAAAGGAAACAGAATACCTAAGGATTACGTATACCCGTATATAAGATCTGTATTTTGTAAAGTTCATTTTTTTTACCTTACTAAGCCGTATTTCTCATGTTTTTATATCACACGCATCTTATTTTATATTCATAGGTCTCAATGCTTCGTTGCCTCTACTGGAACTTCAAGGGAGTTAATTTATAAAAAAATACTTAATAACTTTATTTAACACGCAATAATGCATATATATATGGTATTGTGCCGCTGCCTTGGAAAACCCCTAAATTATTGTTTTCACCAAATCAATTCACGTCTGGAGTGTATTCGTCACTATTGTGATATATAAAATAGTTCAGCTTAATAGAGAGCTCGTCAATTCGTAACTATTGCTGACATTGTGATGTTAAATTTTGATTTAATTCTAAAATGGAGGTTATTTATGTCGACACGTTTTTTAAACAAAAGTTTATTTTATCATATTTTGACTAACAACCTTAGATAGCTTTGAGATGAAACCCATTTTATTTTAAGATCCCACTGCATCAATTTTAATAACATTACTATTTATTTTCACCATCGACCGTCGCATATTGTTGCTGACATTAATGAACCTGAAAATTTGATTTATTTTCTTGAACTTTCCATGTTTTGGTGCCTTTATTGCGAATATTTTTAGGTATGATCATTACCCCAAAGATGAATGTGATTTTGTTCCTAATTTTACACCAAAACTGTTAGGTACATGGGTCAAATTACAAAAAAGCGAAATAATATTTTACAATCGGTGATTTAATTTGTGTTACATTTTATTTTTTGTTTATTGTTTAGCAGGATTTAAATAAACTAATCACTTGTGCGATTCACAGTTATTTAGACATACACTACCGCTCAAAAGTATTTGTTCACCTTGATTTGAGGATGTTTGAAGAATATTATTTTCTTCTAATTGTACTTATTTTATTATGACAATTCATTGCCGTATGTTATTAAATCTAATGAGGACAGCTTTCCCATCATGATTTAACTAAAAAAACTTAAATAACCAAAAAGCAGGCAACGATAGCCAGTAGACAGTAGGATATACCAACAGACTGCCGTGCGGGGAGTTCGAAACCACCGCGCGCGCTACTGACTTTTCGGAGTTATTTGGTATTTAATTGTTAATTATCGCTCGCCTCGTGCCTCGGCGAGCATGTTAAACCATCACTCTTGGCTCTCGTGAACAGTTGTTGACAGTCGCTACGCGGCGTCAGTACCCTTAAATAACTGTTGTTATTGGTCTCAACCATGTAATACCGCTATCCCTTTGGGTTGCGTAGGTCAAACGGCAGTCGCTCTGAGGAAAAGCTGATATTAAGTCACATCTGGTTAGACTAGTAAGCGGAGACCGGTCGCTTGTCCGCTTATCTAGACCAGTATCAGTTTATTTAAGGGTACTGACTCCGCGTATGAACATGAGTGGGCGCGTATGAACAACGTGGAAATCAAAGGCGTTCCTCAACCAAACAACGAAAATTTGTTCAACATGCTCTCGAGTCTTGGTTATCAGATAAGCTACTAAGCTATTAACAAGACCCAAGTCAACTTTATAACAAGAGTACCGACCCGTGAAAAGGAGCGTGCGAAACCGATTATAGTGAGTTTCTGTAATCGCTACGTGAAAGAGGATTCTATTGCAGCAGCTAGACAAGCATCCAAAAGCAGTCCTTTGACAGTAAGACGCATAGGTTTGACGGGCAATCAGAAAATACATGTCAATGATCACCCCACACTTGAAAATAAATTGCTTTTATCGAAAACAAAGGAGGCAGCCGCAAATAAGGACTTTCGTTACGTCTGGGTCAAGCACGCCAAGAAAAAAAAAGAAAACCGATTCATCACACGTGATTATAGTGAAGTCAGAAATGGAACTTGCAAGAATCGTATGATTATTTGTCAATTATATTACAATCTCTTAATAATGTTCTTGTGCGAGATACTATTGGTCGAGTTGTGCTATTCACGTATTCCAACTAAGTCTATCGATGTACATACTGCCGTGTTATGTTTCTATTAAAAACATTTTACTAACTTTTTTAGTCAGATATAATTTAAGCCACATAGTGTATATAATTCTGCGTATCGTATTGCCCGTTATGACTAATCACTGTCCGGCCGTACCGGCTTTTGTCACTCTTCGTATTTGTATGATTGAAGTGCTCTGTGTTTGACTGTGTCCATTTAAAACTCGTATGTTTTTAAAGTTGCACAAGTGCAAGTAAAGCTGAAAGGAAATCGTCTATCCTGGTATGGGCACGTAATGAGGAGGGAGGTAAATCATGTGACTAGAAAGGTGATGAAGATGAGAGTTGAGGGATATAAGGCAAGAGGAAGACCAAAGAAAAGATGGATGGATTGTGTGAGAGGAGACATGGATGAAAAGGGAGTGAATGATGAGATGACGTCTGATTGGAGAGAATGGAAGAGAAAGACATTCTGCGCCGACCCCAAGTAATATGAGACCAGGGTAGGCAGAAGAAGATGTTTTTACTTAATACCCGCTATAGCGTAATAAGTGATTGCAATTATATTTTAATAAGTATATTTTAGCATTAGTAAAACATTGTAATATTATTATAATGTGTAATAAAACAGTTGTGATTAACTTGATCTCTGACTTCTTAAGCGTTGCGGAGTGCGATGACCCGTTGGTTATCCCCGTAGACCCGCACCATAAACCTTTGATTGTGGAGGTAGGTTTTGTAGAAATTCATCGGTTTGCAGACAAAATAACTTCAATATATCTTGTCCATAAGGGTAACTACGATGCAATTAAATCTGCTCTTAATAAAACAGACTGACATTTATTGTTATGCACTGAGCCGTTGGAACAGTCAGTTAAACATTTTTACGACAGATTATATTCTCTCAGAGATAAATTTATACCTATGAAATCTATCAGGCAAACTTCTCATCCGCGTAGGTATAGTTCAGGCCTTATAAAAGTGGTAAAAAAAATGTCAAAGTACCACCG
The DNA here is from genome assembly GCA_944739405.2 of Euclidia mi. Taxonomy (NCBI): domain Eukaryota; kingdom Metazoa; phylum Arthropoda; class Insecta; order Lepidoptera; family Erebidae; genus Euclidia; species Euclidia mi. Next base: position 12,108,589 of record OX123188.2, on the reverse strand, counting down.
GAGGTTTAAATTGTATGGTAACATGAGTGATTATCTAACGGTATCTTCATTACGCCGGCGAGCTGTGGACTTAGAACAAACTTGTTTTGACGAATACATTAGTAACGTAGAATACACAAACCTAAATAACCCAAGGGCCTTTTGGTCTTTTATTAAAAGTAGAAAAAATACCTCCTCACTGCCTAGTACACTGTACTATTACTATATAATAAGAATGTATCAGCTAATATGGGTCTAGAAATTAGTAATTAATTCGCAATATATTTTAGATCAACTTTTCAGGAGCCAGAAGTAGACAATATGCCTTGTCTACTTGAGTATAGTACTTTAAATGGTAACAGCAGAAGCACAAATTACATCAGTACAATACATTTTTCTCCTGGAAAGGTTATGAAATATTTAAAAGGTTTGGATCTTACTAAATCTGGTGGGGCAGATTACATCCCTCCATTATTTATAACAACAAGTTTAGCCGATAGTTTGGTTTTACCGCTCTGCATGCTTTTTATAATAGGTCGGTAACAGAAGGTTTAGTTCCATTAAAATGAAAATCGGCGTTCATTACACCAGTATTTAAAAAAGGTGATAAATCTAATGTAGAGAATTATCGTCCAATCTCAAAGTTATGTTTGTTTTCTAAAGTACTAGAACGTAATATTTATATTATCATTTGGTGCTGAGCAACATGGGTTCTTATGCGGCCGATCCACTACATCAAATCTAATCCTATCTCATGATATTATATCTAAAGGTTAGTTAGGTAGATTGTGTGTGTAGTGATCTATACAGATTAACAAAAATGTTTTGACCGAATTGACCACAAAATACTGTTACAGATTTTTTTTTGCTGCCGGCATACATGGTAATTTGTGCCGCTGGTTCAGCTCGTACATTGAAAATCGCTCTCAATTCTCAATTCTCGGTTTGTGTTCAATCCCATCTGGAATTCCTCAGGGTTCGCTTTTGACCCCACTATTGTTTACTCTATTCACTGGAGATATAAATTCTTGTTTCCTAAATTCTTATATACTTCTATGTATACGCGGATGACATGAACATTCACAAAATTATTAACGATGCATCGGATGTAGGGAAACTCCAAAACGACCTTGATAAATTTGTAGCATACTGCACAGTTGCACACTTAACAAACTACAGTTAAATATCGCAACGTGTTGTTACATAACATTTAGTCGTCAAAAACTTACCATAGGATCGGGTTACAAACTTCATGATAAATTTATTAGGAAAGTTGACTACGTTAAAGACCTTGGTGTTATCATGGACTCAAAGCTTTTATTCGATATGCACATCAATCACATTACGAACACGGCGTCGAAGGCACTTGGTTTTGTGATAAGAATGTCTTCATGTTTTCGGTCTCTTAAGACAGTAAACGTTTTGTACTGTGCCTATGTACGTACGTAGCAATCTAGCATATGCGTCACAGGTATGGAACCCTCAATACCAGGTATATATATCATGCATTGAAGGTGTATAAAGAAAGTTTTTGCGATACTTAGATTTTAAAGCGAATCAATATTCTATTGACTATGACGAGCGTTGTAATCGGTATCATATTTTACTTCTGGAACTCAGAAGAACCATTATAAACATAGCCAATGACACGATTGATTGCCTTGAGTTGATGGGTAACATCAAGCTTGGAATGAATCAATTAGTTTTTCGACAACGTCCGATCTTACACGTTCCCTTTTGCTACAACGAAATACAGACGGAACTCTTTTCTTTTACGTTGCGCCGAAATCATTTAATCAAATGTCACGGAAATTAGATTTGGATTTATTCTGCACTAACTTGACCAAAAATAAAAAAAACGTATAAATTGTGACTTCTTTAGCAGCGATCGGCATATATAGCCTAGATTGCGGTTTTTTTCCTGTGTACCTTTTCATTATTATTTTCTTGACTTTTTTTGTTATAATAATATATAATTATACTAACTTGTGTATTACGAATCTCATTTTTAGTTACTTTTTTATGGCGGAACATGGCTGCAACATTGTATTTATTGTATGATTGAGCAAGTAGGTATACTTACAACAGTAACTGATGTAATTAATCTTTGTTACATTGCATTTATATGTGGTAGCTTGTAATTAGCAACTTCTTTTTTATTTAATTAAATGTGTTGTTATTAGTCTGTAAGCTTTCCTAAATAAATAAATATACGGACGTTATAATGTCTTAGAAGTTTCAAAATATCTGTCATTTGACGTCCAAGATGTCAAATGATTAATAGTTTGTAACTTTTACGATATTGCCACGTCCGTATACTCGTATGTATCTAAATACCTGTAAAACTTGCAAATGATTACAGATATGGACGTTTGAGGCTAAGCGTATGCTTTTACGTAGATATGCGTATGACTTTGTAACTCAGTGCAGTTGATGCAGATACAGGTAGTCAGCTTCTGCCAGAGCAGAACAGACGCATGTCCACGTTGCACCTGAGCCGCAGCATACGCGGCTGTCAGTATGTTCAGGTATTAAATAATCGGATCTACCCTGCGTGGCGTCACCCGAGTCTCAGCATACGCTTAGCCAAAATAAAATTTCGTTACAAGTTTGACACTATGTATCATTTGACGTCCAGGGTGTTAAATGACAAGGGGTTGTATTTAACTGTTAGTCAAAAATACTAATTTTCCACCAAAAATACTAATTGCACCACTAAGCTAAGTTGACGGAGCCCTGCTGCTTCGCAAGGCTCCTATTTTTGGGAGCAGGGTCACAAGAGAACCTAACATAACCTATTAAGTTTTCTGAGTGGATGAGTTTCCCGAGCGGACGAAACTTTTCATATCAAATGATATTTTGTAAAAAGATCATCATATTTGGTGTACAAATAGTATTTTAGTGTGCAAGTCAGTATTTTAGTGAAATAATAAAGTTTTTTTGCGTAACTCACTTTACTGTGTTACATAACATTTTTGATACGCTGTTAAAAATATCCCAGTGAAAAATAGTTTGAAAATTTACGATATTGTAACGTCCGTATACTCGTAGTATACGACTACAAGTATACAGTCGTATACTAGTATACGAACATAATATAAAACTTCAAGTAAACGAACGTTACAATATCGTAAATTTTCATGATTTTAATTTTGTATGTCTAAATACGTATATAAAAATGTTGTTGGTTTATGATGCTTAATTATACATACATACATAGACTCACGCCTGTTTCCCCGAAGGGGTAGGCAGAGGCATATTAAACGCCCACTTTTCGCCAGTGTTTTGATCCCACGTAATAGGTAGCGAGCCTATTGCCGCTTATCGGGATATTTTGTTTGGCAGAGCCTCGTCCGTTGATCGGCAGGTGCACCACTTGCAGGTGAGGTTGGCTTGGGCCCTAAGATCTTGGTGGGAACTCTATGCACCCCTTAATTAGGCGATGCTTAATTAGGGTACTGCTAACCTAATGAGAGCCACCGTTTTCATGCTCTCCACGTAAAATGGTGTAATAATAATAATAACAGCTTTCAAACATCACCTTCATCGAGTAATATAAACAAAAAATGTATTAAAGATGAAAATAAACCTTACAACCGCAGGGCAGCTTTGTGGCGAGCTGAATGTGTGTGGCGACACTGCGGTCCCGAATGCTTTGAGAGAGTCGGTCAAGGCCTCGTCTCCAGCTTGCCTTTACTGGCTGGTCGGAGTGGATTTCCAAGAGCACCCGCAGGACTCTCAACACTGGCTTGCCTTGGTCGGCCGGCCAGAGGTATCCGCAAGAGCTACCAGCTCGGGGGTGGAAGTGTCATTCTCAAGGGCGTAACTACGGGGAAACCCGCTCTGAGTATCCGTTGTCACGAGACCCGCGATGGTGAAACCGGTGCCGCACCGCTCAACACCCCTAGCCACTCGCACCGGTGTTTCCCTCTGGCTGCCTCTATGGCAGAGTTTGTTTGCTTTGGGCGGCTGTTAAGAGAGGGCTCATCCAGTGAGTTGGCGAGTCACCACCTGCCATCCGGACGGATACTATTAGAGTATTACTGGCAGGTGCCATTTTTCATCCATAAAAATTACAAGTCCATCAAACACCCAATCCCATAAACCAATTAAATAAGGCTCCACATATTACAATAGTCTTACATATGCTGCGGCTAGTCCATAGCTGTTCTCAGTAGTGCAGTTGTGGAGGCTCCGCTGCATGTGTCCCATCCCATTTTAGATTTAAGCTCTCTACGGGCCTCTGCGCGTTGAGAGCTTAAATCTAGCAGCTTATGGCATTATTGAGTGTCGCTTTTATATTTATTTCTAGATTAAGTTTATGTTTATCTTTAATTATTATTGTTGTATCATCAGCAAATAGTAGAATTTCCTGGTTGATTGCATCCGGGAAATCGTTAATGTATAACAGAAACAAAAGAGGGGCTAAAATACTCCCTTAGGGCGTACCATAATTGTTTATTTTGTACATCGATCTGTATTGCTTTTGTTTATTTTTATAATTTCTGTTTAATTCGACATATTGTATTCGATTTTCTAGATAACTCTCAATCCAGTTATAAACATTTCCACGTAACCCATAATTTGAGAGCTTTGAGAGCAGTTTTTGGTGACAGACGAAGTCAACAGCTTTTGTCATGTCTAGAAACAGACATGCGACTATAGATTTATTATTTAAGGCTTCTGTAATATGCTTTATTAAAGAAAAACATGTCAATGCAGTGGAGCTTTGTTTCCGAAAACCGAACGGTTTTTTATTTAAGATATTACAAGAAGTTAGAAATGTCTCTATTTTGATGTACATAACTTTCTCGAATATTTTTGATAGTATAGGTATGAGTGTAATTGGTCTGTAATTATTGATGTTAGTTTTGGCTCCTTTTTTGTGCATTGGCTTAACAATTGATAGTTAAAGACGATCAGGGAATTTACCTTCTACGAGTGACAGGTTAATGATATAGGTTAATGGTGCTACTAAAGAGTGTGCGCTGGTTTTTAATACCTTTGTACTTATATCATCATAGCCAGTAGAATGAGTATTTTTTAAGGAGTTTATTATCCTTAATGTGTCAGAGTTGTCTATTGGTGTGAGAAATAAGGGTCTTGGTATTTTGAGATATTTTGGTGATATGGTTAAGTGGGCCTGTATCTTCGTATTTTTTAACATTGCTGCACAGTGATACATAGTACTTGTAAAATAAATTACAAATTTTAATAGGCTTGGTGTAGATCTTTTTGCTAAATTCTATTGATTCTATGTGTGCGCTAGCTATTGCTTTATTATTGTTTTCTTTAATAATTTTCCATGCAGCTGAGCAGGCATTTTTTGCGTTTTTAATGAAGTTTAGATTGTTTATTTGTTGCGCTTTGTTGATACATTGTTTTCATTTTGTTGTATAATTGTTATACCTTGTCTTTTTCTGTCTTTTATTGTGTCTATCAAGATGACATTTCAAGTATAGCATTATTTTTCTTATACAACATCGTTTTATATTTTTAGTTAGTTTTCTATTTTTTACGTGTTTGACTACACTTACACTTTTTATCGTTATTTTGGGGAAACATAAAGTATAAAACATGATGATAGTGTCATGGAAGGTGTTAAATGCTTCATTTGTACTTTGTTGTTCGTATACCTCAGTGAAGTGCAAATTATTAATGCAGTTTTTGAATTTGACCATGTTTTCCTGGCTAAGATCTCTAATGGTTTTGTATTGATAGTTATAAGATTTGTTATTTACACTGTAGGTCTCATTGTTGATAGTCAACGATTGGGCAGTTTCATGGTCAGATAATGCTAGGTAATGAATATTAGATTTACCTTCGTGAACGTTACTTACAATTTGATCTAAACAAGATGATTTTCGCGTCGGTAATGTTATGTGGCTTTTTAAGTTATTGTTTTAAGTATGGATTGTAATTCACTGGATACCTTTTACCTACTTTAATGTATCAATGTTCCAATCTACACAGATAATAACGTTTTATTAGACTTTTTGCATAGCTTATCAGTGAGTTTTTCAAATTTATTTAAGAATATACTTGTGCTGGATGAGGGTGTTCTTTAAATGCATACTATAACAAGATTAAAAGTAGTAATTTCTTTAGCACTACATTCAAAATGAAGGGGGACTGAAGGTGGTAAGTTGCTAATATGTTTGTATGCCAGGTCATGCTTTATTAGTATGCATGAGCCTCCTCTGCGTTGGTTAGGGCGTGAGAAAACGAAAGCTAATTTGTAATTGCCTATTCTAAGGTTGGGTTCAGATCCTTGTTTTAAAAAGGTTTCTGTTAAGCAGATAATGTCAATATTACCTATATTATTCGATAAATCATTTATGGCTACCTCAATAAGCTCTTGTTTATTTATTACGCCTGCTATATTTTGGTGTATTATTATAGTAGTTCTTGGCTTAATTTTATCTGCGAAAACAAATAGTATTTTGGGCCTTTTTTGGTGGTTGTATAGTTGTAAAATAATCAGTTATTATAGTTTGTTTAGTTTTTGTATTAGCTGGTACATTTGTTTGTGTACAGTGTAGTGGTAAGAGAGAGTATACTCTACTTCCATCTTTGTGGATCATGTAAAATCTTATCTTGGTATATTTCATTGTGTTAATTCATATATTTTTTTAAATTTATTCTTTATGCACAAAAATAGTACACAGGTGGACTTAATGCCTAGTGGCATTATCTGCCAGTCAACCTTTTGGTGGTGCAGAGATAGATGAGGTAGGTACATTAGCCATGTGGTGAAAATAGGATATCTATTAAATACATATTAATAATTTAGATACATATTATTAACCATAAATATACTATAAATATATATATATATAATTATTCATAGATATGATACACACATAAATGTAATACATAAATATATTACATACATAAATACATAATTATGCTATAGCTGATAAGAGTGATGAGCCAATTCCTTCAACTTACCAAAGAGAAGATTCCGTAGTTTCGTTTTAAATGCATAACGGTTGGTGGCAATTCTAACTTCAGGAGGGAGCCTGTTCCATAGCAGCGAGTATTGTGAACTTAAATATTATACGGATGTCAGATAGATAAAATATATTTAAATCGTGGGATATTCGACGTCCGTTTATAATTTGAGTCCAATTTGATTACTGACGTCCGTATATCCGTTTTATAAACGTAGTTTGGTGTAGGCCACTGTGTTCATTTTGAGTTTATTTGATATAATTTTGTATTTTCTCAAGTGACCTGGTTATTACTTAATAGTAACTATCATAACTACCTCATTAAAAGTGTTCCTAAATAATGATAATTTTAAAGTAGGAAGTAAGTAGATAGGTAACTTTAATTTAAGTAACTATTTCTTGTGTCATGATTTATGTCCCTAATTTTACACCATAACAAAATGTCAAATGCGTCTAATTACAAAAAAACTACCTAAATGTTATTTTTCAATCGGCGCAGTGATCTTAATTTGTGTTAGATTTTATTTTTTGTTTATTGTTTAGCAGGGGTATTTATACAAATCACTTGTGCGAATCACAGTTATTTAGACATATATGTACTAATACGGACGTTATAATGTCGTAAAAGTTTCACAATATCTGTCATTTGACGTCCAAGACGTCCAAAAGATTAATAGTTTAAAACTTTTACAATATTGCCACGTCCCCGTATACCCGTATTTATCTAAATACCTGTAAAACTTGCAAAATGATTACATATATGGACGTTTGAGGCTAAGCGTATGCTTTTACGTAGATATGCGTATGACTTTGTAACTCAGTGCAGTTGATGCAAACACAGGTAGTCAGCTTCTGCCAGAGCAGAACCTGAGCCGCAGCATATGCAGCTGTCAGTATGTTCCGGTATTAAATAATCGTTGTGTCACCCAAATCTCAGCATACGCTTCGCCACAATTTCGTTACAAGTTTGATACTATCTATCATTTAACGTCCAGGATGTTAAATGACAAATAGTTTGAAAATTTACGATATTGTAACGTCCGTATTCTACGAGTATACGGACGTTACAATATCGTAAATTTTCACGATTTTAATTTCGTATATCTATTTAGATATACGAAATTAAAATCGAAAGGTATATAAAAATGTTTGTTAGTGTAAGATGCTTAATTAGGGTTCTGCTAACCTAATAAGAGCCACCGATTTTATGCTCACCACGTAAAATCGTGTAAAATCTTATCTTGGTATATTTCATTGTGTTAGTTAATATTGCGAACTTTAATATTATACGGATGTCAGATAATGGAAATATATTTAAATAGTGGGATATTCGGCGTCCCTTTATAATTTGAATCAAATTCGAATACTGACGTCTGTATATCCGTTTTTATAAACGTAGGTTGGTAAAGCCCACTGTGTTCGACTTGAGTTTATTTGAGATAATTTACTTTATCAGCACTTAACTATCATACCTACCTTATTAAAATTGTTCCTAAATAATAATAATTTGAAATTAGAAATAAGTAGATACCTTCAATTTAAGCGACTATTTCTTGTGACTGTGATTTATATCCCTAATTTTACACCAAAACGAAATGTCAAATGCGCCTTATTACCAAAAAAATCTAAATGTTATTTTTTCAATCGGCGCGGCGATTTAATTTGTGTTATATTTTATTTTTCGTTAATTGTTTAAGAGGGGTTTTAAACTAAGCACTTGTGCGATTCACAGTTTATTTAGACACATATTTACTTATACGGGACGTTATAATGTCGTAAAAGTTTCACATAATCTGTCATTTGACGTCCAAGATGTCAAATGATTAATAGTTTGAAACTTTTACGATATTGCCCACGTCCGTATACTCGTATTTATCTTAATACCTGTAAAACTTGCAAATGTTTACATATATGAACGTTTGAGGCTAAGCGTATGCTTTTGCGTAGATATGCGTATACTACGAGTATACGGATGTTACAATATCGTGAATTTTCATGATTTTAATTTCGTATATCTATATACGTATATAAAAAATGTTGTAAGTTTATGATGCTTAATTAGGGTACTGCTATCTTAATGAGAGCCACCGTTTTTATGTTCACCACGTAAAATCGTGTAAATCTTATCTTGGTATATTTCATTGTGTTAATTAATATTGTAAACTTTAATATTATACGGATGTCAGGTAATTGAAATATATTTAAATCATGGGATTTTCAACGTCCGTTTATATCAAATTGGATTACTGACGTCCGTATATCCGTTTTATAAACGTAGGTTGGTATAGCCCCACTGTGTTCGACTTGAGTTTATTTAAGATAATTTTGTATTTTAAGTGACCTGATTATTACTTATCAGTAAATATCATATCTACCTCATTAAAAGTGTTCCTAAATAATAATGATTTAAAATCAGAAGTAAGTAGACAGGTACCTTTAATTTAAGTTACTATTTCTTGTGACTGTGATTTAAATCTAAATGTTATTTTTCAATCGGCGCGTCGATTTAATTTGGGTTAGATTTTATTTTTTTGTTTATTGTTTAACAGGGTTTTAAACAAATCACTTGTGCGATTCACAGTTATTTACACATATATGTACTTATACGGACGTTATAATGTCGTAAAGTTTCACATAATCTGTCATTTGACGTCCAAGATGTCAAATGATTAATAGTTTGAAACTTTTACGATATTGCCACGTCCGTATACTCATATTTATCTTAATACCTGTAAAACTTGCAAATGTTACATATATGAACGTTTGAGGGCTAAGCGTTATGCTTTTGCGTAGATATGCGTATACTACCAGTATACGGATGTTACAATATTATGAATTTTCATGATTTTAATTTCGTATATCTACATACGTATATAAAAAAATGTTGTAAGTTTATGATGCTTAATTTTATTAGGGTACTGCTAACTTAATGAGAGCTACCGTTTTTATGTTCACCACGTAAAATCGTGTAAATCTTATCTTGGTATATTTCATTGTGTAAGTTAATATTGTAAACTTTAATATTATACGGATGTCAGGTAATTGAAATATATTTAAATCGTGGGATTTTCAACGTCCCATTTATATCAAATTGGATTACTGACGTCCGTATATCCGTTTTATAAACGTAGGTTGGTATAAACCTACTGTGTTTGACTTGAGTTTATTTAAGATAATTTTGTATTTAAGTGACCTGATTATTACTTATCAGTAAATATCATATCTACCTCATTAAAAGTGTTCCTAAATAATAATGATTTTAAATCAGAGGTAAGTAGACAGGTACCTTTAATTTAAGTTACTATTTCTTGTGACTGTGATTTAAATCTAAATGTTATTTTTCAATCGGTGCGGCGATTTAATTTTGTGTTAGATTTTATTTCTTGTTTATTGTTTAGCAGGGTTTTAAACAAATCACTTGTGCGATTCACAGTTATTTACACATATATGTACTTATACGGACGTTATAATATCGTAAAAGTTTTACAATATCTGTCATTTGACGTCCAAGATGTCAAATGATTAATAGTTTGAAACTTTTACGATATTGCCACGTCCCATATACTCGTATGTATCTAAATACCTGTAAAACTTGCAAATGATTACATATATGGACGTTGAGGCTAAGCGTATGCTTAGATATGCGTATGATTCTCTCCAATACTACGTTAGTACTATTTTTTATATGTGCCAATACTTCTCATAATCTAGAAATAAGTAAATAGGTACTTTACAATTTAAGTAAGTATTTCTTGTGATATTATCGTAATAAATTGCATTGATCTCAATATTTGTTTTATTTTCATAACTTTAAACTTCACGCTTACGCTAGCATACCTGTATTATAACATAGAAATATTATTTATCCACCTACTTATTAAATATTTAAGAAAGAAGAGCGGCAACGTTGCACTGTTCATAGGAGTTGCGATAGATAGGAAAACGTAAACTAAATTATGTATATCACGGGGAAGCCAGATAATTGATATTGTTGGCTGGAGTCCTAATTGATTTCACTATGGTTGTTAATATACGTATATTTGTATATCAATATGTGTCAAAATTTCAGAAAAATAATATGCACACGGTATTTGACATTGCCTTAGCGACTAATATTCGCTGTAATAGTTCATATTTTTTAAGTGGAACTGGTGGACGTCATAATAATGCGATGGTAAAAGGGCGGCAAATAGATAGCGTGATGTAAATATATATATATATATATATATATATATATATATATATATATATCTATATATATATATATATATATATATATATTTACATCACGCTATCTACTTAATACATATATATGTGTGTATATATATATATATATATATATATATATATATATATATATATATATATATATATATATACACATATATATGTATTTATATATACTTAATACGTGTATTCCTAAATAAATATATTTATATATTTTAAATATTTATCTATAATTTAAGTAGTAATTTTCATATACAATAGTAATTATTATCTAATTCCAAATAATTACTTTCTAATAGTCACGCACCTACTATCTACTATCTCTGCATCACCATAGGTTGACTGGTAGAGAATGCCTAAGGCATTAAGGCGAGGTTGCAGTACAGTGCGTAGCTCGACCTCACCCCCCGCAAAAACAAAAACACGGCGGTGGCGTCAGCGAGTGAGCGGGAGGGGGGGGGGGGTTTCGTGTGTGCGTGTGCCACAGCGCAGCGTAAAAAAACCGTAGATGAGTTATGCGAACTTCAAAAGTGGCACATTAAAAACAGGCTAAATGTCTCATTTGGC